>JAVIWB010002524.1:0-315296 GCA_031893035.1 Dermolepida albohirtum
TATATTAAATATAAGCATACTTGTCTTTAACATTTATAAAATTCAGGGCCCATTCAAAATTACAATATACAGAGTGTTTTTAAATTTTGTGATATATAATTTTGTATGCATTCATTGCCAGCTATATAGCGTGAACCAGGTCCACATTAGCTTAATTTTAAGATTGGTAGAGGTAAGTAATTAAATTTGCAAATCAATATATACTAATATTAGGTTCCGGCGTAGTGCCACTTAGGGGAGCTCCAGTATTTAGATAATTATTATAATTATCCTTAGTCAAATAAATAAAGGGCAAGAGATTTGGGTCGTTAGTTTCATTAATTTTAACATTACTTAAAGCTTGCAATCGTATACAGTAAAACAGTGTTTCTTACTGTTTTTACTGTATTCAACTTTTTACAAACTTGTTTTGTCAAAGAAAGAAGAATATCCATAATGAAATATGAAAGCAGAAAATTATAATAGTAAATGAAGGAATGAAGGCTCAAATATCAGTGGATAAAATAGAATGAGTTACCAGAAGAAAACTTGGAAAATTAAATAATTTTTGCCAAAAAGTTTTATGTTTTATTGTTCGCTAATTCTTGATCCTTCCGCGTAACTGGTTATTTAACTAATTCTATAGAAAAAAAGTTTGTATTTCCTCATAGCATTAATTTCCTTAATTTCTCGTAAACTTTCAGTTTTAAACACACACATGTTTATTACGTAATTTATAAGCCATAATATCAACAAAAAAAACTATTTTTAAACAATATAATAACGTAATTGCATAGGAGAAAGCTTTCGTTCTTTAATAATAACGGAAAATTATGTGTTGCGGTTTCTCTACCTCCACTCGCACAGTGTACGTAAGCACCGAGTTTTCATCATACGTAAATCACAATAAAGTCTAATTAATATCGGATCAGACGAGTAAAACTTTTATCGCTATCTTAAAAATCATCATGAACTTCATCTTCAAGAATATACCGTCCGCATTTCTCCTCGATCGCATTAGCACTTAGTGTACGTAAGGCAAATAATTCCGTGCTTGATTTTATCGGCGACGCGAACCTTTTACAATTGATGGGTTAATTATGCACTCGAAAATTCTTCACGGAATTACCGCGATTCCGATATTACATAACAAGGCATCTTAATATAACCATTTACATTTTACATGCGTTCGAAAAATCTTGACATTGTAAATTTCTCGATGTAATTGAAAAATTTAGTTCGATCTAGCACGAAGTATAAACACAAAAGATGGAAACGGTAAATTCCTCGATTATAAATAAAAGATTGGCATATTTTTATTAAATAAAATCATGGTAGTAGCTAGTGCATTTAGAGGTGCTTATATTTGGTTCAAATTGGTTTTCAAAAGCAGAAAGTAATGCAAAGGGTACTAGCAAAGTTTTGCAATATGACGCAACAATGAATTGTAGGAAGCTGCTTGTGGCTGCATGTTGAGACATGTTCATACGTGCATAGTAGCCGCCACGCTATGTCGATGGGCTCAGTTATTCATTAGCAGTGAGAGTGTAAAGTGCTTGCGATGGCATCGTGGTCACGAAATGAGATAAGGACAGTTTTACGTTATAATTTCGTGCGTGGTTTGAACATAGACCAGTGCTTCGAAGAAATGACTTTTGCACTAGGTGATATTTGTCCACATCACATAACGATATTCAGGTGGTGTAGAGAATTCCAAAGGGGAAATTTAACTATGGAGGATGCTGAGAGGCCGGGAAGGCCACGAACGTCAGTTACGGAGGAAAACGTTACTACTGTGAGGAAAATGCTTGGCGAGGACAGGCGCGTGACCTGCCAACAGACAGAGGGTACTTCAGGCCTAAATGCACTAGCAATTCGTTCGATTTTGCATGATCATTTGCACGCGAAGAAACTTTGTTCTTTCTGGATGCCGCTTCGACTGATTGAAGAGCAGATGACACGACGTGTGACTTGGTGCCGGGAGATGCTAAAAAAGTTTAATAAGGGAAAATCTCGGTATGTCAACAACATCGTGACAGGTGACGAGACTTGACTGTACTATTCCGATGTGCCGATCAAAGCTCAAAACAAAGATTGGGTCTTTGATGATGAGAACACACCCGTAGTTGTCAGAAAATCCCGATCTGTAAAGAAGAAAATGATAGCTCTATTTTTCAAATCGAGTGGAATTGTGGAACGCGTCGTTTTGGACACACAGAAGACAGTCACAGCTAAGTGGTATACTGAACAGTGCCTGTCTAATGTCATTGGAGCTATGAAGAACCTGCGGCCAAAGTCAAGAATGGACACCTGGTTCCTCCATCACGATAATGCTCCAGCTTACCGTGCTAAAGCTTGCACCGAATATTTGATCACGACAGGATTGAAATTTCTCGAGCACCCTCCCTACAGTCCAAATCTTGCTCCCTGCGACTTTGCACTGTTCCCGCATGTGAAAATGTAGCTAAAAGGGAGGCCGTTTTCCAGTGATGAGGACCTTCTGCAGGCTTTCGACGAGTGTGCTTTACTCCCTGTGAAACTTGGCAGAACTGGTTTAAAGAATGGTTTCGGAGGATAGAGAGCCGTACTGAGTATAGAGGAAATTACGTTGAAAAAATTAAATAAACAAAGCTGTATTGCAAAACTTTCCAAGTACTCTTAGTAATTAAGAATTGAGGGAATTGTTCAGGTAGATATTAAATTTCTGTAGAGGTCCGTATCGAACTCATCACTGTTTCTAATTTATATAATTGGCTTATTGTTAGATCGTTTTATTTGTGAATGCATTTCAAGAACGGAGGGAATTGTTGACGGCATTAGCTTTTTGCAAAGGGTTGATGTTAATGGTGCAAAATTTCGTAAAATAAAAATTCTACACTTACCTATCAAGTTGTTGCCAACATCCCCAAACGAAAGCTCTTCCACCGGGCACCACCCTTGGCTTTGAATAACAACATCCTGAAAAATAATTATGCTACAAATTAACTACACAAAGCATAGTCAACTGTTACAGAATGCAATTGCAGGATTAATAGTAAATAAGTCAGTTATGTTGGATACAAAGAAAAATTAAGTTCTATAAAATGTATAAAAAGATAATACAAATAGTCTTCAAACTAAATATACAAGAACAAGAGCAAGATGTATAAGATCGCATCTAATAAAAGAGATCGCTGTACAAAGGGAAGTACTAAAAAAAGTTGCCGAAGATCTGGTTTCAGTTTGGGCACGATAAATTGAGATAGAAGCTCTGCAAAATCGATAAAACTGTGAATTAATTTCAAAAGGAAAGCCCCACTGGCTACTTTTATTCATAAATAAAGCGTTTCGAAATTATGTCTAATGATTAGACTCAAACTACATCCTAAAAGCAGGATGTTCAGGTTTTAAAGTTATTTGCAAAAAGTATTTATGTTAAGAATTTTCAGTATTTATTTTTCATTTGTTATTTATTTATTTACATTTATATTTTTGCCCAATAGAATTTCTTCCATTAATAGGACAATACTAATCATGCATACACACAAATGTGTTCAAGAAGAACAAAAAGTAAATATAAAATTTCCTAAATCATAACTACACATAATAATTCTTTACATGTACCTGGCTAAAGAAAAAAAAAATATATATATATATATATATATATATAAGTACAGAAACAAGCAGAGAAAATATGAAAACTTAGCAATTCGCCTTACTAGTCCTCAGTCTGAGTAATGCTCCCATGGAGTCATTATAAATGTCTACTACACAAAATATTTTATTAAAATGACTGCACATTACAGACGACTTTAATATTACATTAGTTCTAGAAGGTGGACAGGAAAATGTAGCGTGATAACGAACTAAGAATCGAGGAATGTGAAAATTCAATTTTTGAAGGAGGGAAGGACAATCGACGTCATTATGTAAAAATGTATATAAAAATATTGAACCAGTAGAGCGTCTGTCTTCTAGCAAGGTGACATTAAACCGTTGCAGCAACTCCAACTGGTCAATACCATGAGCTAGATAAAAGCCATCAACTCAATTGTCGTTGCACAGCTTCCAAAATGTTCTTATGGACATGATAGTAAGGATACTATACCAAAATCGCATATTCAAGTTTCGATCTAACGAGCGAAAAATACAGAGACTTCATTGCTTGTATAGAAGTAAACGCTCTACAATTGCGTATAACAAAACCCAATGAGTTCTTCACAGATAAGGCGACGTTTTCGATGTGGTTAACAAACGTGAGTTTCTCATCAAATAAAACGCTAAGAGCTTTGACTAGATTAGTCCTTGTTAATGAAGTAGCACGCAATGAATAGTCGTGCCTAATTGGGTTGAGCTTCTTTGTGTACGTCATAGTCCTACATTTATATAAATTCAACTGTAAACAGTTACTTTTCGACCAATCATTAATTATATTTAGCTGACTTTGCAAAAAGACACAATTATTCATATTTTGGATTGAGATAAAAATGTTTAAGTAATCAGCAAAAAGCAACTTCTTAGACGTAATAACTGATGTCAAGTCATTAATATATATATAAAATAAAAGCGGTCCTAAATTCGAGCTCAAAGGCACACCCGAGTTTGCGTGAAAATGATAAGATTTATACCCATTATAGCATACAAATTTTCTCCTGTCATGCAAATATGACTCAAAAAACTTCAACAGTGCCTCACTGAGCCCAATTGATTTTAATTTATTTAATAACACTAAATGTTTTATGCGATCAAAAGCTTTAGAGATGTCAGTATATATGACATCGACCTGCCCGTGTTGATCCAAAACGTTCGCAACGTACTAGGTGAACTACTAAATTAGAAACCGTTGATCGTTTTCCAATAAAACCATATTGACCGGGTGATATAACATTATCAATTGTCAGAGACAGACAAGTACAAATGCACGTTTCAAGTAATTTGCTGAAATTTGAAAGTACAGTAGTAGGTTTGTAGTTGGCAATAATTGCTGGATTTCCATTCTTCAGCACAGGACAGATTCTTGCTAATTTCCAACAATTGGGAAAGGTCGAAGTACTTAATGCCATGTTAAATAAAATTGTTAAAGGATATGTGAAGATGTCTGCACAATCTTTCAACAGGAAACTTAGAACTTGATCATCTCCAGCTGTATTTTTGTTCGCTAGTTTCCTTAACGATAAATTAATAACAGAAGCCTCAATGAATTTAACTATTTATAATTTATATATATTTAGTGTAGCAATTTCATGTGTACATTTGCTAATATTTATTTAATATATCTTTATATGCATTTAAAGTGTATGTACAGTTGTTTCTATAAAAGGTTTTATGATCTAAATCACAAGTTTTGGTTTATATTTACAGATCGAGTCGTAAAGATATCAAACTAGAAAAAAACGAGCAATGGTGTGCGTAGTGTGTAGTACGAGTTTGTTTACATTTTCTACCTGATAGTAAGAAACTCCAATACTACTTACTGCATTCTCTCTTTTGCATTTTATTCAAGATATAAATATTTTGAAATAACAAAGTGTCGTTTACTTACAATACTTTTCTATTTAACTTGGCAGTAATTGGTCTTGAAACAAGCTCTTGTAACGTTTTCTAAATATTTGATAAACTTGATCGGTGCATTGCAAACAGGTGACTAAAAGCGGTAGTTGATGAATGTATTTGCATGGACTGAATGCATTAATGTAAATTAATAATTAATATTTGATGTATTAAAAAATGCAATACAAAATTTAAACGCTAAAATTCGTGTTACCGTGGTATCAAACATTGGTGGTAAACTATATATCAGTATTGAAGGAATGTTATTTAAGATATTTATTGACGAAAAAATTAAATTTATTTATACTACGAAACGTTGCTTACTATTTTTTTTCTACGCGTAACATCTAATTACGTATATGTAAGAAGAATGAAGAATTAAAAACTTTACACATCCGAAAATAGGCCCTTGGAAAAGTCATTAAATTGTTTGAATTCTTCTAAGCACGATGTTATGTGTCGTGCTTGGAGAAACTTAAAGAATTTAATGATTCCAAATTTGTAATTCGGACGTGCAAAGTTTTTAATTCCTCGTACTGGCGAATACTTTACTTGTAATAAATCATACGAAAACAAGGAAATGAAACAAATTTCCATCGTGTTGTCCTATTATCCGATCACACTTCAAAAACATAATGATCATTCTAATCTTCTTAATTGTCGATTGACTAGTAATCTCTTTATTCCCTTAAAAGTATTCGAAAAGATCGTTGCAAATCAGCTGATTGATGATCTTAATAGGCTTAAAATTTTATAATTTTATTGTATAATAGCAGTACTAAATATAACTATAGATAATTTGTAAAATCGATAATGGAAACTATTTAAATATTTTTGACGTTATCGATCATGATTTGTTATTAGTTGTACGAGCCTAGAGCCAGGGGTCTGGTAGAAGTGAAATTAGGAATAATTTTTGTGGAAGAAAATATTTTATATTTCAATATAATCGCCTATTGTATCAAGACACGTAGTCTAGCAACAACGAAATTTAGATTTAAACAATTAGATCATTATATTTACACAAAAACATGTATTTATATAAATTAATAAATTATTCATAAAATAGTATTATCAGAATAGTAATCTTATAAATTAATTCGAATTTCTATTCAATTATTAATTAATATAATTGTTATAGAATATATATACGGAATAAATAAAATCAAAGAAAAGAATTGTCTATATAATACTCGCGTTGCTATATACGTGGGCAAGGTGAAAAGTTTTCGGTCTGACGCAGAGATGACGTTAAAATTAACAGAAATTTATGTTTCCTGCCTGACTGCACGTGTCTTTAGTTCATATGAAAACTTTCAACTTGTTATCTCAAGTAGTTTATTTTCAAGAATTTTTGTAGTAGACGTCGTGCGTGTATTTTTTTTAAAAGAATAAACTTGAATATTGTGCTGTTTTAAAATTCTTTGTTTTGGATGATTTAACCCCTATGGAAATTCATCCGAAGTTGACAAAAGTGTACGAGGACTCTGCTCCTTCGATGTCAACCGTTAAAAAGTGTGCAGCTGAATTTGAACGTGGTCGTACGTCCCTCGAAGATGACTCACGTGAAGGACGGCCAAAAACCGCAACCACACCAGAAATTATCAAAAAAGTACATTATATTGTGTTGGACGATAGGCGAGTGAAAGTGAGGGAGATAGCTGAGGCTGTAGGGTTATCGAAAGAAAGGGTGCGAAACATTTTGCACAAAGAATTAGAGATGAGAAAACTCTGCGTAAGATGGGTGCCGCATTTGCTGAATGTCGATCAAAAGCAAATGCGCAAACGATTTTCAGAGCATCCTTTGGATCGATTTAACAAGAATCCGACCCGATTTTGTGCGGCGATTTGTCATCATGGAGGAGACATGGGTTCACCACTAAACGCCAGAAACGAAACAGCAGTCTAAGCAGTGGATGGAAGCCGGTGGTTCAGCGCCAAAGAAAGCGAAGTCGATCGCATCTGCCGGAAAAGTCATGGCCAGCGTGTTTTGGGATGCAAAAGGAATCTTGTTAATTGATTACCTTGAAAAAGGCAGAACAATTACAGGCGCATATTGCTCTAACCTTCTTGACCAGCTGGATGCCAAAAATTGGCGAGAAGAGGCCTTGTTTGAAGAAGAAAAAAATCATTTTTCATCAGGACAACACACCCGCACACAAGAGTGCATTGGCGATGGGAAAATTGCGGGATTTGGGGTACGATTTGCTCGGCCATCCTGATTTGGCAGACTTCCATCTATACCCAAATTTGAAAAAATTTGTTTCTGGAAAGCGATTCACATCCAACGAAGAAGTTGAAAGGACCGTAGAAGAATATTTTGACAGCCTTCCAGACTCTCACTTCCGGGAAGGAATATTGATGTTAGAAAAACGCTGGACCAAGTGTATTGAATTCAAGGGAGATTATGTAGAAAAATAAAATCATTTTTTAAATTTAAATCGCAGTCTTTCATTGTCAGGCCCAGAACTTTTCCCCTTGCCCACGTATATAATCCAATACAAATCTTAACAACTTCGTTCGGAAAATAAGGTAATATAGTAGTACAAAAGTATTACTATATTATGTATGAGACATGCTCCGTCTGTCAGTCTCGTTTACATACGAGTGCCATTATTATAAAGACTGTTCTACACGAATTCGCTAGATATAATTTTCGTGTACATCGTAAACTTTTTTGTAGAACCTATCGTACATATATAAAACAACACGTTTATTGAATCGAACAGTCCGTAACATTTACTCGTAAATGATGCAGTGATTTGCAAAGTTATTTGCAACGATACTATATGTGTGTTCGTTGATAACATGTATTATTGATGCGATTATTTACATTCAAATTTAATGCTAGTGCAGCCATTTACGCGCATAGCGTCGCAGTGTATTCACACAATATACTATTGCGAATAGTTCCATTTATGCAAGCGGTATGCAGCCAGAGCAGTTAATACAAGGCAAGTAATATAGAATACTGATATTTACATCAATCAGGGGACCGGAGCTGTAGAAACTCTTTATAGATTGAGAACAATCTTAATTTTGTTACTTTTCTCTACGTGACGTTCATGCTTCATCGCTTTGATCTAATTGAAGCGAAGATGATACATAAACTGCGCGCATATGAAGCACAATCGAATGTTTTCTCGGAACAAAAATATTGCCCAATTTATTGAAGAGGCCAGAGATTAGCATCTAGTTTTATATGAATCCTTTTAATGGAAAGAATTTCATAATAGTGCTTGATTATATATAGAATGAATTGTCTGTTTTTATATGGAGGATATAAGAACTGTTTTTACAGAATTATCAACACGTAGTCCTAATTGTAATTCAGTTGAGTATCTGAGACACCTTGAGACATCGACGTGTTTGATAATGTCGAATAATTTAAATGATCTTCCAAACAATAATACAAAGTAGAGTTGGTGCTGTTGGCGGTCGTTCAGTAGCGCATACTTCGAAGAAGTGCAAGCAGGTTTAAGTATGTAATAAATTTAAATAAATGTTGTTTTAAGCAGCGTTTTCAGTATGCAGATGCAGAAAGTAGATAAGATCGGTTAAATACTCCCAGCATCAGGTATGTTTCAACAGTTTCTTCATGTAACTGTGTTCGCCGTGTGAAATATATGCAGAGAGGGACCGTTTGACATATAATAATGAAATATTTGTGTAACTAAAATAATCCTTGTTCATACTTAACGCATTTATACACCCATTGTCACCAAAAATTTGTTTTAATCTGGTAAAATCTGAACATTTTGTTATACACTATCTACTTTAACAATAACATTAATATTTCTTGCGTCGCTAAATGAATGTAGCAGTGTTTGTAGAGTATTTACTATTTGTATTAACTCCACTAATGGCAGCATGGCAACAGTTCATTGTATTATTATTATTAATAATACAACTGCTACAACTTGAACATCTTCGAATTTGTTTCGATTATCCTTGATGGCAATTGCTTTCTTGGAATCAGATTGTGAAACTACAGGCTGAACTTGTTGGAAATGGTGAAACTAGTAAAATGCTTCCTCTGTTGTGAAATTCGTGAATACTTTTTGGGAATTTGAGAAGCACTGCTTTTTTTATGTCTATTAAACCCCTATCTCTGGATAACAACTTGTGCCACATGATTTAAAGCATTGATTTTATATGTAACAAATTACCACAATTTTGTTTAAGAGACTCGGTTACGCAAAATATGTTTGCGGTACCATGAGTTATAAACATTAAGAGTTGGGTTTTTGAAATTTCAAATTTTCAATTTCTTGGATAATACATTTTTTTGGTCTTTTACTAGCTCGTAAAACTGAAACTGGGGTTTAGTGGTTCCATTTTATGTACTATGATACTAAGAACATACAATATTTTTTTAGCGGTCAGTTGTCAACATATAACTACAGTTTTTTAATTTTAGTTTGATTTAATGCTGATTTTCATTTTATAACGCGCTTCTTTTTTCGTAAAGTTGTCCGACTATATAATTTTTATTACGAGTATTTATTACGGACAGAGCAAAATGATTCATTATCTGATAAATTAAACGGTAGATTACACGTAATCAATGTTAATCCTAAAGCGAATATAAATTGGCTATTTAACCTAATGCCATTATTCAAGTGCTTCTTACATTTAAATTTATTCTGGAACATGGAAATTTTGTCACAAACTCTATAAATTATTTCAATTTTATCGTATATTAAATTTGAAAATTCAATGTAAACTTTCTTACTTTGTAAACGTAGTACGGTAGTTTCTTCGAGGTTTGTAATTGCGTCATAATTGAACTGAATCGTATAAAACTCCTAATACAATAAAGACAATCGTACAAACAATCTATACATTCAGACCGAAGAATGATGGATGACTGACAATCTCCCGACTATAATATTTGTTAAACCCTTTGTACTTGTCGAAAAATGCGTCGCTGACCAAACGCTCGCAGTGTCAACTCTAATACAAAGTAATGATAGAGAATTACATGCCCATCTCTCGAATAGAAGTGAAAGCACTCATATTACTTTAAAAGTAAAGAACAGAACATCTGTTAGCTGACCAAACGCTCGCAGTGTCAACTCTAATACAAAGTAATGATAGAAAATTATATGTCCATCTCTCGAATGGAAGTGAAAGCACTTATATTACTTTAAAAGCAAAGAACAAAACGTCTGTTAGTTGTTATGTATATAAGCGCGTCATTGTCTATTACAACGTACAATGAATGAAATAATTTACTGCCGCACAAAGGATAACTACTCCAATGGTTCCGCTTAATTGCATAGCTCGTCAGGCAATCTGGATTATAGTCGGTTTTACACAGCTGGTGGGCAATATTATCAAAACGATAATATAAAGTATAGAGAGTGAATGAACTCATGTCACTTTAAAAGCAAAAAACAGAAAGTTTCCTGCTTATGTTCTTTATTTTTAAAGTGATATGAGTGCTTTCACTTCTATCCGAGAGATGGACATATATTTCTCTCACATTACCCTATTATTTATTATTTCATTAATTGCACTATTTTCCCGTTGCTTTATTTAGAGAATTGGAATATATGCCATTAAATATAATTCGAAACTTCATTCACAGTGTATATGCAAATATTATTGTAGAAATAAAAAAATTCGGTTTTTATTCCGATAAATACGGACTCCCTTGTTGAGTGATTAATTGGAGTTATAAATTATTACGTTCTAAACGCTGTTCGTAATTTTTGTGTCCAATGATTAATGTTGTTAATCTCGATATAAAAATATTGTTGTTATCCATTAAATATCAAAAGTTTGCATACATTTGCATATACATTGAATAGTTCCATTAACTTATCGAGATATTTAATTAAACTTATATTAATTTTATAAACTGTTATAAATTTAAATTAACCATTACTCGTTCAATTTTACTTTCTAAACTTGGTTCTGTTACATTCTTCAGTGTTGAGAAACATTATTTATTCCTTGCGGAGAATAATTATAATTGAAATATGAGTTTATTCTATTAACCAATTACTGTTAGAAATTAATATTAATGAGAAAAGACAGTCTTTATTGTTAGTCACAATCGTGTGTTATAAATTAGGTGTTAGTTCAATATATCTCTTTAAAAGAATAAGTCGTTGTTTGTTATTGTTACGATACGAGGACTATTCTCTTTTTATAGAGCCCACTTCAGTACTTGGTAATTAAACTAGTCTATCCAACAATTTTAGTTATAACGAAATAAAATCTAAACACATGCAATTTTAAAACGTGCATATTAGATATGAGCACATATTTGTACATATTTACAATTATAGGATATATTTGTTTCAATATTTAGTCAAGCATTTCTTAGTTTGAGTGATTGAATTTGTTTCAGCATGTTATGTTAAATTTACGTTCTCTTGTAACTTTCTGACTTCTCTCCAGGCATTTTCAATATTTTTTCTTAAAACATTTAATCACTGAACGTTGATACATAACCCATTTCCATATTAATTTTCGTATTCTGTGTACATATTTCGACAAGTAAGTTGTCATCATCAGCAGATAATTAAACAGTGTCGCACCTGAAAAACTACGACAAAATACCCGTACGAAACAAATTCCGCACACGATCTGTACCGTTCATAGAATTTACAGTCACATTGGAAATAATTTTGAGATATATATGAGGGTGGTTCCAGAAGTACCCGACCGAAAAATTTTGGAAAGAAATGTATTTATTTTTCAACATAATCTCCTTTCAGCTCTATACACTTTTCCCAGCGATGTTCAATAAGTTCGATGTCCTTTTTATAATAAGAACTGTCCTGCTCATCAAAATAGCCATTAACATTGGAAAATCTACGAAATCATTCGTATTAAATTGTTCATAGTAAACAATACCTAAAATAGGGCAAGTTTCAATTACAAGAATAGTTCCAGAAGTACCCGACCCAAAACAGAGAACTCAAAAATTTTGGAAAGAAATATATTTATTTTTCAACATAATCTCCTTTCGGCTCTATACTCTTTTTTCAGCAATGTTCAATAAGTTCGATGCCCTTTTTATAATAAGAACTGTGAAATAGCGATTAACTGCCGGCATCACTTCTTCATCGTTGGAAAATCTTTGACCACTGAGCCATTTTTTCAAGTTTGGGAACAGAAAAGAATCTGAGGGGGCTAAATCTGGCGAATAGGGTGCATGAGGTCCCAATGCAAACTTTAATTCACTAATTTTGTCCATTGCAACAACGGATTTGTGAGCTGGTGTACTGTCTTGATGAAACAACACTTTCTTCTTAGCCAAATGCGGCCGCTTTTGCTTGATTTCTTTGCTCAAACGTTGCAATAAGTTCACATAATACTCGCCGTTGATAATTTTTTCTTTTTTAAGATAGTCAATGCAAATTATTCCACGCGCATCCCAAAAAACCGATGAAATGATCTTGCCTGCAGATGAAACGGTCTTCACCTTCTCTGGAGCCGGTTCTCCCTTTTCAGCCCATTGTTTTGATTGTTCTTTTGTCTCGGGTGTGAAGTGATGGGCCCATGTTTCATACATGGTTATGAAGCGGCGCAAAAATTCTGCTTTGTTGCTGTGAAACTTCGCTAAACACTCAATTGAAACATATTCACAACACTGTTTTTCTCGAGTGTGAGCAAACACGGCACCCTTCTTGCATAAAGTTTTCTCATGTCCAAACTTTCAGATAATATGCAATGTACCGCACTTTTTGAACTGCCTGCTGTGTGTGCTAGCTCGCGCACTTTCAGTCGACGATCATCCAGTATCGCTTTGTGGATTGTCTTTACCATTTCTGGAGTCGTTACCTCATTTGGTCAACCACTGTGATGTTCGTCTTGGCTGCTCGTACGGCCTTGTTTAGGATCTGCTGCCCAATATTTCATTGTTGTAAACTAAGGAGCAGACTTGCCCATAGGAGAATCCAGTTCAGCTTTTATATCGGTTGGACTGAGGCGTTTCAAATAAAAGTATTGTATCACTTAACGGTGACATCCATTTTTACAAATTCACTGAAAACGCTCACTATTGATGACCAAACAAATACTAAACAACTTGAAACATGTGTTTTATAGATTGTGTACTTGCTAAAAAAGAGATATTTTTCAAACAACTACCGCCATCTCTAGGTCAGGCCGGATACTTATGGGACCACCCTCGTGTGTAAATATATATACGAGTATATACACATAGGGTTGTCAAACGCAAATATTCACTCACTTTTTCCAGTTCAATCTTATTTGTATAAAGAAAATTTACTAAATATTTTAAAGTTTCTGGAATCAGGAGTTACGCACCAAAAGTGACCCTTGTATGATGGCGTTCTAAAGCCGCGAATGACTTCGGAACGAGAAGAGATGCAATGTTCCGATTTGAAGCAGCATAATTATCATGTCATAATCTATAAGTACACATCAAAAGAACAATCACATTTGAATGCCAGTTTCCGAGTTACGCAACAAAAGTGACCCTTGTATGGTGGCGTTCTAAAGTCGCGAATAATCGGTATCAGTACCGAAGAAAACAATGACGTTATGTCGAATGACAAATTTCCCCGTCTTCTAATTTATAATTTTTAACAAATTTCCCAGTCTTCTAATTTATAATTTTTGACTGTTTGAATAAAATCTACTGAATTGCCAGCTGACAAACTTTCAAATTTTTCGAGCAAATTTTTGTACTCATTCACTAACCATTTTGAAATCAAGCAAGTGGGTGAATTAATCCCTGAAACAATTGATCTCCTTAAGTCACGTTTTTGATTATTTCAATCAACCACAGTCACCATTAAAATCTACCTGCTGATAGATTGAAAATGATAATTAACAAGTAATTAAAAACAATTCTGCAATCTACCTTATACTCTTGAAAATATGAATTCATGAAGGATGAATCATTTTGTGACACGGGGGGCGGTTAGTTGCTAAAGCTGAAGTAATCTTGTATAAAAAAAGATAATTAATTATCTTCATATATCATATCTGAATTGAGGAAAATAATATTTCGTTAGACAACGGTTTTAAACGAAGATTGATTCGAAAATAATGTAAATGGATAGTTAAAAAGTATTTAATTTATATGTTCTTAAAGATACACATGTTTCAAAATGATTTATATTCATATTTAAGGTATACCTTTTACACTTAACGTATCACAAAATCTAGTGTTACAGTACGACATAACATTGTAATGTGTGGATGTAGTTTCTTTCGCTCATCGGATACTGCAGATAATTGTTAATAAATGGCATTGAACATGGCTCTTGGTGTTTTATGTGTAAAATATAAACTCTAAATTGTACGATTCAGAGTTGCTAATACAGCATAATTGATCTCGTGTATCTCGCTTTAGTTTATAATAAATCACCGACAGCAGAACAGCGACCAATAACTGATGATATAAATCGACTGTTAATTCATCATGAAAACAACGTTTAAACGCCTGTTGTTTAAATATTAGGTTTCGCCACATAATTGTTCCTATATTAATGATAATTTTACCGTGAAACGTATGTGTTCTTCGTCTTCTTCTCATGTTCGTCTCTCTATTTTTTTTCGATTTTCTTTTCGTGTGATTTCAATCTGTTTTTATATACGTAGCCGGGCATTAATACTTACATTGTAGCACAATGCCAGAACAAGTTGCGCTACGAGAAAACGAAAAAAAGAAGGGTTAGGGTTAGGTATTGTGTTGTAAAGACAATGCGGGAAAGAAATATAGATAATGCAGAAATAAAGATGTTGCGTTTTGGATCGCTTCCGAAAACGAAACAAAAATTATGTGTATCTGTCAAATTGAGTTATTTTGTTTCTTATTGTGATGTTAAAGGATGTCTACGTATTCTTTTTTTAGCATGTTGGTCATTCTGTTGTAATTATAATCTTTACTCTTTGTTATTGGGATTTTTGACCGTTGGTATAATACAACAATTGGGTTAATATAACATTTAATTTATATTAATGACGTTAGATCACATCTAGCACGTAATGTTGTGTACGTGATGACCGTGAAGAATCGATTTGACGTAAGTCTCAACAGCTAGGCTTGTTGTATGCCGCAATTTGACTTGAAAGTATACAAAATTCAACTAGTTCAAGAAATGACAGCGGCCGACCTTTCGAATCGTTACAGTTTCAGTATTTGGGCTTGTGAAAACTTGAAGAAAATCCTCTGTTTTCCACCAAAATCTTGTTTAGGGATGCCCGTTTCTGGGTTAATGGCCAAGTCATCAAGCACAATTGCCGTATTTGTAATGAAGAGCAATCAGAAGAGGTTCAAGAGCTGCCTTTACATCCAGACAAAACCATGGTTTGGTGTGGTTTATGCGCAAGTGGAATAATTTAATTTCAAGTAATGGACCTGTGCAATCCCCGCCTAGATCATGTGATATCACATCTTTAGACTTTTTTCTTTGGGGCTACATAAAGTCCAAAGTCTACATGGATAAGCCAGCTACGATTGAATAATTGCAAGCCAACGTTATTCGCGTTATTCGCCAAATATCATTTGAAATGCTTGAACACGTCATCGAAAATTGGAACTGTATAATGGACCATGTTAGGCGGAGTTACGGTCAATATTTGGAGGAAATAATTTTTAAAAAATGGCGCTTTTGTATAATAATAAAGAATACTCTATAAAATTGAAGTTTTTATTTTTTTTTTAATTTTTGAAAAAAGTACCTTAATTGAATCACCCTTTATTTCCAATTGTGAACAATAGTTTTTCTTATATATATAACGGGTGTTTTTTAAGAGCTTGAGAACTTTAAATGATAATACAAGACAGAAATATTGATGGAATGAAATGTATGGCAAGTTGCGCCGTCTTGTTAGAACCAAATGTCGTCGATGTTTAGCTGATTAATTTTTGGAAACAAAAATTCAGTCAGCATGGCTGGATAGCGCTCGCCATTCACCGTAACGGCAGCTCCTTCCTCATTTCGAAAGAAATAAGAACCGATGATGCCGCAAGCGTGTAAACCGCACCAAATAGTCAATTTTAATGGATGTAATGGTGATTCGTTAAGGACTTGAGGAATGTCCTCGCTCCAAATACGGCAATTTTGCTTATTGACGTAGCCATTTAACCAGAAATGAGCTTAATCACTAAACACAATTCTTTGATAAAAATGCTCATCTTCGGCCAGTTTCAAATGAGCCCAATCAGCAAAAATGCGACGCAAACGATGGTCGTTTGGCTTCAATTCTTGCACGAGCTGTATTTTATAGGCACGTAAGCCAAGATCCTTACGTAAAATTGTCCACGTAGTCGAAGAACAAAGGCCAACAAGTTGAGAACGACGACGTATCGACATTTCGGCGTCCTCTTCAATACTTCACGCTACAGCAGCAATATTCTCTTCGGTACGCACATTTCTTTGTCCTATTGATGGTTTTGAATCGAGAAGAGTAAAATTAGTGCGAAAACGATCAATAACTGCATGAATTGCTTGCTCACTAGGCCGATTATGTTGACCGTAAAATGGAAGAAATGCTCTATGAACTTCGCGAACACATTTATTTTTTTCAAAGTAAATTTCCACAATTTGGAAGCGTTGTTCTGGCGTTAAACGATTCATGATGACTTGCAAAACCTTACTGAACAGAAATGTCAACACGTTTTGTCATTATCAGCTGTCAAGCCATAGTTATCGATATCGATAGCTCTCATGCAATATATAAAAAACTATATATACTATATATATATATATATATATATATATATATATATATACTATATATATATATATATATATATATATATGTATATATATAATCCAAAATAATAATGTTAGTCGGGTATTCGGTCACTGTTAGGAAAATTAAAAACCAATCCTTTGTTTTATACTCAATATTTCGCTGTAACTTACAACTTCGGGAGTTAAGAAACTGGATTAATTTGAAAATCATTAATATGTGATTTGTCATTCTTACTAAATACTACATACAAAACCGTAAACTATTATACTATTGCGTTAATTGTTAGTGATAGGTAAAGTTAAGAGCATGTTCCCCAAATGACTTGCATCTCAAACTGAAGGGACTGAATACCCGACTAACATTATTATTTTGATTATCATATACAGGTCGACCAAAGCACCTTTAACAAATTTTATATATATATATATATATATATATATATATATATATATATATATAAATAATTAAAAAATTAGAAATTAGGTTAATATATCATTTAATTTGTATTACTAACGTTTCTTGGAGAGGAGTACCCCTTTTTCAAGTTATTTATTTTGCTGAGTCTGTAATATTTTTTACAGTTATGTATTTGCAATTGTGAATAGTTTTTGTAATCTGCGATACCTTGCAGGTTGAAGAAAATAAATAATCTGAAAAAAGAGAGACTCCTCCCTCAAAACGTCGTTAATATAAATTAAATGCTTTATTAATTCAACTGCCGAAACTCCTAATAAAAAAGAGTACAGATAATACACACACACACGCACATATATAAAAGCGTATTTACCAAAAAGACGAAATAATTATAATTGATTAAATATGTGGTATGAGTGATGGTAAACGTTAAACAATTAGGCCATCAGCTCCGGTAATGGTCTTCCATATATCTTGCGAAGATCCTTGACATAATAATGAAATTATGTGTGCTCATAAATAGGCCAATATAAAATAGTACAATACATTACATTCTAAATTTGAATTCATAAGAAACGATTTAAGACTGCTGAACTGCTTGAGATGATACTTTTTCTGTGTATAATTGATGCGTACTTCTTCAGTAATACGAAAAATATCCATTGCTTTAGTTTATTTATTTCTGTTCGTACTGTTCATTAATGAATCACAATTACAAATAGGATATAGAATGCAAAAAATAACTGACGTTACGGCGATTCCTACGTTTTTATCCATGCGAATTATTAAAATATGACTTATATTTAACTTGGCTTGCTTGGCGAATTTTGCGCCGTCACTTGGACTACACCCACACAAAATTCAACTAACCTAGGAGCTGAAGGTAAAGGACCATACACAACGACGTGTGTTCACTGAATGTGCCCTGGAGCAGTTGGAAATTGACCCTAATTTTCATCAAAAAATCATCTTCAGCGATGGGGCCCATTTCTGGATGAATGGGTACGTCAGCAATCAAAATTGTCGAATTTGTGGCGATACCAATCCACAGGAGATCCAAGAGCGTCCAATGCATCCTGAATAAAATCACTGTTTGGTGGTGATATTGGGCTGACGGCGTCATCGGTTCAATATTTCTTTGAGAACAACGTTGATCAGGCATCACAGTCAACGGCGAGCGTTATAGATCGATGATTACCAATATTATTTGGCCTGAATTGGATGATATGGACACCAATGACGTGTGGTTTCAACAGGACGGTGCTACGTGTCGCACAGCTCATGACATATTGGGCATTCTGCACGAGCGTTTTGAGGGCATGGTCATCTCACGTGGAGGTGACGTGAACTGGCTATCAAGATCCTGCGATTTGACCCCGTTAGATTTTTCTTGTGGGGTTTTCTTAAGTAGCAGGTCTATGCATATAAGTCACAAACCACAGTGGCCCTCGAAACCAAGATAAACCATACCATCGGTCAAATTCAGCCTGATTTATGCGCCAGAGTCATAGAAAATTGGACATTTCGGATGCGCGCCACCCAGCGATATTCCATAAATAATGGCATCGATAGGCCTTTCAAACGAATAAAAAATTTCGGTAATATCTCACACACACTTTGCTTTATTAAAATTAAAAGTAGGAAGTGCTTAATGAAAGACAGAAATAGAGAATATATTTTTGATTAATTTACCTATTTTTTTTGTTAAAAAATAATACAATTTGGGTCCAATGAAAACGTCACGTACTTAAACATTAACCCAATAATTGGAAATTTTTACAACGTTAAAAGAGACATGAAAACATTATAAATTATATTTTTTTTTTCGAATAATTTTTATATGAATCTAGCTAATGATTCAAATATCAGTGTTTCTTCGGAGAAAAATTGAGAAAATCATTTGAAATGTAATACGCTTTTCGACATTTTGCAAACTAAAGGAATTTATTTTTAATCTAAGCAAAACTGCTTAGATTAAATGAATTTAATGAACATTAATATCTTGCATAAATTAATGATATCACAATTAGATCATTGTCATCCAACTACTTATTACTATAATTACTGATCCGTATAATACATTAAAAATTCAATATTTACAAGCAAACAGATCTATATTTCCTGTGTCAAAATAAATTGGAAAATCGAATTAATATTGAATTCGTAACGCTATGTAAGTTGTGCAATAAAATAAATATTATTAACATACAACTAATAAACAACAAATTTTATAATTTTATTTTAATAACCTGATATAACCAAAGCTTCGCTAGGTCCGCAAGTCACAAATCCGAAAACCATTTTTAAAAAATCTCGAATACACAAACACTTTAAATCACAGTATTCAAAGGAGATCTTTCATTAACTTGGGATTAACACAGTGCGTCACTATTAGATAGATATTTATACTCTTTTTTATTATCGCTGATCGAAACACATGAAATATGATAAGATTAGAGACATATTTGCCACGATAACGTCGATTTATTTGCATATCTATTTTTGTAAAAACAATGTGTTAAGAATAGCCAAGAAATGAGTTAAATTTTATTAATAGATTAATAAATTATGACGTGTGTAATTATTTAAAGAGCAGAGGAATGTACATTTATGTCAAAATAGATGTGTTAACTGTACAGGTAACTGAAATATCATTTCCCTTTCAATTTAAAAAATATTATCCACAATATAGATAACAGTTCGTAATTCGTAAATAACACAGGCTTGCATAAAAATACTTTTTAAAAATTGTATTAACTTTAGTCACTTTTTTTTGTGTTGTTTTCAGTGCTGTACTCAAAAACGAAAACTGTTTTTTTCTATGACATAGGGTTTTATCACGGAGAAACAAATGTACAAAGGGTACTAGGAAAGTTTTGCAATACAGCTTTGTCTATTAAATTTTTTCAAAGCAATTTCCTCTACACTCAATACACCCCTCCATCCGTCGAAACCAATCTTTAAACCAGTTCTCCCAAGTTTCACTAGGGAGTAAAGCACACTCGTTGTCTCAAGCCCGCAGCAGGTCCTCATCACTGGAAAACCGCCTCCCTTTTAGCTTCATTTTCACATGCGGGAACAGTGCAAAGTCGCAGGGAACAAGATATGGACTGTACGGAGGTTGCTCGAGAAGTTTCACTCCTGTCGTGGTCAAATATTCGGTGCAGGCTTTGACGCGGTGAGCTGGAGCGTTATCGTCATCGAAATCCAATGACTTTAGACCGGTACTGTTTAGTATACCACTTAGCTGTGATTGTCTTCTGTGTGTCTAAAACAACGCGTTCCACAATTACACTCGTTTTGAAAAATACAACTGTCATTTTCTTCTTTACAGATCGGGATTTTCTGACAATTACGGGTGTGTCCTCATCATCAAAGACCCAAACTTTGTTTTAAGCTTAGGTCGGCACATCGTAATAGTACAGCCAAATCTCGACACTTGTCACGATGTTGTTCACATACCGAGATTGTCCCATATTAAACTTTTTTAGCATCTCCCGGCACCAAGTCACACATCGTGTCATCTGCTCTTCAGTCAGTCGATGCGGCACCCAGAGAGAACAAAGTTTCTTTACGTGCAAATGATCATGCTGAATCGAACGAATTGCTGGTGCATTTAGGCCTGAAGTACCCTCTCTCTGTTGGTAGGTCACTCGCTTGTCCTCGCCAAGCATTTTCCTCACAGTAGTAACGTTTTCCTCCGTAACTGATGTTCGTGGTCTTCTCGGCCTCTCAGCATCCTTCACACTTAAATTTCCCCTTTGGAATTCTCTATACCACCTGAATATCGTTGTGCGATGTGGACAAACATCACCTAGTGCAAGAGTCATTTCTTCGAAGCACTGGTTTGTGTTTAAACCACGCACGAAATTATAACGCAAAATTGTTCTTATCTCATTTCGTGACCACGATGCCATCGCAAGTACTTTACACTCTCACTGCTAATGAATAACTGAGCCGATCGACATGGCGCGGCGGCTACTATGCAGGTATGAACATGTCTCAACATATAGCAACAAGCAGCTTCCTACGATTCATTGTTGGGTCATATTGCAAAGTGTTCCTAGTACCCTTTGTAGATAGAGAATATATTTTTCATTAATTTACCTATTTTTTTTTATTAAAAAATTAATACCTACAGTATGACTTCGAGTCTCGAGGGCGTGTTCGATTGCTCTTCGGGTGCAAAGGCGTTTTATTTTTTTTCTTTGCTGCAGTTTTGCATTTGTAAGATACACGGAAGAAAAGTATTTTGTAAACAATGTTTTATAAACAATTAAGAAAAAAGTGGAAGAAAGTGAAATAAAGAAAACAGATAAATAAATGGCCACTTTTTATCCAGATAACGACACCGACCACATCAACAGAGGCGGAATTAATTCAAAGAAACAATGAATTGTTTCAAGGAAATTATGCGAGATCGCGAAATGAACTCAATATCAACAGATCTTGTGTAATGAATGAAAGAAAGCTGAAAATGAAAGAAATGAAACGATAAGCAAAAACAAACAGATTCAGAATGAATTTAAACAGTTACAGGAGGAACTTGCAAATTTACAAAGAAAATATTTGCAACTCGAAAAAAACGGCAATAAACCAAAAGAAGACGAAACTGTAGAGTATCATACAGATGAGGAAGAACCAGCAAAAGAGACGGAATTGATTAGAGTGAAAGGAAAAAATAACAAGAAGAGGAAAATGGATACTTCGCTAACACCACCACAAAAGGAAAAGAATGTCGTTAATGAATTGCAGATTAAAATACCTAAACCAAAGCAACCGCCGCTAATAGTAGTAGCTGGCATTGAAAGCTTCAATGAATTGCATGATAAAATTAGTGAAACGATGATGGAATTTCAAATTAAGATTATAAATAATCAAAATATTAAAATAAATGTACCAGATAGTGATAGCCATAAATCGATGGTAGAGATATTAGGTAACATCAACTAACAATGGCACTCTTTTGGGAACAAACAAGAGAGATTAATCAAGGTAATAACTCAAAATTTGCATCATGAATGCGACACACGAAAAATAGCTAATGATTTGCAGAAAGAAGGCTTTAAAATATTAAAAGCAGTAAGTAAACTAAAATGGTAGACCAAAGAACCGTTAAATATGTTCGTATTAGAATTTACACATGACGAAAACATAGACAAAATATATCAGATCAGAGATATATTGGGTATCAGAGTAAACATAGAACCAATTAAGAAGAAACCCCACACACAAAAGAACAAATTAATACCTATTGAGTTCAATAAAAACGCCATCTACTTAAGCATTAACCTGATACTTGGAAATTTTAAAAACCATAAAAGAGATATGGAAATCTGGTACGTAGACTTTCGCGTTCGTGGTCCATACTATATTCTTCTTGGCTTCCGGGCTGGAACAGCGTCACTGGTATAACTGCCGACGTTTCGTACCTACTCGTATGGTACTGAAGCCCTGAAGATGTCCCATATGGGTTATACCAGTTATACCAGTGACGCGGTTCTAGCCCGGAAGCCAAGAAGAATTTAGGAGATATGAAAACATTATAAATAATACTCTTTTTTGTGAAAAATTATATTATATTATTATATTTATGTAGCTAATGAGGGAAACATTAGTGCTTCTTCGAAAAAAGTAACTGAGGAAACCATTTGAAGTATAATACGCCTTTTGACATTTTGTTAACGAAAGGAAAGTTCAATAATATCTTGCAAAGTTATGTAATGATCAATTAGGTCATTGTTGTCCAACTTACTTACTGTAATGACTAGCTACGTACATTAGAAATTCAATATTGAGATAAAAAAATTCGAAAATCGAATTAATATTGTATTCGCAACAAAATTTATAATTTTAATTCATTAACCTGATATAACCATTGCTTGGTTAGGTCCGCAAGTCACAAATCCGAAGACCATTTCTACCAAATTTCGAATACACAAACACCTACATATATTCACAATGTTCAAAGAATATCTTTCAAGCAACTTAGGATTAACACAGAACGTCACTATGTGACAGATATTTATACTTTTTTATTATCGCTGATCGAAATACATGAAATATGATAAGATTAAATAAAGCCTTATTTGTTCCGATAAAGTCGATTTATTTGCATATCTATTTTTGCAAAAGAGTGTGTTAAGACTAACCAAGAAATGAGTTAAATTTTGTTAATAGATTACTAAACAATGGTATGCGTAATCATTTAAAGTGAAGAGGAATGTGAATTAAAACGTCAAAGCAGGTGTTTTAACTGTAAAAGTAACTGAAATAACCTTTTCTTTTCAGTTTACAAAATATATCCCATAATATAGATAACAGTTCGTAAATTATAAATAATTATCATGTCAATCGGTTGTAAAAATTTTTTCAAAATATTCTTGGCGAATAATGAACTCAGAATGAACATTAAAGTGTTCTTTTCCATGTTCTGCTATGAATATAATGTGGAATTACCATAATAATAATAATAATAATATTTAATACGTTCCATAATGTCAAAAAACATGGAATATGTCATAAGTACAGAAATAAATAACAACGAAACAACAATTATAAGTTAAAATAGATAAAGTAAGTATATATACACATATATGTATGTGTGCAGTTGACATATGCTATACGCCAATGTTTACAATTATTTTATGGAAATCTTCCACATTGTAGAACTCTTGCTCTATTAGCAAAAACTTAAAAATAATTTTAAACCGGGCCAACGGCAAGCTCTTGATTCGAAGCAGTATTATTGTATATTTTTACACAATGGTGAACAACACTTTTTTTGTATTTTTGTAAAATTCGTTTCTGTGGGCATGCATATTACGAAGGTTTCGCGTAGCATGTGCGTGATTCGTTTCGTAGTTTTTAAAAAATTCGTTATAGTTTATTTTCACATGTAGCGGGCACTGAAGTATATAAATTGAGGGCATTGTTAGTACTTTGACAGATCGAAACACGCCTACACAACTCTCTGTTGGTTTCGTGCCATAAATTGCTGTAATGCATGACTTTTGGAGGATAAATATCCTCAGCCAGTGAATGGAATTTTCCCAGAACATCACACCATACTGGAGCCTTGAATGTACATACATAGGCGAAGTAAGGAAGCAGTCTCGCCTCCACACCAACGTTTCGAGAAATATCACACAAGCAGTAGCAGAACCGAGATAGCCCTCCAGATAGTTCATAGACGTAAGGTTTCCAGGACAGCACCTTAAGTCAAGAAATGGCGCGTCATACTTAGAAGCAAGCACTTCGTCACCCACCACCACATCTGCCGATACTGTTACCAAAGGTCAGCAGATGGGTTTTGGATTGATTTAATTGTAGGTTATTTGCGCAAACCACTTCCCTAATATGTTTTCTGCTGTGGCCATACTTAAGTTTTCATTCCCATAGTCTATGACTGTGGATGTGTCATCCGCGAAGAGAACCGTTAAGAATTCTGTAGCGTCTGGGAGATCGTTCATGTAGAGTAAAAAAAGTAAAGGTCCCAAAATAGAACCCTGCGGAACACCCAGGGTAACTGATTCCAGACGTGACCTCACCATGCATCCCCCCGGCATCAAACGCTTGCACATACTGCATTCTGCCACATAGATATGAACGGATCCAATCCGATGCCACGTCCTGAATCCATAGATTCTGTTAAATAATTTGAAGGAATACTACTACGCCTAAAGTCAACTAATGTGACAAATCAGGAACTACAAGAAAATGAATTTTATTTTCCAAAGTCACAGGCGCAGGCACAATACTAATACTAGAGCTGTCTTGGCCATTGTCATAAGCGGAATCCATCGCGAATGTTAATTACAATGATTATTCTAATTAATCACAGTTTCCTTTTCCGTTCAAGAGATGGGAGTACAGCTTTCTCATTTCATTCTTTACGTTGTATGCCTATATAGTTTCTACGAAATTTGGATGTTTTTCAATCATAAATAATTTAAAAAAGAACGATTTTATTGAAATATCATTTCGAGTTAAAAATATTGTTAGGATAATATACAGGATGTTTCAAAAAGAATATACGTATTTCAAATACACATATTTATTAAACTTTAAGACATACGAATGTGAAACTTTACACACATATTTATAAACATCTCAAGTTCAGATTACAGATTTTCAATATGTCCTCCATCGGCGACACGAACAATATCACATCGATACTCAAATTCCTCCCATACTCGGGCAAGCATGTCCTACGCCACTGATGTTATGGCAGTACGGATCCGGTTCTTTAACACTTCCAGGTTCCGTGGGAGTGGTGGCCAGCTGAGACATTTCATTTAGATATTCACGCACTTGGCGACTCCAGTGAGGGGGTGTCCCGTCTTGTTGAAAAACGAAGTTGTCTTCGTGCAGCCTCGGAAACAACCAGTTTTGTAACATAGCGAGATACTGCTGACCGTTAACCGTGTTTCCATCAAAGAAGAATGGGTCGTAAATAGATGATCGGGATATCGCACAAAACACATTGATTTTAGGCGAATCTCGTACATGTTCAATGGCTGCATGTGGGTTCTGTAGACCCCAAATTCGAACATTGTGTTTACCAGACTACTAACATGGAAAGTCGCTTCATCACTGAACACGATGCGTTGTGCGAAAGTGTCATTGTCAATAGCATCATGAATCTCGTTACAAAATGCCACACGTTTCCGTTTGTCACAAGGACGCAGTGTTTGTAACAACTGTAACTTGTACGGCTTCATAACCAACTGACGTCTCAAAACACGCTAAATTGTTGTTGTACGCAGTTGTAACTCTCGACTGGCACGGCGGGTTGAGTTTGAAGGATTACGTTGGAAAACAGTTTGAATGCGTACAACATTTTCTTCAAAAACTCGAGGGCGGCCAGGACTTTTTCCTTTACAGACACATCCTGTATCTACAAACTGTCGATACCATTTGCGAATGTTCCACCCATTCGGAAGAAAAATTTGGTAGCTCAATCTGAAACGTCTTTGCACTGTAATCACGGAATTGCACTTCGCAAACTGGAGAACACAAAATGATTTCTGCTGCGGAGTAGCCATTTTAAACATATGACGGTTACCAAGAAAAACGGAAGACAACAGGCATCTAGCGGCTATTAAATAAACTAGAGTATGTATTCGTTTCTCCAATGGCCGAGCCGAAGCGCAGCGATTGATAGTTTGGACAAAATAATACTTTGTAATACGTATATTCTTTTTGAAACATGCAGTATAATAATTAATCTATGAAATATGAATTGCAAATTGTTATCATTCATTGATGTTCCGCAGAAATAGCGCGAAAAAGACAAGTCTTGTTTACAATAAAACAGGGAAAAAACATTAGAATCAGTACTTACAGAGACACTTCTTCTTGATTAGTGCGACGACGTTACAACTGTGTGTAAATGTTATAATTTAAAATAATTTTCTCTTGCGATGTACGTCGTCGTCGTGGACTATCATTAAAGGATTACGTTAAGTCGGTCCGTATTTTTCTCTCTTGCCATTGACTTGCTCTCTTCCATTTTTCTTTTCGCCCTTTTTTCTCCGTTTTTTTTTCGCATGGCGTTCAAAACGTTTTCGAATTGTAACTGGTCATTATTGGGCATCGGCATTTAACAGAAAGATTACGGGTTTTACACGTGATTAAAGTAACCATAAGCCTAAATTAACGTCGATCGCTTACGTGAAATGAAGATTGCGAAATTATTTGCCGGTATTTTTGTACGCACACATATTATTTATTATTTTAGTTTATAATAATAATAATACAGTATCTATTCCTTTTAATATTATCATATACAGTCTGGATAAGAAGAAACATGGGTTAATATTTTTGTCTAATCAAATGATTTTAATCCACGTAACTAATCGCTACTTAATATTGAGTTTTATTTTGTTTGAATGGCACCGATTGCATGTAATATCAAGATTACTTTGCAATTTAAGCAATCAGGATGTTATTGGGTGTCAGTATAATACAGAACTTTACAGTCGATGATAGAGGTTATTATTATAAATTCAAAAAAGCAACGGTCTGAAACTCCAGCCCTGTGGAACATCTAACGAGGTAACACAACAACTCGAATCAAAACTATTATAACAAACATAGCAAGTCCTGTTGAAAGGTTTGAATTCTATTAATTTAATTATGGAAATCAAAAATCCAAGTGAATTCATTTTGGTAACAAGACCAAAGTGGTTTAACACTAGGAGCGCCGCCGTGCCATTTTTATCCCGCACGCGATTTATATGGCCCACAACTTTTTTATTTTTTATTTTGATTTCTGAAACTTTTTGACTTTTATTAAATTTATGTATTTATTAAGTTGAAAATATATTAATATTTTAAACACGTAGATTTTATGAAAAAATATGCATTTTACCTAGAACTGCCGGTGGGTCATTTTTGTCCCTTCAATATTTTAAATAACTAAGAAGAAGATTGGGAGATTGGTGGTAAAGAAATTGATGGAACCTTATATCAATAAACGCAGAAACGTTACTTGTGACAACTTTTTTACTTCACTTGTACTAGCGGCATATTTGAAATCCAAAAATACTAGCATCGTGGGCACAATCAAGAGTTCGCAGAGAGATACCTCATGCAGTAAAGACCGCAAAAGAGGAGTTATGCAGTACGGTTTTTCTTAGAACAGGCGACAACTCTCCGTCAGTTTATTAGGCTAGACCTAACAAAAATGTGCTAATTCTCAGCACTATGCATCTCGATGTAACAATAAGCAATACTGCAAAGAAAAAAACGGAGACAGTGTTATTCTATAACAGCACGAAATACAGAGTAGATATCGTAGATTCAATGAGCCCCAAGTATACAGTAATGGCGGCATCTAGACGTTGGCCAGTGCACACATTTTATAATATATTAGATTTAGCAGCTATAAACTCATGGGTATTATTCAAACTTATAAACAAGAGCAAAATTAAACGCAGAGATTTTATATTACAACTGGCTGAAGAATTGGGAACAAAATACATGAGTAGTAGAAAAAGAACAATACCAGATATCCCAGAAGACATACCAGAAAGACAAGAAAAACGTACGAGGTGTCAGGTCAAGTCAAACTGCACAGATAATAAATCATTCGTGAAGTGCCATCAGCGCAAAAAAACTGTCTGCAGCAAATGTACTAGCCAAGAGTATTATTTGAGCAATACTTGCTTTGCAAATGTAAATAGGTAAGTAGTTCAAAAGTATTTCATTATCAACTTTTATTAAAACTTTCATTATTTTTTATTTTCATTTTTTTTTAACCAATAATACTGGACTTTGAATTGATAATTTGTTATGTTTTTGTTTTTCGAAGAATTGAAATTATATTAGGTTTTAGGAGGGTCATAATTTCCGGCGCTTATAGTGTTAAGGTATCGACTCACTGATAAATTGTGTTATTTCTATTAAGTTAGTGAATATCAATCTGGTTCGTAGACTTCCGTGATCGGATTTACAACCGCGTCTTCGATAATTGCTGATATTTCGTCACTACTTGTATGGGTCATCTTCAGGGTTTAACTATTGCTACTGCATTCAGTGTTGCAGCGAGACTTGTGTAAATCTGTGGCAGAAGGATTTATATAGATATTGGTTATGGATCAATGGAACGTTACGATTACGGAGCAGTTTGGAGATACAGGATTACCAGCCGTTGTATAGGGGGTTTAGGTTATATGGGTGTTTAGAGATTCCAGTAGGTTCACAGATTTTTCAGCCATAGAAATGACGAAAGTACCTGCTTGTGTGTACGAAACCTTTTCTTCCGTCGTAAATTACTTTTGCATGAGGTCGAACAAGCATGAGTTACTGATGAGCCCCTGTCGGCGTTTAACATATGGTTTCTGTTTTTCAAAATATAAATGTTTTAATAAATGTCTAATTCACGGTTATTATACACATTCTTAACCAAATATAAACAATCCGCAGTTACGTTATGATTATTCTCTAACACATGCTTACTTAAACTAGATTTCTCAGATCGACTGAATTCGATATTAAATATTATTAAAATTTCATGAAATTTTCTTTTCAATAGAAAAGTAATATACTTATATATATATATATATATATATATATATATACAATATATATTTGTAAGTCAAAAATTATTGCTATTCATATCAAATATGTGAAATTCAAGGTAAAATGTAAACTACTGTTAAAATTTATTATAAAACTCCATCAAAAATACAACGAAGATTATAAATATAGAAACAGAAATACAACTAATCGGATTCACTTGTGTCCCTCATTTAACATGTTTCGTCTAGGTAAAATATTGGGCGATCCTTATCTCTAAATATAAATATGAGTATGTTATAAAATGAACAATTTTGCATTAACACATACTTGAAATTAATGAGTTTCAAGAATCTGTGTAGAGTTGCTCGACTCATTTTTGGTATGGACTCATTCTAGTTATTTCTCCCAATATTTTATTAAGTGTTGGAAGTTCATTTTTACAAAAGAATCCATGCACCATCTGCCGATTCATGAAATTCTAGAAGCCTTGAATGCCTGCCTGCTCGTTCCTTAAGAGGGCTTGGATAACTCGATATATAGTTGTTTTGGCCAGATCTACAATCCTTATAATATATTGTTATAGAAGTAATACCTACAAGTTGCTTAGAGTCTGAGAGATATTCGTTACAATTGCTGTCGTTCCCATTGGTGGAATTTGCAGCGTTAACATTTTATATATATTCAAAATTTTTGTTTTTCTACAGGCGTCAGGTGTCTCAATCGTTTACGCTTTCTAGGTGGTGATACTAACTGTTTGCTAAAACCTTGGTGACCACTCATTTTTGTATTTAAAAGTACAGATTTTATTAAACAATACAGAAAAATATAGTAAAACAATGCAAAAATGTAATTAAACGTTTACAGGTTATGAAAAATGACGGATATCTGGCATTCATTTATCCATATTAGACTTGCCTGTTAAATGACATCTCTTAAAAATATGTACTATTTTGGCGCAATATTTGAATCACTCCTTATTTTGAGATAAGGTATAAGAGTTTTGATCAGGTATGTAGATGAGATTTTCGCGATTTTTTTCATACATATAACTTAGATGATTTCGTTAAACATTAAATTCAAAATTTCAGACGATTAAATTTACGGTAGAAAAAGAAAACAATGAGTTGAATTTTATTAAGAACATTGCGAGATACAATAGTTTTGATTCGGGAATAGTCAATGGATTAATTATAAAGGCTAACATAAAAAAGATCATTTGGAATATCAAATGTCTGTCACTTCAAAGCAATCGAGACAAGCAATTATGTTTACCGTTTCACTTATTGGCAAAAAATTGTAATAGTGTTTTTAAAGAGTGCGGTTTTTAAGTTACATTTCGCTCCACTAACTCTATTAAATCTCTCTTAGGAAAAGCGAAGGACAAAGTTGAGATTGTTAATTTAGTCATCCACAGTCTCCATCATAATTTACAAAATCGCATAATTATTTTTCAAAACAAAGTTAAAACTAATCTGGTACGTAGACTTCCGCGGTCGTTGTCCATGCTATCTGCTTCTGGGCTTCCGGGCTGGAACCGCGTCACTTGTATATCTGCCAACGTTTCGTACCCATTTGTATGGGACATCTTCAGGGCTGAACTACTGCACTGAAACTGGTGTAAGTCGATGGGGGACGGGTTGATTACATTGATTATACGATATGTGTATTATTGCTTATAAATAAAAATCATCCATTTAATATACACAGACAAATTTCAGGAAAATATTTACGCGTTTAAACCTTTCATTTCTCTCGCTTCTGTGCAATAACCGATTATCGTTTCCGATGATAGAAACGGATGAACTCTCTCACCAAGAGTCACAAATTGAACAAAAGTCGCTACAGTTGAGAAATGGGAAAAAACGGAGAAAACGAATGAATGAAACTTTAATTTGAGAAGTCTTTCGGGCGCTCACAACCGGTCAGAATTTAATAAAGGAAAGCGCAAAATTTTATTATACCCTAGCACTCGGGAGTAAGCACTTCCAGTGACGTTGATGAAAGCTGAACAACAAAAATTGATTTCTTTTATGAAAGTATCGAACTTCTTAATTAGGTAGTATTGGCGTTATGTAAGTTTCTATTTACTCTTTAAAGATACGTACGTACATATATGCACATGTCTCTGCAGAGACAAATCAAACAAATGTTGAAGGAATTACTTTCACCGATTACGTGCTGTTGCAAATGTTATTTACTTAAATACTTAAAAATTTCTTTGTGATTTATTAATAATTGCAATAATATTGTAATTTTATATACAGTTATTCAGCTAGTTACAGCAGGTTCTCTGTATAACGGACAGTAGCGGTGTATATAAAACTGTCCATTGATCAGAGATTGGTGGGAGCAAAAAAAGAGTATAAATAATTTATAATTAATTTATTCTTACAACTTACTTAAAACTAACTTATTTAAAAAAAATCTGAAATTTTAGTTTGTTTTAGATTTTCAATTCTTTTTTTTACTTTGCGTTTCTATTGGGTTAGCAACTAAGTACTTTCGGTTTTGTAGTATAAAATAAAACACTTTTTTTTAAACAAAGAATAGTTTTTAATCAATTATATATTTTCCATTTTGTTCAATGACCTTTTGCCATCTTTCTTTCAGCTGCACGATTCCGCGCTCATAAAATTTCTGGTCCTTATCAGCAAAAAACTGAACCAGGTTCGAGTGAAGGTCATCGTCATTTGTGAAAGTTTTACCATTCAAAGAATTCTGCAAATTTCGAAATAAATGGTAATCAGATGGTGCTAGATCAGGGCTGTATGGGGGATGTGGCATCACTTCCCAGCCAAGCTCCAATAGTTTCCCACGAGTTGCCAAAGATGTGTGAGGCCTTGCATTATCTTGGCGGAAAACTACACCTTTCCGATTTGACAATTCTGGCCGTTTTTCTTTGATTGCTTCATCCAGTTTTATTAATTGTTGACAGTAAACATCAGAATTGATCGTTTGGTTCCTTGGAAGCAGCTCAAAAAACACAACACCTTTGTAATTCCACCAAACTGACAGCATGATCTTTTTTGGATGCAATTCAGCTTTCGATGTGGTTTGAGCTGGTTTATCGTGTTTACTTCATCATCGTTTTCGAACTATGTTACTGTACAGGACCCATTTTTCATCACCAGTGATGATTCTTTTTAAGAAAGGGTCGGTTTCATTTCGTCTAAGGTGCATATCGCAAAAGTCGATTCTTTGTGTTAAATGAACTTCTTTCAATGTTTTTCAATTGTTGTGTGCGATACATGTAGCCTCTCCGCAACCTCTCGAACAGTTATATGACGATCCTCTTCAAGTATGACTTCGATTTGGTCATCATCAACTTCAGTAGGCCGACCAGAACGTTGCTCATCTTTGAGGGAAAAAACTCCAGAACGAAATTTTTTATACCAATTCTGACACGTGCGCTCTGTTTAGCAATTAGCACCATAAACTTCACATATCTTTTTGTGAGCCGCAGCAGCTTTCTTTCCTTTACGGAAATAAAATAGTAAAATATGTCGAAATTGTTCGTTTCTGCACTCCATTTAAAATTAACCCACAACTAATAGCTTTAATAAAAATCACGCACTACTTGCTTCTGAAGTTACGTCAATGTGACTAGTATCACGCGACAAACGGTAAAGTACAGCACTAACATACGTTATACAAAAAATAAAGCAACGCTCTCTATCAGTAAAAACCGAAAGTACTTAGTTGCCAACCCAATACATTGCATACTATCTCAGCCACCTTTTCTCCTTGAGTAATATCGATAAGAAAAAGAAGTTTTGAATATCCTTTAGCTTTTCATAAGCTTCATTAATGTTTTTAGTTTCTGAAATAATATCATCATCCTCACTGTCGCTATCACGTACATTGGTACTGTTTTGAAATTCACGCACACACTCTTGTACGCTAATATCGGGATTCTCGGTATGTAAATTGTCATTAACTTGTGCATGCGATAGTGTATCAGGATAGGGTTTACAAAGTTTTGACTGTGGTACATCGTCATCAGCACTGAAATTTACATCCTTGCAAAATCTTCGGCATTCAACTCACCAAATCTAGCTTTAAGAAAATATTTGTCGATAGTTTCAGCGCTTACAGTTTTCCAAGCAGTAATGGTCCATGTTAGAGCACTGAGAATGTTAATGAATTTTTCTATATGTTCGGTAGATTTACAATGATCCGTAGACGATAAAAGTCTCTTAACCAAAAGCTTTCTGTAGTTGGTTTTAAAATTATTAATAATCCCTTGATCAAGTGGTTGACAATGAGAGGTAGTGTTTGGGGGCTAAAATATTAGTTTAACATTACGTAACTCAAGTTTTGGGTGTGACGTCACGTTGGCTAAAAATAAAAGAACTTTTCTCTTTCACTGTTGCATTTTTCTATCATATTTGGTTGACCAAATTGTCATAATTTCCCTCTTCCTCCATGCTTTTTATTAGAATACCACCTTCTCAACGTTTGCTCCTCTAAAGCATCGTGGATTCTTACTTTTCCTAATTATTAAACCTCTTTCCTTTTATCCAACCATATTCACACACAAGAGAATAGTTAATCTTTCCTTAGCAGCTTTGCCACCCGAACATTTTTCACCTTTTAATGCAAAACTTTTGTTTGGCAAAGTCCGGGAAAAAGCCCAGTTTCATCTGCATTAAAAATGTCTTTTGGTGAGTATTCTTTTGTGATAGTTATGAATTGTGTCTTCCAGACAGACATTTCATCCACATTTACTGCGGCGACTTCACCACAAGTTGTTCGAAGCGATATGTTGTGTTGCTGAGAAAACTTGTCAAACCACCCACTTGAAGTTTTGAATTTATAATTTACCTAATTATATAATTGTGCAACTTCGAGAGCTTTTTCCCTTATTATTTTACCAGACAATGGACAATGGTCCAGTGCAGCTCCTTCTGTTTTCAAAAATTTCTTCTTTTGCTGTGAATTGAAATTTTCAGCAAATCGTCTATTAATATCAACTTTGTTTTTCAAAATATCGCCCACTTGACTTTTACCGATACAGAATCTTTCCGCAAGCAGTCTCACACTAAGTTTATTCTTCTCTGCACACTGAATAACCACAACTTCTTCTTCTGAACTGAGAAATTTTCTCTTTTTCGTAGCCATATTACTGGTAGGAGCAATAAAATACTAGATATCTAACTTGTTAGAGCACTAAATATCAACTGAATGCTATAAAAGCTATAGCCGTTTTATGTAAGACCATTATTACAGTTGTACTTATTGCCTGCCTTAATTATATGTTGTTTATGTCCATTGTTAAGAACGTTACAGCGGTCATAATTATTATACATTTATATCTATGTAATTACATATAACAAACCGAAAGACCATCATTGCAGCACTTATATTAACATATACAATTATGTTTAGAAATTATAGGAATTGCGATAAACTTATTATGTACCTGGCTTAATCCCTCGATAGGCAATCATTACAGCACTTATTATATGTAAATACAATATTTTCATCTCGCCGTAGGAGTATAACTGAGTCAACCACCACTGGAAGGCATACTAATGACACAATAGTACAGCGAACAACACAAACAACACAAACAAAAAACTAAAATAGTAAGTAATTATATATATTATTTTAATTATTTGTAGGAACTGAGCCGTACGCTACTGCGGAAGCACTCGTTTCTGCAGCCTTAGAATGTATGTATCAGGATTTACGCAACGCGGGCGGTTTCTGGGATACACATATGATATCTGACTATCGTGGGTCCCTAATGCGTCATTTTTCTAAGCCTACGTAATAATTAAACTTATTTTTTAATAAATTTTTCCTTAGTAAATACTTGTTTCTTCTTCTCTGAACACAGGCTGTAAAACAAAAGCTACATCTGAAAAACAAAATCAACTTGTACATACATATTTTTGAAGTTGAGTTTGAAGGCAATTATCTGCTGATGATGACAACTTAGTTGTCGAAATGCGTATACAGAATTACAAAAGTTATTAATGTCGTTTATACTGATTTTGCTAAGGCTTTCGATACAATTAACCATTCAGTATTAGTTTCTAAATTATCCAGGTTTGGATTTTGCCATTATGTAATTGATTTGATCTCTTCATATCTACATAACAGAAGTTGCTATGTTTCGAATAATGGATTTTCGTCAGATGTATATACTGCTTCTTCTGGAGTTCCACAGGGATCCACTTTGGGACCCTTATTGTTTAATATTTTCATTAACGATCTGTTCAAATTACTTACATGTAATTCCTTGGCATATGCTGACGATTTAAAAATTTTTTCTAGGATAACATCCTATAATGATTGCCCGATACTGCAGCATAATCTTAATACAATTAGTAATTGGTGTGTGCAGAATGATAGTATTATTAATGTTGATAAGTGTGCTGTTGTCACTTTTACTAAAAGCAATAATCCCCTTATTAGTCAGTACACCATTGATCACACTGTCATTCTGAGGAAGTCGGGAATTATGGATCTTAGGGTCCTGTTTGACTCCAGATTGGAATTTACAGATCACATCACTACTATATGTGCTTCGGCATCACGTGCTTTGGGTTTCCTTGTGCGTTCCTGCAGACATTTTAATAACATTACGGCTCTTAATGTTTTATACTATGCTTTTGTCCGGACTAAGCTTGAGTATGCCTCGGTGGTATGGTATCCATGCTATATTTATCAAAGTTTGTTTCTGGAGAGAATCCAGAAAAGATTTTTAAAGTACTTATGTTACAGGCTTGATGGTACATACCCACCGAGGGGAGTTGATTATGAGGCGTTATTGGTTAGGCACAGCTTCCAATCTTTGTTTTGTCGTAGGGATGCTACCAGTGCGAAGTTTCTTGTTAACTTGATTAATAATGGTGTGGATGCCCCTTCTGTACTGACTCAGGTTTGTCTATTGGTTCCTTCTCATTCCACTCGGTCTTTTGATTCCTTCGCTCTTCCGAGGGCCAGAACTAATGTTCTATTGAAAGCTCCGCTTACCCATATGTGCAGGAATGCGAATAAGTTATTCCCAGATCCTTTTCATAGGTAATAATTTCGGTGGTTTAAGAGTGTGGTACAACTTTGATTTCATATAAGTTATTTTTTTTGTCTATAAATATATTCTTAAGTTTTTAGTTTTCATTTATTATTATTATTCTATATTTTAATTTTTATATATATTTAAGTTAGTTTTATTTAATACTTGCACACTGTACATATTGTTTGATTTGTCCTTTAAATGGCTTGTCTGTTGGACAATAAAGATATTATTATTATTATTAAAGTTAATGTGGAAAGGGGTTATATATCAACCTTAGTGATTAAATTGTATATTTGAAATGAGCATGTTGTCTGTAGTCAGCAACAATTAAAATATTTCAGGCAACAAATATTGTGTAAGTTAGTATAATAAATGGGAAAGTAATTTTAGTACTTTTGTTCATGTACACATATGGCCATATGTATTATTTATGCAAATGCAAAAGACGATATGGCAGTATAACAAATACGTTCATTATGCCTTCTAATATCTAAAATCCGCCGTACTGTAAAATATTAGTGGAAATGGGATTCAATGAGGAAACATCAGAAATACCACACCCCTTATATATCAACGCCTTTGCTCATAATATAAAGGACAATATTTAACAAATTACTTCGTGGGCGACACTAATTTAGAACTATCCGTTACTCATTATCCGGACACCGCTAACAAATACGTTTCCTGGTGTTTTTTATTGTTGCCTCGTGCCTAGGTGTTTCTCAGATACGGAATGTTCCGTTCAATAAATCGAGATAACGTAATTAGATCCTAATTTAAAAGACGGTTAGATTCAGAGTAATAACTTGGACACCAAGAACGTAACGATAGTGAGACCACGAAGATAATAGGATACTAAAAGGAACAAATCAAACGTTTATCAGATTGTGATTGCTTTATTACCAGCTTTTGTGGAAATGAAATTATTTAATGCCGGTTATTTATTTTGTAAAAGATACGTATCTGGTTATAATAGCACTGTCCAGTATTCCTATTGATGTATAATTTTTTTATAACAAAAATTAAATGTAATTTAATTGCTATCGTAGAAAGGTCACAATTTGTCATTTATTTAATAAAATAATTTAATTGCAATAAGAATCGGAGCACAATACAAGCAATTTGTAGCGTTCAGTTCTTTTTGTATGCTACTATACGAGATAATTAATAAGGTGAAACTAATTTGGTTCAGTGATAAATGAATTCTTTTTAATATTATTTAAGTAGGTACATACACCATATAATTTTTACATATAGTATTTCATGTGATTGCTAAAACTCATGGAATGAGGTTTTATTAATAGTTCTCTATTTATAGCTTGCTTTTTTACGATGCCACAGTGTGCGTTTTGGCTTTCGACGGTACAGATCGTGTATGGAATTTGTTTCGTGCGGATTTTTGCCGTAGCTTTCCAGGTGCGACACTGTTTAATTATCTGCTATTGATGACAACTTAGTTGTCGAAATACGTATACAAAATACGAAAATTAATGTGGAGAAGTGTTATATGTCAACCTTAGGTGTTTAAATCAAAGTTACCTACCGATGCTAAAGGTGTTTCAAATTTCGCGGTTTTTTTAAAGAATAAATAAAACACATAATTAGCATTCGCTTTCAAAAACTTTTTATTGGCAATTGAAGTATCAGTTATGACATTTATATGCGAAAAATAATATTTGCCAAATGGCCTCTTCTTGCAGCTCCACAGATGTCCACTCTTTTGTTAAAATTTTCAATGACATTTTGACATAATTGAGATCCTATCTCACCAATGACATGAATAATTTCATCTTTCAAAGCAGGAATTGATTGTGGAGTGTTTTTATAAACCTTGGTGGCCAATTAACATCACCGTTTCTTGAGATTACACGTCCAGGAAATTTTTCTCTCAGTAAATCAATTGATGTTGAAACTACATATCCTCTAGATCAATATTCATTAATTCAGGCCACAAAAATTCGGCGATATCGATCACTATTGACAGTTACAACTTCACCAGCAGCATTTTCAAAGAAATAAGGTTCAATTACACCACCTGACCATAATGTTCACCAAACAGTAACTCGTTTAGGATGCATAGGTTTTTCATGAATAATTCGTGGATTTTCCTCACCCCAGATACGGCAGTTTTGTTTATTAACATAGCCACCAAGTTCAAAATGTGCTTCATCGGAAAACATTATTTTTTGAGAAAAATCAGTTGGTTGTTAATTAATGGAATTAACAAATGAACGATGTTTTAAATGATCTAATGGCTTCAGTTCCTGTGTTATTTGAACCTTATATGCCTTTAGAGCTAAATCCTTGTGTAAAGTACGCCATGTTGTTGATCCACTAAGTCCAAGTTGTTGTGAACGTCGTCGTTGTGCGATGTGGACAAACATCACCTAGTGCAAGAGTCATTTCTTCGAAGCACTGGTCTATGTTTAAACCACGCACGAAATTATAACGCAAAACTGCCCTTATCTTATTTCGTGGCCACGATGCCATCGCAAGCACTTTACACTCTCACTGTTAATGAATAACTGGGCCCATCGTCATGGCGCGGCGGCTACTATGCACGTATGAACATGTCTCAACATGCAGCAACAAGCAGCTTCCTACGATTCATTGTTGCGTCGTATTACAAAACTTTCTTAGTACCATTTGTATAATGTGATAATAGTTTCATACAGTTCTAATTTTTTTAATTTGTTGATACTTTTTCAATTATATTTATTTTCCACATTTCTGTATGGGTACCAAATCACTCAATATGGGTTTGGTTTGTTTTCTTTTTTGTTTCTTTGGGATACTCTTTAGTACTGTTTCTAAAGGGTTTTCCAATAAGGACTTGACAACTTTTTTTCAAAATAAAATGCAGACCATTTGAGATATTTCAAAAACTTTATTATCGGGTTGAAGTACAATCAAAACATTTATGAATGGAATTCGACTTCGTTCATATGGCCACCGCGGGCACGTTTGCAGCGGTCGATTCGTTGGACCCAATTTTGGATGACTCGGCCACACAATTCGGCCGAAACGGCTGCTATTTCGCGTTCAATGTTGGCTCTGAGCTCTTCCAACGTTGTCGGCTTGTTGGCATATACTAATGACTTGACATAGCCCCAAAGAGAAAAGTCTAGAGGCGTTAAATCGCACGAACGAAGCGGCCAATCGACTGGTCCATTTCTTGAGATAACACGCTCATCAAACTTACTCTTCAATAAATGGATCGTAACGTGTGCTGTGTGGCTTGTGGCACCGTCCTGCTGAAACCACATGTTGTCTAAGTCCATATATTCCAATTCGGGCCAAAAATAATCGGTAATCATGGCGCGATAACGATTACCATTCACAGTAACGTGACGATCATTATCGTCGACGAAAAAATATGACCCTATGACGCCACCGGCATGCAAACCGCACCAAAAAGTTATTTTTTGTGGATGAAGTGGTGCTTCATGAAGCACATGTGGATTTTCACCCGACCAATAACGCATATTTTGCTTATTGACGAACCCATTGAGCCAAAAATGAGCTTCGTCACTGAAAATGATTTTGCGATGAAATTGATCATCTTGGCGCATCTGTTCCAGAGCCCAATCGGAGAACGTACGTCGCTTCAAATGGTCCATCAGCTTCAATTCTTGAGTCAGCTTGATCTTGTATGGGTGTAAACCAAGATCCTTACGCAAAATTCGCCAGAAAGTGGTCTGGGTGATGCCCAACTCTTGAGAACGCCGTGGAATTGACTGATTTGGATCATTTGCTACGGACGTTTCAACGGCAGCGATATTTTCGACACTTCGACCAACCCGTTGTCTCACTGGCACGGCAACATCACACAACGAATATGCATACTCAAATTTTTGCACTAAACTTGTTACTGCCTGTCTACTAGGGCGAGAATTACGACCGAAATCGGAGTTAACGCTCTTAAAGTAGCGGTCACCGACTCCGAATTTTTGTAGTAAATTTTTATAATTTGCAGACGTTGTTCGTTCGTGTATTTTACCATGATGAAAATGTTAAGTTTACTGAATAAATTGACAGTGACAGTTCGATGATTAGTGAAAGGGTGCGTTCACAAATTGAATTAAAAGTTGTCAAGTCCCTATTGGAAAACCCTTTATATGTAATAATTTACACCCACCTTAAATTATATTTTATTACTCTTCTGTAAGTGGCAATTGCTGTTAGACTATTGAAGATGATTATTATTATATAAAAGATGATTATTAAATAAATTGATGGGAACTATGTACTATAGTCCTTCAGGATAACGCAAATCGTAAACAATAATTTTTTTTAAACTTCAGTTACTGTTCTTTAAATAAAAATACATTTATATTAATATACAAAACAAAACAATTACGTAATATTCTCAGCAAGCTTGCGCGTATTAAATTAAAGAGTTAGGTAAAGATGTAGTTTATAAATTACATAACATATAGTAAAGAAAGTAAATAAACAAATAAGTTACTGTATAATACATGAAACATTCAAATTTCAACATCTTGATACAATAATACTAATGAACGTAAAAATAAAGAAAGTCGGAATTGTCTCTTCGATAAATAAGAACGGACGTGAGCGCTATATAACGAACGAAATAATACATAATACATAAGCGACACCGGTCAACGAAACAACTCTATCTGTGCGGGATCTACTAATTTGTCACGGATTGGATAGGACGGGCGGGAGACAACGAATACAGCAACCAAGGCTTCGCACAACCAACTATCTAATTCACCTGCATGATTTGAATTATCGAGAGGGTCGATACTGGCCTACATTTCGACGAGATTTAACTTGACCTAGGACACCGCGTCACACGAGTAGTAGCCAACCGGTAGCAGGTGTACGCGCCGAATGCTGAACGTTTCGAGTCGCCGTGCTTCATTTCCGAACTCGCATCTCGAGTCATACGATCGAATAACTGATTCGCGATACTCACGCGTACATATTGTATGTACAACATATATCTTATGGTTGCTAAGTGTCTCTTAGCTGCTATTTTTTTTTATTAAGAAATATGCATATTTCTTAATAGGACATTTTTGAATCAAATACACAAACAAATAATAATAATAATAATCTAACAACGATGTGAGAAAAAAATGTCGAAATTATTAATGCATCTTTTAATTTAAAATTAATACATGAATTAAAGAAGTACACACAAGCAGTGGGATCCATTTACAGTACAATAAAAAAGACTAATTGTCTTTCTATTTGTTGTACTGTAAATCAATCTCACTACTACTCGACTTATATCTACTGAGCGGAAAAATATTACTCAAATCAAATAGCTGATAATAACACTAGCAAGGTGCTTTTGGTCTATAGTAAATGGAAACCTAGGCAGAAATAAGTCTCATTGTCATGAGATATGTTTAAAGTACAGTAGCAATTTGGTGAGGAACCCGGTGAAAATTGTGAAACTCTTTGAATAGTCATTGCCTCCCTCTTTCGTCCAATATAAAAATGTATTGACCGACAAAGCGAGAACGCGTCTATCTCACAGATCGGTAACTAAGTTTCCAGTGTGTGATACGTGAATTTCATGGTTTACATAATCGTCCATCTGAAAGCACTGTTGATCGAATTATTAAAAAATTTCAAGAGACCGGTTCCGTGGAAGATCAAAAAAGTGATAAATACAGTCGTAGTGGTCGTTCACAAGAAAATATTGGTTTTGTTCGTGAAAGTGGTGCTGAAGATCCCGAAATGTCCATTAGACGACGTTCACAACAACTTCTATTTAGTGGATCAACAACATGGCGTATTTTATAAATACAAGGATTTAGTTCTGAAGGCATATAAGGTTCAAATAATACAGGAACTGAAGCCACTAGATCATTTAAAACGTCGTTCACTTGTCAATTTCATCAATGAACAACCAGCTAATTTTTCTCAATAAATAATGTTTTCCGATAAGGCACATTTTTGGTGGTTACGTTAATAAACAAAATTGCCGTATTTGGTGTGAAGTAAGTCCACGAATTATTCATGAGAAACCTATGTGTTCAGATTTCACTGAACAAAGTGTATTTACCATTCAGGAATATCCTGAATAATATTATTTCCATTTTTGTACATTTATTTTATTATTGTATATTTACATAGGTTCAATTCCGTAAGTTTTCTGGAAAACCCGCAGTTTATCATAATGCTAGTACAATAATAATCCCCGATAGTAATCTTTGTTCTGAATTCATTATGTATTACAAGGGTCGAACCTTTATTATTTATAATGCGTTTCAGATTGTTCGCAATAAGTGAAAGGCGGATTATAAGTAACACCTTTTTCTTTTATATAGAGTTTACAAGTAATTACATTCCTTCTAGGAACTATTTTGTAAACGTGCCTTTATCTATATCATTATACTTAAGGGCTCGTCTAGAATTGTTTATATATTTGTTGGCTTGAATAACTAAAGCCAGTTCTACAACAACTGTCGTACAGGCTGTTCAAGTTCTCCACGTTCCGATTTAGCGTACGTGAAAATATACAAGACAAATAAAAGTTAGATCGAAATAAATAGTATAAATCTGTCTTTTATTTAAAATATCAAAAAAAGTGAAAACCCAGCGCCGCAATTCTAAACACTATGCATCCTAAACGAGTTACTGTTTGGTGTGTATTATGGTCAGGTGGTGTAATTTGACCTTACTTCTTTGAAAATGCTGCTGGTGAAGCTGTAACTGTCAATGGTGATCGATATCGTCGGATGACAGTCGAATTTTTGTGGCCTGAATTAATGAATATTGATCTAGAGGATATGTGGTTTCTACAGGATGGCGCTACACCCCACTTTGCACGCAAATCAATTAATTTATTGAGAAAAATTTCCTGGACGTGTAATCCCAAGAAACGGTAATGTTAATTGGCCACCAAAATCATGTGACTTGACACGGTTAGACTATTTTCTTTGGGGTTATGTGAAAAGTCAGTTTTATAAAAACAATCCACACTCAATTCCTGCTATGAAAGATGAAATTATTCGTGTCATTGGTGAGACAGAGTCTCAATTATGTCAAAATGTCATTGAAAATTTTAACAAAAGAGTGGGCATCTTGGAGCTGCAAGAGGAGGTCATTTGGCAGATATTATTTTTCGCATATAAATGTCATAACTGTTACTTTATGTGTTTTATTTATTCTTTAAAAAAACCGCGAAATTTGAAACATTCTTTATATTAAGGGCATATTATTACTTGACATAGGGTAAAATGTTAGTCATTCCTTTAAAAGAGGCGGTGTAATCCTGAACAGTATTCAGAAAAACGTAACTTTATTTCCGGCAAGCGTAACGTTGCTAATTATATGGCCGTAACTGTATGTATGGCAGCCATTTTCTACCCTTTCCGATTATATGCTTCAGTTCAATTATCGTCGTCCCTTTGTCGAGCACGTGATCCCCTTTAGATCTTCGCTCTTTTGGAATGTGGGTTAAGAATTCTTTACTACCGGTTTCTTTTACACAAAGCCTACTGCGTCATTTGTAAACATTTACACTCATATACACACACACACACACATATATATATATATATATATATATATATATATATATATATGTATGTATGTATATATAATTTATTCACAATTTGATATTACAACTATGTATTGAATTAATTACAAAGAAAATAAATATATTTTTCTCTGTCGTATTATTCATCAATAGTGTTTAAAATTGTCAGGTTATTTTATTTGTTAACTGTGCAGTGGTGACGCAGGAGCCTGGAGAGACTTCCCATTCGGGCATTTGTCAACAATAAACGCCTGATTCTTCTATTATGTTGCTCCAAAGAGTACCTTTCCATTTTTAATGATAGTTTAACAGTATACATTGAGATATTCGCAAATTTTTACAGGTTTCTAACAAAATTCAGAAAGGCAAAAGTTATTCCGTCTTGTTAACGAAGTGGAAAGTGATGTTGAAATTTTAGATGACGAATCTGAAATTCGACGAGGATGATTTACCCAATCCAATTAAAAAATAGCGACAGAGAGCAAAAGAACGATCATCCAAGACTGAAAGTGACATAACCTTTACTGTAAAACGACCAAAAAATTCTTCACTATATCGATAACAATGATAATGACAAGTGACTCGTAGACTTCCGCGGTCGTTGTCCATACTTTCTTCATCAACGGTTCCGGCCTGGAACTGTTGTGCCCCCTTGTCTTCAATTCTAGTATTGACTTTGCCAGTCTAAGTGCAACAACGAAAGCAATAGCAGAAGTTAAGCCCTGAAGATGTCTCGTACAAGTGGTAACGAAACGTCGGTACTAGAATTATCGAAGACGCAGTTTCAGCCCGGGAGCCAAGATGAAAAAAGGATGATTTTCTGGATTTTCTAAAACCCATTGTATATAATTAATGGGATATTTGCGATCGGGCAAAAAGCATCATCTGATTTTCTTTCGCTATAGCTTTTGTTTAAAGTGAAAACACATTTGGTTTTTAACTGATTATGGTTTTATTCGCATTTATAAATTTTGTTTCAATTAATTGTGGAAAATTATGTCCGAGAAATGGCCGCCGTCGGCGTTCATGCAAATTTGGGCTCTTTTGATTAGATTTTTCATAACTGTGCACAGCAGTAGTGGTATCACATTGTTAATTTCGGCTCGAATGTTGTTCTTCAACTCTCAAAGTGCGGGGTTTGTTTGCCTACAGTAACGACTTAAAATATCCTCAGTGGAAGAAGTCCAGGGCAGTCAAATCTGGCTGGCCAAGCCAAATCACGGAAACGTGAGATTACACGCGCTGGGAAGGCATCCTTCAAAATACGCATTGTGTCGTCTGCAGTATGACAAGTTGCACCGTCTGGTGGAAACCTCGTCTAAATGCAGATCGTCAACTTATTACGCTAAGAAAAATTCAGTCAGCATAGTTCTATAGTGGTCGCTGTTCATTGTAATACCGTTACCGTCGGCTCCTTCGAAAAAATAAGGCAAAATCACCTTTCCCGACATAAGTGCACACCACACGGTAACTTTGAGAGGGTGTAATCGTGCTTCATGAATTACGAATGAATTTTTGATTCCCTCAGAACCAAGAATTTTGCTTATTACGGTGGACGCTGCACAAACGCAAACAATTATCGCACGTTCTTCAGGCATATATCGATTCATTGTTATTCACTATAAATTTCGTACGTGTCTATTAGCAAAAATGGCAGCACTTTTCAGTGATACTTGTTGCCCCACTTGTTAGTATGATATTACTAATACTTATTTAACCGACCTTATTCACTTTGTGCACCTGCACATTGAAAACGCCTCTTTAAAGGGTGTTTATTTGCATTTAGTGCGTGTTAAATCCGTATTTCTTCGAAGCGCGCGCTGCTGATCCAATGTTCGCAGTGTTACGAGGGATCGTTTTTATATTCGCGGAATGGGGGACAAGGGGTGGAAATAAAAAAACCAAATTATTTTTCTTTTTCAATATATTCACCTGCAAGACGGATACATTTTTCACATCTTTCAATTAATTTATTTATACCCTCATAAAAAAATGATTTCTCTTTATCTGCAAAATACGCCGAAACTGCCTCCTTGACTTCATCATCGGCAGTAAATTTTTTACCCCGCAGCTCTTTTTTCATTTTCGGAAACAGGTAATAATCACTCGGGGCCAGGTCTGGGCTGTAGGGTGGGTGATTCACAATTTCGAAGCCCACCTTATGCAGGGCAGCTAACGCAACGAGGCTCTTGTGGACGGGCGCGTTGTCGTGCAAAAGCAGAACACCTTTTGTCAATTTTCCCCGTCTTTTCTCTTTAATGGCTTCTTTTAGTCGCTCTAATATTGAAGCGTAATATTCTCCGGTTATAGAAACACCTTTATCTTTATAATCAATCAACAATATTCCTTCCGAGTCCCAAAATATCGTTGCCATGAGTTTCCCAGCTGATTGTGACACTTTAAATTTCTTGGGAGGTGCTGTGCCCTTTTTATGCCACTGCATGGAGTCTTGTTTGGACTCAGGTTCATAATGATGAACCCAAGTTTCGTCTCCAGTAACAATTCCACTCAATACACCATCCTTGTCTTCATTACAGAGGTCCAAAAATGCACGCGAACACTCTACGCGCTGTTGTTTTTGCGGCAGCGTGAGCATTCTCGGCACCCATCTTGCGCTGACCTTAGACATGCCGAGATGATCGTGTAGGATTTTAAAAATTGTTGTATCGGATACTCCAACCATTTCTGCGAGTTGTTTCTTCTTTAGTCGAGCATCTTCGAGTACAATTTGTTCAACTTTTTGGATAAGTGCTGGCGTGGTCACCTCAATGCCCCTGCCCGGCCTCGGGTCTTCTTCAAGGGATTCCCTTCCTTGTTTAAATAAACTATGCCACTTGTACACCATGGTTTTTCCTGGACAAGAGTCGCCGTAAACCAATGACATCTCATTCATTATGGTCGCGACTGATTTTCCTTGCCTGGTAAGGAACTTTATAACGGCACGATATTCGATTTTTTCCATATTTCACTTTTCACTCCTGATTATGTTACTTGGTTGACGATAGCTCAAAGACTAACTGTCTAATAACAATGAAACTTGGTATTTATACTAATCATGAGTCGCTGCACAGGCCACGCCCCCAATGCGCCTACTCACCCCTCTACAACCCGCTCATTCCGCGAATATAAAAACGCTCCCTCGTAACTCTAATATTCGGTCCTGTAGCTTTTCCAATTATCATTATTAGGTGTCATAAAATTCAAATAACGCATTATTCCTTTCTATTACATAGGCACTTGGACCGCACCCTACCTCACTTTCTTTCAATTATGAATAAAGTGAGGAATATGGTCGACGCGTCACAGGCGTGCGCTTGATAGTAAGTAAATAAAATAAAATAAATAGTAAGTAGTAGTAATAATGCATTACCTTCGTTCCCAAAACAATCTGTTTTTGTACTACTATGTTATGAATGAGACACGCTCCGACTGCCAGTTTTGTTTACATACTATTATTATAATGACCGTTCTACATGAATTCGGAAAATATATTTTCATCTATATCACATACCCTTTTCTGGTGTCTACTATACATGTATACAGCGCCTGTTCAAAAACTTTTGCAAAGTTGGAAAGGATAGATATAGGGCCATAATTATGTAAAGAGTTTTTATTACCTTTTCCGTGAAGGGGACCAATTTTGGCTTGTTCCTATACACCAGGAAAAATATTTGTCTTCACGGAAAAATTGAAGATTGGGCATAATGACACAGACAGGATAAATTTGCAATCACGTATCAGAAAACAGAAAACTTGGACAGAATTCATCACTGGCACTTCATTTATTAAACATTCAATGCTAGATTATCCATTGTTACGAGGGTAGCCGTTTATATTTCGGGAACAACACTGTTAGTGTTGCCTCCGAACTGATGATTGCATCGTGAAGTTTGTCATTTTCGACAATATATTTACCTTGACAGTTTTAATATCCGGTCGCGATTTCTATTGTTGACAGTAACTTGAAAGTTTTATGTCAGCGAAAAAATGGAATTAAACTCTTAATTATTTTTCATAACTTTCGGCGTGGATTATCTCAACAAGAATGGTGATGAAGCACCATCGAAAACTACAGTATATCGTTGGTATCGTGAATGTTATTGTGTCGGAAAACATTAATTCAGTGTGTGAATTGATAATGCAAGACCGTCATGTAATATACCGTGATATCGAGGCATCTCTAGGTAATAGTAACACCAGCGTGCATAAGATCGTGCATGAATATTTACCCGTTAAGAAGCTATGTTCACGTTATGTACCACATAATCGACTCATGTCGATTGGTGCCAAGAAATGCACAAAAATACAATGGCGGTGTTTCAAAGAACATTTATAAAGTCATCATAGGTGATGAGTCTTGGATATACACGTATGAGCCCGATAGTAAACAGCAGTAGACTGTGTGGGTATTCCAAGATGAGCCAAAACCAACAGAAATTGTTCGCGCTCGAAGCACATAAAAACAAATTGTCGCCTATTTTTTCGGAAAACCAGGTCACCGTGCAGCCGTGTCGTTATGGAATTGTAGGACGGTCAATTCTGAACGGTACACGACTACTTGTCTCTTAAAAGTTTTGAAGAAGTAAGGAAAACAAACCGAAAACAACAGATCATTCTCCACATGACAATGCGAGCTCCCACAGGTTGGTTCAAACAATTGAATATTTGACCGGGCAAAACATTGAATTGATGAACCATCTGCTGTACAGCCCTGGTCTAGTACCCTGTGATTTCTTTTTGTTCCCACACGTGAAGAATAAACTTCGTGGTCAACGTTTTTCTACGCCGGAGGGGGCAGTTGAGGCATTCAAAACCAATATTTTGGAGATACCGCCTTCACAGTGGCAGCAATGCTTTTCCGATTGGTTTAAACGAATGCAAAAGTGCAAGGAGAATTTTTTGAAAAGCAATAAAACTATTTTCGATAATAAAAAATTTTTTTTTGTTTGTTATTCCCGAAATATAAACTGCTATCCTCGTATAAGCAGAATTGTAAAAGAAGGACCATAATTAATGCATTCAGAAAAAAAACCTCGTTAAATAATATATTAAATATTTATATTTTTATATTGATATTTTCTTCGCAAGTTATAATAAAAGTAAATCTTGACGGAATGTATTAATTAATAACATTTATAGTGACAGGTCTTAAAATAATATTCTTAAAGCGCGTGATGAAAATTTCCTTTTTAAAATTTTCTTGCCCAAATTATTCCATGAAAGAAGTATTCAAAAGTTCGTTAACGAAAACTATATACAATGTAACGAACACGCACCAAGAATACTTAATACACCAAGAGCTATTGATTGTTGTAAGTCATCTGGTCACACGAGAGCAACCATCAAATTATGTCAGTATCCAAGAGGAGCGCTCCAACGTTTACCGAAAGAACCCAGGTCCGGTACACACCGAGAAGTTCATACGGGTAACGCGGATCGATATGGAGCACTAGCGCAGTGTTGTTGTATCCATCCACTCTACTTGACGTCGCACATTCTCATCGCAGTTGGTTTTGAAACCGCGCGTAGTGCTGTTCAAAATATTTCACAAAGTTTACAGCATGTAGCAACTTACTCTCACTATATACACATTGTAATTGTGGTGTTTGAAAATTTCGTTCTGAATATCTATATTTTTTTCTTTCTACGAAATTACTGTCATTTGCACACGCATATCGATAACGCTGGAATTAAATAAAAAATAAAACAAAAAGCGCCGAAATCAAACTGTCCCGCGGCAGAATTTCGTGATACTTTTTCATCGACGCGGCTATTTAATAATTTTTAAAGTGTATTTCGCGATTGGATTGTATGATAACGCGTCTAAATACATAACCTATACGGACAAGTTAGTACATTTTTTTAGCAATCGTTTATAACTGTCACAAATCACCTGTTTGTTTGTTTGTTTTCCTTTTTAATAGTTACTGCATTATTTCGTAATTTCTCAGTGTGGCAATAGTTAATGTTCGTTAATTAGGTGAAGTGTTGAGTGCCAATTTTTTCCCTCGTCTGCTACTTGTTGTTTCGTTTTTTTTTTCTATCGGAAGGAAGGATGCTTGACGATATTTTTGGAGCTTTGCTGTGTTTGAAATACTAAGGTTAGTTCTCACTTTAAAAACAATTTAGTCTGTATTTTTTTTAATGAAGTGTTTGCGTTTTTTTATGCATAACCTTGTATTGGTTTTGTACCATATTTTCGATCTTTGTCCTTTTTTATATGAGAAACAGTCAATATGTATAGCACATGTATTTTTAAAACTAATAATATAAAGTTTATAACGTATTAAATTAATTTTCAGAAAATGCTTTTGTACAGTAGTGGTAGTAAGATCGTCTATTAGTTATTTGAAAAACGTATATTTTTATTAAATATGTTGACTGATTAAATGTAATTATAAATTTAAGAATACCAGTTATACCTATGTATCTATATAAATATATATACGTGGTTTGTTCAAAAGAAAAGGTGAATTTTGAATTTTTTTGAAAAGTATTTATTCATCAATATCCATTTTGTCCCCTTCAAAGTAATCCTCCACAGATATAATGCACTTACGCCAGCGTTTCTTCCAATCCTCGAAGCACTTCTGAAATGCGCTCTTCGGTATGGCCATCAGCTCGTTCTTCGATTCTGACTTTATCTCATCAATTATGGTAAAACGTTTTCCTTTTATTGGTCTCTTCAGTTTTGGGAATAGGAAAAAGTCGCAGGGAGCGAAATCTGGTGAATAAGGTGGTTGAGGCATGATTAGGGTGTTGTTTTTGGCCAAAAAATCACGAACAAGTATTGATGTGTGAGCTGGTGCATTATCGTGATGCAGAATCCATGATTTTTTTCTCACAATTCCGATTGTTTGAGCCATATTGCTTCACGCAAACGTTGCATAACTTCCTTGTAGTATTTCTTATTAACCGTACGACCTATTGGTAAGAACTCATGATGCACCACGCCATTGTAATCGAAGAAAATAGTGAGCAAAACCTTCACATTTGATCGAACTTGGCGTGCATTTTCTCGGCCTTCTGTAAAGCGCTTGTACCGCTTATAAACACTTTTTTGAGAACAAGTGGACTCGCCGAATGCCACAGTCAACATTTCAAGTGCTTTGGAGCACTTTATTCCATTTTTAACGCAAAATTTAATACATATTTTTTGATCCGTTTTTTTCGAAAGTCAAAAATCGAAGAACACAAACGTGACTAAGCTTTTCAGTTATTAACAAACTACTAATCCAAATTGGCTGATAATGCCAACATATGACTAACACATGTGTACAAATATTTCAAAAAAAATTTCGATAATCAAATGTACACAGCGCGCGAAAATTCAAAATTCACCTTTCCTTTTGAACAAATCACGTATACGGTGTTAAAAGTTTTTGATACTTGTTGAAAAGAAGTTTTGTTAGTCTTTTTAAAGCGCCCCTATTTATATAAAGTTGCTCCTATATCGTATAAGTGTTTAGACAGACAAAAGCAACAGATAATAGATAATTTTTATAAGTTCATGTTGACATAATTTATTTAACGTGTACATAACATATGTATGTACCCTAAGTTGGGGTGACATTGATAAGTTTTGCCTCTTTTTATTTAAGATCTTTGTAGTAGGGAAGTGAATGCTAACATATTAGGTAATTTTGATGGAGCCTGTGGTTGATTGACTTAATCACTGAAGGTTGATATATAACCCCTTGCCACATTAATTTTTGTATTCTGTTGTCATCATGTCAGAGTGTGCGTTTTGGCTTTCGGTACGGTTCGCGTGCAAAATTTCTTTTCGTACAGGTATTTTGCCGTAGTTTTCCAGGTGAGACAATGTTTAATTATCTGCTGATGATGACAACTTAGTTGTCGAAATACGTATACAGAATACAAAAATTAATGTGGGAAGGGTTTATATATCAACCTTCAGTGATTCAGTGAACATATTAGTATCCTATAGTTACATATTAAGTGTTAGAATTAATATCTAACATGACAAACCTTGTATTTTTTGGTAGCAGTCGATAGAGTCAAGAAGATGTATTAATTAAGTCTTACTGACTTTGGGATCACTTTGACAACTACCTAGAAATACCGTTAATGTGTACCTACTTGAAATAACGTTTATTGTAATAAACAGTAGATGGTCAAGGTAAATTTGATGGAGCATGTGGTTGATTAACTTAATCACTTAAGGTTGATATGTAATCCCTTTCCACATTAATTTTCGTATTCTGTATACGTATTTCGACAACTAAGTTGTCATCATCAGCAAATAATTAAACAATGTCGCACCTGGAAATTATGGAAAAAACCCGCACGAATCAAATTCCGAACACGATCTGTACCATCGTAAGCCAAAACGCACACTGTGAGCGGTTTTATATCAACATTAATCGATTAAGTAGATACTCAAGTTCTATTTTTAAAGAAATTTTTTTGTTTATAACATACTTTAATGTATATTTAAAATTCTTTCAATTAGAAATGTAATGAAAGATTGTCTCTTATAAACAGCATCCATAGCTTCCTTTCTTAACGTTCAACAGTAATCTGTTAACATATTCCACTGTTTTTCCATTTCCAAATTATCTTTTTGGTGGAAGCGCTCGTCGTGCTCATCTCTAACGTCGTACATATTTTTCGTATAAAAGTCTCAGTGGATTTAGAATGTGTATTTTAAGGCTTTGATGGTTCTATAGCAGCCAGTACCGTGAACTGTTTGTATGTCCATTACCAAAGTTTTGTAATTTCCTACTTTGTTTCAAAAAAAAAAAAAATGGTAAAACCTTGTACTATAAACGTCCACATAGCTTTTTTTTCGTGCTGTTAATTTCAAATTTTCTGTCACTTACTATTTCTCGTTCTGAGGTCCAAACAAATATACCTTCTTTTAGTTTTTCTTAATGTTTGTCTGTTTATCGTTCGTGCTTTTCCCTTCTATTACTTACTTCATTTTTGTGATATTCCAAGCAATTTGTAATGTACATTTTCAACGAGTACCCTGTTTTGTACATATGGTATTTGCGTTTTCCAAACCAATATCATGATCTGCAAAATCACCAGATACGAATCCCCTTGATATCTTTGTTTATGAGACGACTGCTGCCAATGAACAGAAAGTAATAAATAGAATTAACGCCACAATACAATCAATTATCCCAAAATCAAAATTGAAATACTATTTACATATATGAAAAATATATATTTTTACATCTCAAATAAATTGTTGTGTAATATATTTGTCTAAATTTTAGACTCGTCTATATGCCCTCCTTTATTTTTAATCACTGCAGCACACAATAGAGGCATTCTCTCGATTAATTTTCGTAATGTCCCAAATTTTATTTTACCGCACGCCTCATGCAGGTTCTTCCACATATTAACAGCAGATGTGGGGGCCTATTTTCTCACCACTCGGTCAAGTTCTTGACACAGCATCTTGATGAGATTTAAATCGGGACTCTGGGGAGACTACGCCATAACTGTTATGGTTCCCTCGTTCTCCAATTTCTGCAAATATTCCCATGGTTTGGAAGTGTGTTTCATCCACTCAATTCATTATCTTGTTGGATGATAAAATTCTGACACGAAATTTTAATTCCAGAGGGGATTGCGTTTTCCTCTAATATGCGCTTATACTGTTCTTTTTTTAATATACCTTCGATTTTTACGAGATCGCCCACATTTGATCCAGAAAAGCAACCCCATATCATGACTGAACCTCTACCATTCTTAACAGTAGGGGGTATGCATTCTTCCCGGGCACGCTCACCCACAGACCTCGTCACAAAAACACGTCTTCGTGAACCGAAAATCTCAAATTTGGATTCATCGGTCCACAATATTTTATTCCAGTCTTATATGGTCCAATTTTTGTGATCGCGTGCCCACTTTAAACATTTTTACTTGTTTCGCTTGCTTAGAAGCGGCTTCCACATTGCAATTCGTCCATGAAGACCGGCTTCTTTTAATCGACGTTTAACTGTGGAAACACTTATGGGTTTTCGACGAACAGTATTCATTTTCGCTATGATTTCAGGGGCTGTTTTTCATCTATTTCTCTTGCTTGTTACCACCATTGCAAGAACTTCTGCTGAGGTTGTTGTCCTTGGTCTGCCTTTTCGAGTTCTGCTCAACACACATTCGCGGTGTTTTTTGATGATATAACCAACGGCGGACTGATTTATTTTAAGTTCTATGTCAATTTTGCGGTTGCTTTTGCCAGTTTTATGGTATGCAATTATAAACGATCCTGTTTCTACACTCAATTCTTTTCGTTTAGGAATTTCTAACCGATTTAACTTCTTCGAAACACATGGGTGTTATCACTATGAGAACCTCACAAAAACTAACTGCAAATTTTCCAAAATACCCAAGTATAAATACTTAATAGTTTACAATAACAGCCTACCTTAAAATAAAATCGTAACAATCGAAAATTTCCAGGAATTGAGAGACCTAATCCCTTAAGTGCAATTATTCTACCTGGATTTTTATTAGGGTATTATCGTTCATTGTGAATAATAGGATAATCGCTTAATTATTTTTGAACAAGCTCTTATAGATTTTAATGTTTACTATTAAACTATTTCTTACTATAGAAATAAATTTTAAAATTACAACTTTTCTATAGAAATGAAAATTGTAATGAAACAAGGGTGACTAAATACTTATGAGCGATAGCGTTTGTATAATATGGTGCCTGTTTTCTGAACACAAGCTATAAAATGGTTATTATTTGAAATAGATTTGTGAAATTATTTAATGAATATCTGTTCAATTAATAACAATGAGCCACTGTCCAAATTCATGTAAAAGGCACTGTATGTGAATATAAATAAATTAATTAGGAGCTTTTCTCAATAATTTATAATTTTTAACTTTTTATTTATGCTAAATTAGTTTTAGTTGACATAATTCGACTACTAATGTAATTTTAGATTTTATAATGGGGTTATAATTATTTGTGTTAGTTTTAAAAGCGCATTTTATTCTTCTTTTTATCAATCTATTGGGTCTGGGAAAAAGTTCGTGGCGTTTTTTCAGTAAAATTCAACTGGTCCCCGCATGGCGCGTGGACGAATTCATTTAAACCGAATATGCTCCATTATTATCGACAATGTTTCGCCATTTTTTTGGTAGATCCATGATCCCATCGGTGAAAAATTTCTGTGGTTTCTGGTCGAAAAACTGAATCAAGTAGTTTTCACAGGCTTCTTTTGAAACCAACTTAATTCCATTGAGAGAGTTTTGCAGAGATCGAAACAGATGATAGTCAGAGGGTGCTATATCCGGACTGTAAGGTGGGTGCATCAAAACTTCCCAACCAAACTCTCTCAATTTTTGACGGGTCATCAAAGAAGTGTGTGGTCGGGCGTTGTCATGATGGAAGACAACACCTTTCCTATTAATCAATTCGGGCCGTTTTCTTTCAATCGCCTGGTGTAATCTCTCTAGTTGTGCACAGTAGAGTTGAGAATCAATCGTCTGACCAGTTGGAAGTAGCTCGTAGTGGACGATTCCCCTCCAGTCCCACCATACACACAGCATCACTTTTTTTGGCGTCAATGTTGGCTTAGCGAACGCTTGTGACGGCTCACCATCCTTTATCCACGATCTTTTACGCTTCCGATTATCGTACGTAATCCATTTTTCATCTCCGGTTATTAAACGTTTCAGAAACGGCTCGATTTCATTTCGTTTCAGCAGCGCATCGCAGATGTTAATTCGGTCCATCATGTTTTTCACGCTCAACTCATGAGGAACCCATACGTCAAGCTTTTTTTTTGTAACCAGCTTTGTGTAAATGGTTCAAAACAGTTTTGTGGTCAATGCCTAGCTCCATGCCAATATCGACACTGCTGATATGCTTATCTTGTTGGACTTTTTCAAGAATTTCATCAGATTTTTCAGTGATTGGACGACCGGAGCGTGACTCATCTTTCACATTGAAATTTCCAGAACGAAAGCGAGCGAACCATTTCCGCGCAACAGATTTCGATAAAGTACCTTCACCGTACACAGCACAAATTTTATCACAAGCCTGCGCAGCGTTCTTCCCCTTATCATAATAATATTGCAGAATATAGCGAAATTTCTCATTATTCTTCTCCATTTTCAAGTGCGAATAACTTTCCAACCACTGCACCGATTACAATGTTTCTACGCTCAAACTAACGTTCGGAAGGTCATCTAAAAAACGAGCCGTCGGTGGTGTCGCTGTGACTTGTTGTTCTTTAGTTATCGGCAACCAATGCCATCTATCGGGAAAAACGCCACGAACTTTTTCCCAGACCCAATACATTTCTTATTTTCTGCATCTTTCAACGAAACAATAAACAAAATTGTTACAATTGCCGCAAATTAATGTAATTTAATTTTTAATTAAGTTTTATAAAGTTCTATAAACATTATTTCTATACTTAATTTAATTATGTACAGGTTTCATTACAAGAATATTGAATAGATTTAATACAAACGAAAGTTGAGAAGGAAGTCCGTTTTATTAACTCTTAAATGCTTAGTTCAGTTACCGAGCAAGATTTAATATTCATGTCGGGTCTTCATTTGATTTAGAAACAAAAGTGTAACGATTTTAATTTTCTTTTATTTAACAGATCATTTATATAAAACTAGCTTATACCGGTATTGTAGGACAAATTAAATAAAATATGGTACTGTCATACCTTTAAAGATATTTTTTTGAATTGCACATATTCTCACTACTTGTCAAACTATCCTGGTATACATAATAAACTGCCAGAAAATATTTAAATCCATATAAGTAAAAAGCGATGAGTATTGGCTACCATCTACAAATTATTTTTGAACAGGATCGTACACAAACATCAGGTATTATTCAAAATATTATTCAGTCTTATTTGAACGAGTAATAGATTCTCTGTAACAGTAATCGCTCCATAGACATTTAAATTTGTCCCCATTCACAAATGAAATACGTTTCATCTGAACCGATAATGCGTTGTGTACGGTTTAGTCTTCGTATCAAGTTATAATCGAAAATCGAATAATCATCATTGTGCGTGTGAATTGAATTATAAGTTTCTTTACTAAAGGCCAGCATTTGCAAGGCAGTAACCTTAATACGTACACATATTAAGTTGCTGAAGAAGCAGTTTGCAATATATTGCACGGTACATCACGTATTGACTTAATTGCAAATTTTTGCAGGAAAAATACGTTAGAGAAACAAATTGAAGCTTACCAAAATGTTATTATATTCTTAGGAAAAGATTTAATGTTAGCGTCAAAAATAAACAAAGTTCATTGTATTCAAACTATTAAAATAAATTAGTAAAAATAAATATATATAAATATATATATAATATAAAATATCAAGTTATTTTATGCTCCATTACATAAGCCAGTTCAACCTGTTTCTTATGTATTTTGATGTGCTGAATCCAAATTTTCAATCAATTTTTTTTCTACCACGTACCAATTTTTCGCAATCTTTATCTTTCGTTGGGTATGATAGTATTAAAATATATAGTTCAGATTTAAAGGTACGTAATTTTTTATCAGAGTATAATTGAAAAATTTAACATTTTATTACTACAATGGTAGTGTAAGTTTGAATACGAACAGTTTTTTACTTATTAACGTAAAGTTTTGCATTTTCTCAACCTCTTCACGGTAAAAGTTCAAGTGTAGCTTTTCCTTTTATATGATGCTTCTGGAGTTGCTCGTAGAAGAATCCAACAGTAATCTCCCATCATGTTGACATTCCAACGACCCTGATACCTTTTCTCTATCTCCTTTATATCTTGGTTGAAACGCTACCCTTGTTCCTCACTTACACCTTAGAAAGTATATGCCTTCGTGATTTTGTTTGTATTTGTCACGCAGATACTCAAAAGTGCACTTTGAGCATTTACTACTAGTTAGGTGTAGAGACCAAGGTATTATACGCTTACAATGCATAAATAACGTAAAGTAATCACTAAGGTTGATATTTAACCCCTTTCCACGTTAACTTTTGTAATTCTGTATACGCATTTCGACAACTAAGTTGTCATCATCAGCAGACAATTTCAAAGTGTCGCACCTGGTAAAACACGGCGAAAAACACCTGTACGAAAAACAAACTCCGTACGCGATCTACACCGCTCAGAACCAAGGTGTACACTATGTGTTTGTTTCACAAGATTTTTAAAAATTATTTTTACTTAAACTACATTGAAAAAAGGGAAATACGGTCACGACCGATAATTGCCTGCATGTGATTTATTATAGTGTTCCTCTTCTGACATTAAGCAGACAGAAAAGGGTCGATTGCAACGGTCCGGTCTCATTGTTATTCACCACATGGTTTAAATTCTTTAAGATGTGCATGCTTTCATACGTGTCTAATTCTCGATAATTATACACGTTCTTTATCAAATGTAAACAATCCATATTAACACTGTGGTTATTTTCTAATACATGTCTCGCTATATCCGATTTTTCTAGTCGGTTGAATTTTATGTGCGAAAGGTGTTCTTTATCTCTCTATCTTTTAGTTTGGCCGATGTATTGTTTACTGTACTCTAAACATTCAATTCTGTAGATGCCCGATTTTTTATTTTCCTCGATTGTGTCTTTTGCATTTACTAAAAGAGTTTTAATAGAATTATTGGAGCGGAAAGAAATTTGAAACCCGCGCTCTTTGAAAATACTATTTAGATTTTTTGTCATACGATGATAAGGTAAACAAACAAACTGCTTATCCCGATTGTTCTGTGGTGATAGACGTGTGGTGTCACGGATTGTTTTTCTTATGTTGGCCTTTCTAATTAATCCATCGATTATTTCCGAATCAACCTTAGTGATTAAGTTAATCAACCACAGGCTCCATCAAATTCAACAACGTAAAGTAAATATGCGAGGAAACTGTACATCCTGTGGTATTTTAAAGTTCATTTTCGAATTCAGCACGTCAAAAAACATGAAGGGGAGCTAAATTTATAAAAAAAACTTTTTCATGGTTGGCTTGTGTTATTAAATAAGGTTACAACTTAAATTATGTCTATAGAAAACCGAAATTTATTAAAAAATTATTTTGAAAGGTTTAATTAAAAATTTTGTTGTTTTGTATTTGACTAATTCGACAAATGAGGTAATAAAATTAGTTAGTTAGTTTTTATTAAATAATTCGGGGGCAGAGGTCCCCCTTTTTCAAGTTATTTATTTTTCTGTAACATGTAATGCATTTTATATTAGTAAAGTACTTACATTTTTAATTTTATTATTTTTTTCCTGGTTAGTACCACAAATTTACGATCACGCAAACATTTTTAAAATTAACAACTTTTACCGTGTTTTTTGTGTGTATACTTGTGTAAGGACATAACTTCTGTGCACGGTTGGCAAAGTTACGTCCTTACACAAGTATACAACACGGTATAAATTGATAATTTTAAATATACTTGTGTTATTGTAAATTTACGATAATAAACAAGGGAAAAAATAATAAAATAAAAAATGTAAATACTCGTACATTTTATATAAAAAAACCACTATTCGAAAAAAATCAATCAAATAAAAATATGAGAATATAAAATGAATTGGAATTTAAATAAAAATAAATAACTTGAAAAAGGGGGAACCTTTACCACCCGACACGTTGTTAACAAAAGTTTCATTATTCCATTCGTCGAAGTACTCAAATACAAAAGATTTTAAAAATTCTAATTTTAACCGCTTTATACGTCGTATATGCAATAGAGAAATTTTTGAAAAAATTTCTGTTCTACGCGCGGTACTCGTAGCCGTGATCTCATTCTCTCTGAGAATGTGCCATCACCATTAAACTACGGAGATAAAAAATTCGTGTTCTTCTAATGTGCCATAAACTGCATCACGGAAACAGTTATACGGTAGGTTATTAATTGCATATAATTATGCGCTTTTAAGATGCCAAACTGAAGAATTCTAATTTCAACCGCTTTGTACATCATATACGAGGATAGTTTGACAAGTAGTGAGAATGACACATAGGTGGCACTCTAATTGATAAAACAAATGCACTGTAATTTAGGTTGTTTATTTATATGTTTACACTCCGATATTTAGATAAATCGGTTGATTAGTTTATTTTTGACAGCTGATTGAGAAAGAAGCAACACGTCGTTTTGTTAAAATGGAAAAAGCAGACTATAGTGCGGTGATTAAATACTTCGTAATTAAGGGTATGAAAGCTACCGAAATAAAAGATGAGTTACGGGAAACATTAGGTGAATCTGCTCCACCATCCGCCACAATAAGTAGATGGGTAAATGAATTTAAACGTGGTAGAACAAGCTGTGTTGATGAAGCGCGCTCTGGAGCACCCAAAATCGTGACTTCTAAGGAAATGATTATAAAAATCCATAATATTATTACGCAAGATCGGCGACTCAAAGTGAGAGAGATAGCAGACATGGTAAACATTTCAACAGAACGCGTACACCACATTTTAACGAAAGAATTGGGCCTTTCCGAACTTTCGGCAAGATGGGTGCCGCGATTGCTTACGACTTATCAAAAGTTCACTTGTTTGCGCATTTCCAATGAGTGTTGGGACCTTTATAAGCGGAATTCGGTTGATTTTTGAAGGCGATTTTTTACTTGCGATGAAACTTGGATATACTACGTGGTTCTGCACCCCCAAAGAAAGCGAAAACCACTTTATCGGCAAATAAGGTGATGTCATCAATTTCTTGGGATTCAAAGGGCATTTTGCTCATTGATTACCTTCAGAAAGGTGCCAAAATAAACGGACAATATTATGCAGAACTTCTACAAAAATTAAATGTTGAGATTCGTGCTAAACGGCCAGGAATGGCAAAGAAAAAGATTCTGTTTCACCAAGACAACGCTCCCTCGCATACCAGCACAGTTGTGATGTCCAAAATCCACGAGTTGCATTTCCAATTAGTACCGCATGCGCCTTTTCGCCGGATCTAGCCCCTTCCGACTTCCACCTTTTTCCAAAATTGAAAACGGCACTAGGTGGAAAGAAATTTTCGTCTAACGACGAGCTTATCATCTTCGTAAATTAGTATTTCGCAAGCCTTCCGGAATCGCATTTTAGAGATGGCATCAGGGCATTGGAGCACCGTTGGAATAAATGTATTGCTCTTTTAGGAGAATATATTGAAAAATAAAAATTATTTTGTATTTAAAAAATTCGTTTTTCTTTTCCATTCTCACTACTTGTCAAACTACCCTCGTACGTACAGAAATTTTATTAAAAAATTTCTATTCTCCTCGTGGGACTCAAACACTCGAGTTCCAGATTCTTTTTTTCAAAACATTTATGCATACATACACGACGTATAAAGCGGTTAAAATTAGAATTCTTTAGCAAAGCATCGTAAATACACATAATTATATGCAATTAATAACCTACCTTGGATTTTCATTTAATAACCAAGGACTCGAATTCACTGTTTCCGTGGTTTAATGGTAATGGCAGGTTCGAGCCCCGGGTGGAAAATAGAAATTTTTGTAGTGCATATACGATGTATAAAGCGGTTAAAGTTAGAATTTTTCAATTTGGTATCGCAAAAGCACATAATTATATACACAAAAATAATGTTCATAGTTAGAATAAAACAAATAATACACGGTGTTTCAAAAAGAATGTACGTATTTCGAATGCATATATTTATTAAACTTTAGGACATACGAATATGAAACATTACACACATATTTACGAACATCTCAAGTTCAGATTGCAGATGTTCAATATGTCTTCCATCAGCGACACGAACAATATCACATCGATACTCAAATTCCTCCCTTACTCGGGCAAGCATGTCCTTCATCACTGATGTTATGGCAGGACGGATCCGGTTCTTCAACTGCTCTAGGTTCTGTGGGAGTGGTAGTACATAAATGTCGTTTTTCACGAAACCCCCCAGGAAGAAGTCACAGGGTGTCAAATCCGGTGGCCGTGGAATCCAGCTGAGACATGCTAAGTCGCCAGCTCCTTGACGACCAATCCAACGGTTCGGTAGAGTTTCATTCAGATATTCACGCACTTGGCAACTCCAGTGAGAGGGTAACCTGTCTTCTTGAAAAATGAAGTTGTTTTCGTGCAGCCTCGGAAACAACCACTTTTGTAACATAGCGCGATACTGCTGACCGTTAACCGTGCTTCCAACAAAGAAGAATGGGCCGTAAATGAATGATCGGGATATCGCACAAAATACATTGATTTTAGGCGAATCTCGTACATGTTCAATGATTGCATGTGGGTTTTGTAAACCCCAAATTCGAACATTGTGTTTGTTTACCAGACTACTAACATGGAAAGTTGCTTCATCACTGATCACGATGCGTTGTGCGAAAGTGTTATCATTGTCAATAGCATCATGAATCTCGTTACAAAATGACACACTTCCGTTTCTCATCAGGACGCAGAGCTTGTAACAAGTGTAACTTGTACGGGTTCATAACCAACCGATGTCTCAAAACACGCCAAATTGTTGTTGTAGGCAGTTATAACTGGCACGACGAGTTGATTTTGAAGGATTACGTTGGAATGCAGTTTGAATTCGTTCAACATTTTCTTCAGAAACACGAGGGCGGCCAGGACTCTTTCCTTTACATACATATCCTGTATCTACAAACTGTCGATACCATCTGCGAATGTTCCACCCATTCGGAGGATCAATTTGGTGGCTCAACCTGAAACGTCTTTGCACTGTAATCACGGAATTGCACTCCGCAAACTGGAGAACACAAAATGATTTCTGCTGCGGAGTAGCCATTTTAAACATATAACGGTTACCAAGAAAAACAGCGCCTATTAAATAAACTAGACTATGTATTCGTTTCTCCAATAGCCGGGCCGAGGCGCAACGATCCATAGTTTGGACAAAATAATACTTTGTAATACGTATATTCTTTTTGAAACACGCTGTATATTGAAAAAGAAAATACGTTAAAAGGATTGAAACATATTATGTATTGTGTATCAAGATCTCCCGTGCGTGGAAACATTGTTTTAAATCATCCCTGAAGATCAGAAAATTCTATTTAAATTCAGAAATTTAATATGAGGACTTATTTAAATGATTCGATAAACAAGATTTGTCTTGTTGAATTGTTCTTTTGCGGTTTGAAAATACAATTTTTATTAAAAAATTAAAAGATATTAAAACGTTCTATTAAGCGCCTACTGAGATATCAACACTAGCAAATTCCTTTAATTGACTTGGAATATAAAATTTATTTCGTAACAGTCGGGAAAAGAATTATTTTAATGAAATGTTCAAATTGACTTTCAAATATTTGTGTGCATTTCCATTAATCCAAGGAATTAATACAACAATTACATAAATTATGTTATAAAAGCAAATAGTAAATTCTGGTACACTTTTTCTGTACATTAAATTAAGCACTTTCTCTGGTTTTCGAGCAAAAACTGCAACTATGTAAACAATTACTTCCAATCCCGTCAAATAATTCATAGAAATAAGAGGTGATATTTCTAAACGATAAGTTGTACTGTACTTATTAAATTTTTTGTTTGTCCTTTTCAAAACGTCACGTTGAGGTTAAAACATTTGTAACCTCCGTAGTATGCACGTAAGAAACAATTAACACTCAATTATTCATATTCACACAATTATAATTAATTTTTAAGTGTTACATTGACTTTTATAATCGTTTCTTAGCAGTTTTTTGACTTTATAATTGCACAATTTAATCAAATTTTTTTAAAGTATAATTTAAGGACACAAATAGCAGTAATTAAGACGTAAGTTGATTACTACGAATTATATATACACTACCATTCTTAGAAGTTTAGCCAAGGGAGAAAATTTTACAATACATTAATTTAGTAAGCTTAATTGCATTCGACGATGATTATACGAGGGTAGCTGCTTATATTTCTGGAACTGGCAACACTGTTAGTGCTGCCTCCGATCCGATGATTGCATCGTTATCATTGTTGACAATATATTTACCTTGACAGTTTTATTATCCGGTCGCTCTTTCTATTGGTGACAGAAACTTGAAAATTTTATGTCAGCGAAAAACTGGAATTAACTCGCGAACATTTTCGTGCAATTATTTTTCATAACTTTCGGCGTGGATTATCTCAACAAGAATGCATCGACGAGCTGCATTCTTTACATGATGATGAAGCGCCATTGCAAACTACAGTATATCGTTGGTATAGTGAATTCAAACTTGGACGGCGTTCTTTGGACGATGAATTTCGTGAGGGTCGTCCCACAAATGTTGTGTCGAAAAACATTAATGCAGTGTCTGAATTGATAATGCAAGCCCGTCATGTGACATACAGTGAGATCGGGGTATCTCTAGGTTTTAGTAACACCAGCGTGCATAAGATCCTGCATGAACATTTAGCCGTTGAGAAGCTATGTTCATGTTGTATACCACATAATTTGACAACCACTCAAAAAAGGATTCGCGTCGATTGGTGCCAAGAAATGCACAGAAAATACAATAGCGGCGCTTCAAAGAACATTTATAAAATCGTCACATGTGATGAATCTTGGATCTGTACGTATGAGCCTGATAGAAAACAGCAGTCGAGTGTGTGGGTATTCCAAGATGAACCAAAACCAACAAAAGTTGTTCGCGCTCAAAGCACATCAAAACAAATGGTCGCCCGTTTTTTTTTGGAAAAGCCGGTCACGTTGCAACCGTGCGTTTAGAGAGTTGTAGAACGGACAATTCCGAATGGTACACAACTATTTGTTTGCCAAAAGTTTTTGAAGTAATAAGGAAAACAAACCAAAAACATCATGACAATGCGAGTTCTCACAGGTCGGTCCAAACAATTGAATATTTGCCTGGGCAAAACATTGAATTGATGAACCATCCGCAGTGCAGCCCTGATCTAGCACCCTGTGATTTCTTTTTGTTCCCACACGTGAAGAAAAAACTTCGTGGTCAACGGTTTTCTACGCCGGAAGAAGCAGTTGAAGCATTCAAAACTCATATTTGGAGATACCGCCTTCACAGTGACAGCAATGCTTTTCGGATTGGTTTAAACGAATGCAAAAGCGCATTGATTGTCAAAGAGAATATTTTGAAAAGCAATAAGACACTGAAAACAGTTTTCAGTGCAGTAGTTGAGCCCTGAAGATGTTCCATGCAGGTGGGTACGAAACGTCGGCAATTATACCAAGGACGCGGTTCCAGCCCGGAAGTATAGAAGAATATAGTATGGATCACGACTGCGGAAGTCTATGTACCAGCAATAAAACTATTTTTGATAATAAAAATTTGTTTCTTCGATTTACCCTTTATTCGTTGTATTTAACACCGTCGGATTATCTCCGTTTTTCAGGTCTACAAAATAGCTAGCTACAATTCTGATTGCTAGGTATTTTTTAGACCTATTAAATTACTGTGGGATGAACTTGATAGAAAGGTCTGAATTGTCGGTCCTACTTCTACGGAACAACTTTGGAATATTCTTCAATAAGAATGGAACAACATTCCAAGCGCTGCACTCAAAAAATTAATCGAGAGGATGAGCGTTGTTCAAGCAGTTATCAATGCTAAAGGTAGATTTTTAAACAAAAACATTATTTAAGTATTTTGTTAACCATGAGTGGTAAAAAATAAAATTTGTGTTAGATTTGGATAATTATTATTTTTTTTAGATTAATAAATTTATTTCTTTAGTATTAGTTTCCATTTATTTCTTGGTTTTTTAAACTTTACTTATTTGGTCAAATTTCAATGGATGGTAGTGTACATGTACATTTAGAAAAAAAGGTAATTTCGATCGTTTGTGTAACATTACTTTTAAATTGCGAGCTGTGTACCGATGAGTTAATATTTTGACAGAAAACGCGACGATAATTAATGTAGAGCATATGTTAACCATAAGACAAGATCTACATGTGACAAAAAAACAAATGAACCAGTAAAAGTATATATTTTTAAACCAAATTTTGTACATATGTTTACTGTGTTACCGAGAATAATTGATGATTAAATTTTCATTGAAGGGGTTATCTACAAAAGTTGATCGTATCATTAAACACACACAACAATGCACCTTCTCATTATTTGCTTATTGTCGCTGATATTTTTGACCAACAATCGAATATTTTGCTGCCACATTCCTGAATTCACCTGTTTTGGTTCCGTTCGAATATTTTTATTCCTTAAGCTGCATTTGGCGATGAAAGGCAGTCGTGTTGCATCAATTAAAGACATTTAACAGTTAACAATGGGCAATTTCAATACCATTACAATCAGCGTCATGAAAAACTTTGATGCACATCTTAAGCATGCAAATCAGTGCGTCTCTGCTGAAGGAATATGTTTCGAATAAATAAAATTATTTTTATCATGTTTTCTTTACTCTTCTTTTGAAGCTTCTTTCTTTTTCGATGTTTATGATGTCTTTTTACAAGACTACTTGAAATATATATTTACAAAAGTGGACTGAAAAGTCCGTGAAATGAAAACAAAGAAAATTATTTTGCGATTTGCTACTGCGATTGTATCTGAACATAATCTTCTGTCACATCAATACAATTGGATTAGCGATGATTCAAAGCCTCTATGCTTTAATAAAATTTTGAACTCCCAAGGTTGTTAAAATAAGCATCTACTACTTAATATTGTTCTTTTGAAATCTTTGGCCTCTAGGGAATTTTTTTAGGCGTGGAAAGATATGGTAATATAACGGTGCTAAATCCGGTAAACAAGACGATTTCGGCAACTAAATCCAAGTTTAATTGGTTAATTTTGGTCCTAGCAACACTTGCACGGGGTGTGCATTGTTTTATTGGTAAATGATTTTTTTCTTAGCCAAACCAGGAAGTACTTAATCTTTGGCCTCCAGGCTATTTTTTTAGGCGTGGAAAGATGTGGTAATCTAACGGTGCTAAATTCGGTAAACAAGACGAATATGGCAACAAATTCAAGCCCAATTGGTTAATTTTTGTAGCAGCAATAGTTGTATGGGCTGTGCATTGTTTTAGTGGTAAATGATCTTTTGCTTAGCCAAACCCTGAGGTTTTTCATTAATTTTTCGCTATAGTTTGTTTAAAAGACTCGCGTATATGAACATGGGATGATTTTGCCTTTTGGAAGGTAATCAACAAGAACAACACCTTTTGAGTTTCAAAAAAACGGAAGCCATTAGTTTTCATGCAGATGGAACAGCCAATACTTCCTTTAAGAAAGTAGTACCACTGTCCGCATCAGTTTAGATTATTGTTTTATTTCGGGTATATCATGATGAACCCAAGACTCATCTGTGGTGTTAAATCGATGTATAAAATGTAGTTTGTTTTTCAAAAACGTTCCAAACACTTTCGAGAAACTGGTATTTGCACCAAATTTTGATAAGCATTGATCAGTCGCAGCACCCACCTCGCGGAGGTTTTCGTCATAGCCAACTATTCACTAGATGTGTATGTTACGCGTTCTTTAGAGATGTTTACAGCTTTTACTATGGCAGACCTTTTCAAACGATTGTTTTCTAACACCAAAGCATGTACCTTTTCAACGATTTCTCGTATAGTGACAGATTTCGAACATCCACTACGTGGTGCATCTTTAACGGTTGTACGATTACCTTTTAGGTATTGAACCTTTTGGAAGGTAGTCAACAAAAAGAACATCTTTTGAATTCCAAAAAATGAAACTAAATGGAAACTAAAATGAAGGAGCTAAGTTCTTCATACTAGCCTTCATTTTATTATGAATATTTGATGTTGATAAGCTTCCCAAAAGAAGTATTTAATAACAGCAGGAATTTCGACGTCAAAAACTTTGAGACAATCATAAATAAAAAGTCGTCATAGTGAAACTAGTAAACACGGCGATTTGAAATTTGACGGTTGCTTTTTAGAGAGACAACTTTCTGGCGTAACAAAAAACAATCTGAACTGTGCCATCTTTCGTCATTCCAAGAACTTTTCAGCCTATCCTCGTACAACGTATCCATGATTTTCTTTCGACTTCTAAGCTCGTTGTGTGTCTATGATTCTTTAATAGACAATATTTAAAGGAAATTTTTAATTGGAACAATTTCTCTTAGATTTATGAACGGTAATTTACAGTAATTAGGGTATTATTCATTCTACGTTTACTAACAGTTTGTTTGCGATAGCAAGTCGTGTACTACCAGCAGACTAGTTAAGGCGTTGTCAACGCCAGATAAAATTAGAAATCCAGGTAAATACCAGCAAAATATAAATGATTTAAACAAAAAAAGATCGCGAATGTAAGGTGCACCCGACATATGTTATATCAATTACTTACCCATACATTAATTACATATTGAAATACCATTTCGAAATATTAACATTTAAGATATGATATTGAGGAAACACTATCGCAATAATGTGAACTAATTGCATGTAAATGTTATAATTTCGTTTTGCGTTTAATTCACAGTCTCATATACCAAAAAAAATAATAACAAGAAAAAGAACAGTTAATAAAAATGGCAAGGACATAGTATTTAGCTCTATAACATTAATACGTTGTACTTTCTAAAGTAATTCCATAATCACGCTTCTCATACGAACGTATGTATCACCACGCGAGTACTATACATAACTGTGTCCTTATGAATATGAATATATTATAGATGTAATTACCGGAGTATGATAAATGGTTTAGCTTAATTGATTTTTTTACGAAAACCTCTTAATATGCCGCATATTTGCAAATGTTACATCGAAATTAACTTTGAATTATTATTTGAGCGAGGGAAAATATTATTTTATTAGTCGTGTAATACGAAATGCCGAATTATTGAAAGAAATACAAAAATTCATTTTAAAATTAGTTATAATATGTATATACAAAGGGTACTAGGAAAGTTTTGCAATACAGCTTCGTTTATTTAATTTTTTCAAAGTAATTTCCTCTACACTCAATACACCTCTCCATCCTCCGAAACCAATCTTTAAACCAGTTCTGCCAAGTTTCACTAGGGAGTAAAACACACTCGTTGTCCCAAGCCCGCAGAAGGTCTTCATCACTGGAAAACCGACTCCCTTTTAGCTTCATTTTCACATGCGGGAACAGTGCAAAGTCGCAGGGAGCAAGATCTGGACTGTAGGGAGGGTGCTCGAGAAGTTTCAATCTTCTCGTGGTCAAATATTCGGTGCAGGCTTTGGCGTGGTGAGCTAGAGCATTATCGTGATGGAGGAACCAGGTGTCTATTCTTGACTTTGGCCGCAGGTTCATCATAGGTCCAATGACTTTAAGCAGGCACTGTTCAGTATACCACTTTGTTGTCCCTCTGTTGGTAGGTGACTCGCCTATCCTCGCTAAGCATTTTCCTCACAGTAGTCACGTTTTCCTCTGTAACTGACGTTCGTGGCCTCCCTGGCCTCTCAGCATCCTCCACAGTTAAATTTCCCCTTTGGAATTCTCTATACCACCTGAATATCGTCGTGCGATGTGGACAAACATCACCTAGTGCAAGTTATTTCTTCGAAGCATTAGTCTATGTTTAAACCACGCACGAAATTATTACGCAAAGCTGCCCTTATCTCATTTCGTGACTACGACGCCATCGCAAGCTCATCGACATGGCGCGGTGGCTACTGTGCACGTATGAACATGTCTCAACATGCAGCAACAAGCAGCTTCCTACGATTCATTGTTGCGTCATATTGCAAAATTGTCCTAGTACCCTTTGTATATAAATAACTGCAGGAGACACTTAGCTGTATTTTCCTCGAGATATTTTCCCTATTGTCTTGACTTGCATGTAAATTACGAGTTACATAAATACCTCCAAGGAAATCAAATTAAGAAAATGGAATTACAAACCAAATAATATGACCTGTACCAAACACCCTAAAATTTAGAATACAAAAGAAGGAATTATCAATATAGGAATACGTGACAAGAAAAAGACCCTCATCTTCGCAGGGTAGAAAGACCAAGTTTTCCGAACTTGTCAATAAATCCACTTTTTCGGTGATTTAAATGCTAAATAATCACAGCAACAGCAACAGCAACGCTATGATCCAGATTAATTTGAAGAATAATTACAATATGCGTGCTCTATAATCGGAAGATTAATATCAGAAGAGTTTCTCACACTTAAAAAACTCAACGTTCACAAGTCACACCTGCGCGGTAAAACGCACAAAAACGTAACCACAAAAGAAGATATCGAATACACCACCGTTCAAAATAATGGTGCCAACAAATGAAAGGAAATTTCGGAAAAAATATTAAGAAAAGTATTGAATTAGTAATCCAGAGATCTTAACTCACACAGAAAAAAAACTGCTACACAAACTTTCACTAAAATTAAGGATAATTACATCACAAAATCTAACTGAAATGCAAACTAGACGTAAAAATGTACCGTAGACTAAAGATATTATTTATGGGTTTTGTTATTCTACGTCACAATTAATAATTTACATAAATATTTAAAAAAGGAAGTAAAAACACTTTCATAGAATTAAAAAAATTCCTTGATTTCATTAAATAAAATTTCACTTGCCAGAATAATGGATATTTTTCTTTAATATGTTTATTATTAAAACGAAACCATAGAATATTACTTTCTCTGAAAGTAATGGGTAATTTCTTTCTTAACGTACGTATCAGCGTTGCCAATATTCAGGGAAGCATATTATTTCATTTCTTTAGAAACTACAATACACAAACAATCTAACAAGACAAGACACCAACTGCTGTTCTGAATATATTTTGCATTCCTTTTTTAAATTGCTAATTATCCCATCTTTTAATATACTAGCAAGCAAACGTTTTACTTTTCTAAATGAACGACGATCATAGTAACTTTCTACTTCAAACAAAGTTCAATTAATGTATTAAAATACTACATGAATAGAATCTGTTTTATTTTCTTGTACGCTTATTAAACGTTTTTCCTCGATAATTGGAAAATTAGAAGTGAACGTTGTATATTTATAATTGCCTCCGATATTGAATGTAAATTTACTTAATTGTAAACAAAAAATTAATATTGAAAATGATTAATGAAAGTGTCTAATACACTATTTTTAAAAATCTAATACGACGAGAAATATGTTCATTTAAAAGTGATAATTGTTAGTGAATAAACAATTTAGTTTAAATTGAAGTATCGATTAACTTAATCAATCGTTAAGCGTCAGTTATAATACAGGGTTATTCTAAAAGAACGAACCGATTTCATATCACGATATGTTATTAAGAAAAAGTAATATAACCGGTCTTTCAATAGGGGCTTCCGAAATTTTATAGTTGATAGCGGCCATATTGTTTGTTCGTCTCTTTTGCCAAATCACCATGGACGGATATAGCGTTCAACAACACGTGCAAATGATAACATTGTCTGATCAAAATGGGTGTTCTGTTCGCCCATTTTACGGTCGCCATAATCGTGCTATCGAGAGGACTGTTCGCAGTGTGGTGGATAATTTGAGTCCACTGGTTCAGTAAACAATGAATCAACACCCGTACGATGACGAAACGCAAGATCTGCCGAAAATATCGCCGCTGTCCGTGAAAGTGTGCAGGAGAATCCGAGGCAGTCGATTTCGCGTTGCTCGCAAGAACTCGGCCTTTCGCAGATCACAACTTGGCGAATTTTGCGTCGTGACTTGGGCCTGCACCCGTACAAAATTTAACTGACCCAGAAGCTGAAGGTAAACGACCATAGATAACGGCGTGTGTTCGCTGAATGGGCCCTGGAGCAGTTGGAAACTGACACTAATTTTCATCAAAAAATCATCTTCAGCGACGAGGTCAATTTGTGGACTAATGGGTACGTCAACAAAGAAAATTGTCGAATTTGGGATGATACCAATCCACATATGATTCAAGAGCGTCCAATGCATCCCGAAAAAGTCACTGTTTGGTGTGGATTTTGGGCTGGTGGCGTCATCAGTCCATATTTCTTTGAAAACGACGTTGGCCAGGTCATCACCGTCAACGGCGAGCGCTATAGGTCCATAATTACCAACTTCTTTTGGCCTGAATTGCATGACACTAACGACATGTGGTTTTAACAGGACGGCGCTACGTGCCACACGGCTCATGCCACATTCGATATTCTGCACGAGCAATTTGAAGCCATAGTTATCTCACGTGAAGGTGTTGCGAACTGGCCACCGAGATCATGCGATTGTTAGCCTGTTAGACTTTTTCTTGTGGGATTTTCTTAAGTCGCAGGTCTATGAGAATAAGCCACAAACCACTGTGGCCCTAAAATCCAACATAACCCATGCCATGGGTCAAATTCGACCTGATTTGTGCGTCAGAGTCATTGAAAATTAGACATTTCGAATGCGCGCCACTCAGCAAACCGCGACGAACATTTGCACGATGTTATATTACATACATAATGGCATCGATAGGTCTTTCAAACGAATAAAAGATTTCGGTGATATCTCACACACACTTTGTTTTATTTAAATTTAAAGATAGGTAGCGCTTAACGAAAGACCCGTTACAAACTTACAAAAAAGTCGCAGCTGTTTTATTCAAAATGAAGTTTAATTTCATGTCGTACAAGTTTTGTATGTGGCTACCACTTATGGCACGGACATCAGAATTCTACCCAGATGTAGTAAGTAGTATATCACGTTCCACTGAGTTGATTACTGTTGTTGTTACTCGATGTTTTAAATTCATCTAGGTTGTTGGATAATGGGCGAACACAAACTTGATCTTTTACATATCCCCATAAGAAAAAAAACACAGTGCCTAGCAATCTCGTAGGCCAAGTATAAAGGGGCTCCTTTCGACCAACACATTACTGAGGCTATGGTATTAGAGGAAATACTTACAGCTTGTTGACATCTTATTTTTAAAATAGAAAAACAAAACATATGGTGGAGAAACAATTTCATCGAAACAAAAGCTATTGACATAGGAGTACAACAAGGTTCAATCTTCGGTTCTCCATTATTTATAATTTATATTAATCACTGCCACGTAACGTAAGAAACAGTGGCATATATATGTATATGCTCTGTGCTTGTAAAGGGCATAGAGGGGCAAATAAAATATATGGAAGATCAGGCATTTAGATCGACTGTAATATGATTTAACATCAATAAACTCATGTACAATGCCGACGGAACGCAGTCCCTGAGCAGTACATAAAAGCGTCCACTGTTACAAAAAAACATCAGGGTTGCTATTGCTGTCGACGTTACTACACTGAAACCATTTTTCCGTAACCTTAATGCTTGCAGTATTAAAGACCCCAAAATTGCACAACCTCTTTGATAGTAAGGCCTCTATTTTTATGTCAAATTAAATACTATATTTATATTGCTGTCAGATGCGATAATGTACTATAGGGTGCTTTTTTAAGAGCTTGAGAACATAAAATGATAATATAAGACAGAAATATTATTGGACTGAAATTTTTTTATTATAATCTGGTAGATAATTTCATGGCATTATTTTTTAAATAAGATTTCCGACACATGTCCGCCGCTGCTACGAGTTACATGGTCTATTCGATCAGTCCAATTTTCGACTACTTTTTCCAATAAATGTGGCCGTATGGCGTCAATGGTGGCTTGAATATTGGCTTCCAATGTTTCAACAGTTGCTGGTTTGTCGGCATGAACCAATAACTTAACATAGCCCCATAAAAAGTAATTCAGAGGCGTTAAATCGCACGAACCAGGGGGCCAGCGAACAGGATCACTTCTGGAAATAAAGTTGTTCCCAAATTGATTTTGCAATAAATCGATTGTTAAGCGCGCTGTATGGCAAGTTGCGTCATCTTGCTGGAATCAAATTTCGTCGATGTTTAGCTGATTAATTTCTGGAAACAAAAATTTAGTCAGCACGGTCCGATAGTGTTCGTCATTCACCGTAACGGCAGTTCCTTCCTCATTTCGAAGGAAATAAGGACCGATGATACCGCCAGCGTGTAAACCGCACCAAACAGTCAATTTTAATGGATGTAATGGTGATTCGTTAACGGCTTGAGGATTGTCTTCGCTCCAAAAACGGTAATTTTGCTTATAGACGTAGCCAGCCATTTAACCAGAAATGAGATTCATCACTAAACACAATTCTTTGATAAAGGCCAACAAGTTGAGAACGACGACGAATCGACATTTCGGCGTCTTTTTCAATAGTTCGCGCTACGGCAGTAATATTCTCTTCGCTACGCACATTTCCTTGTCTTGTCGATGGTTTTGAATCAAGAAGAGTAAAATTAGTGCGAAAACGATCAATAACTGCCCGAATTGCTGCTTACTAGGCCGATTATGTTGACCGTAAAATGGACGAAGTGCTCTATGAACTTCGCGAACAGATTTATTTTATCCACAGTAAATTTCCACAATTTGGAAGCGTTGTTCTGGAGTGAAACGATTCATGATGACTTGCCAAACTTTACTGAACAGAAATGTCAACACGGTTTGACATTATCATCTGCCAAGTCATAGTTATCGATATCGATAGTTCTCATGCAGTTTAAAAAACACCAAATATATAAGAAAAAACCATGTATACTCATATATATGTATATATATATAAATAATTAAAAAATTAGAAATTAGGTTAATATATCATTTAATTTGTATTAATAACGTTCCTTGGAGAGGGGTCCCCCTTTTTCAAGTTATTTATTTTGTTGAGTCTAATATTTTTTACAGTTATGTATTTACAATTGTGAACAATAGTTTTTGTAATCTGCAATACCTTGCATTTGACATTATCAGTTGTCAAATCGTAGTTATCGATATCGATAGTTCTCATGCAGCTTAAAAAACACCCATTATGTACCTAACCTGTAAATAACAAATGTAAAAGCTGCCTACTTAGGTTACCTAAGTGTGAACTTACAAGGATGATGAAATAAATATGATAAATTAGCTGTTAGAACAATAAGAAATAACAGCGGTAAAATACAAGGAATATAACAATATCGGAACCGTCGAAAAGACAAACTTCATAAGTCAAAAGTCAAAACACTATTTTATCTGTATTTTAGCTGTATTATACGTGACACATGTAAAAATTCAAGGTTTAATACTTGTATTTTTACTTATGGAAGATAACAAATCATTTTTCTTTGGTTATACAGACTATACAGCTTATGCTAACACAATTTCTATGTTAACAAACTACGAAGACTAACAAGATTCAGTTGAATCCATGTATCAATGAAGAATTTCATCACAATAAAGCCAAAGCTTATGAGTCAGATTGGTATAAAATCATTATTTCTATTTCTCTGACTTGGTTTAATCTATTTTCTCCTTGTTGTATAAAATCACATGGAATAAAACTCAACTTTTTATACAAAAATCTAATTTCCATTAATTTAAGGAACAGAAAAAAGGAAATAGGAAAAGTAAAGTTAATTTTTAAAACTGCCCTAACTAAATACAAAATTTCATCTAATGTTACGAGACTAAATGAATTAGACTTCTTATCGATCTCTATTGTACGTGGATCCGTACTGAAAGAGGCTTTCAAATTAAACAATTAGGAAACGGAGATTTAGAAGTTTTAATTAAGGCATCGACCCGGCGCTACATTTCAATTAAATTCTTCCTTTCCTGTGAATTACACAAAGTAGTAAAGTGGCTTTTTTGCATGTTTCGCTGCTACGCAAGTACTGTTAAGGTACGTGAAAGTGAATAGCGTAGGGCACACTTTCAATCGAAAATTATTATCTAGAGGATTGGACACACCTATCGCCGATTTCTTAAATTTTTCGATTGAATTTTCGACAGACACAGAGATGAAGGAATGTCTGGAATGCATATGGGAGAACGACCTTTCTTTGTACCTGCTGCTTCGATTTCGAATGACCCAGACAAAGATGAATACGCTAGTGGTATGCATTACCTGAAGGTATAGACCGTTATATTATCACCTGTTTCGTAGCATTTTAAGTGATTCACTTTTTAGGGTCACTGTTTTCGCAAATTCAAGTATCGTTTAATCTCTTTATGGATTTATCCATTAAACTCGTGATAATTTATCACGTGGTGAATACAATAATAAATTTTGCCATGTGAAAAGCATACAATTTTAGAATTCTTTAGTGTTTGATCACTAAGGTTGGTATATAACCCCCTTTCCACATTAATTTTCGTAATTCTGTATACGTATTTCGATAACTAAGTTGTCATCATCAGCAGATAATTAAGCAGTGTCGCACCTGGAGAACTACGGCAAGAAATATTCGTACGAAAAAACTAACTCCGCACACGATCCGTATCGCCAAGACGCATGCTTTCAGCGGTAGGGCTCGTGTGCGGGATTAATTGTTTCGTACGGGTATTTATTGCCGTAGTTCTCCAGGTGCAATACTGCTTAATTTATCTACTGATGATGACAACTTAGTTGTTGAAATACATATACAGAATTACGGAAATTAATGTAGAAAGGGGTTATATATCAACCTTAGTGGTCAAGTTAATCAACCACAGGCTCCATCAAAATCACCTTCTTTAGTGTTTGTCCTTCATTGTTTTGAAAGGCATATAAGAACCCGCACAAATCAAAAAGAATCTCATATTTCTTTAATAGCAGGAAATATATTATTGCTACCTCTTGCTCCCCTATAATGTAATGGAACACAACAAATAAAAAGTTCAAATCAGTTCCTCACAATTGGTCTATGAATATTTGATCCTTAAACAGACTGTATTCGATCAATATTTAAGTATTCATTCTTTTGGCTATCAGAAATATATGCACTATAACAAAACGAGTCAGCAGCTACTTTTGTACGTGATGATTTGAGCTGTCAATTCTTTGCGGCGTATCATAGTCGCCGGGAATCTTTACGTGTGCACCTATAGTCTATATCACGAACAGATACATCGTTTTCCGATTGCTTAAACATATATAAACATTGTGTTGCAACTGAGTTTGTTTTGAATGAGTTTGAGGTTATATTATAGTTTCTGTCATTATTTCTTTATTCGATTATTACTAGCGTTTATTTTCTATTTTGTAATTGTAAAATAAAACATCTAAATTTATTGAAATTCTAGAAAATTTGCATTTGTTACGTATAATTGCAAGGTTGGGTTGGATTGGGTTGGGTGACCATTAAGAAAGTGGAAGAGAAGCCATTTTAACCTGACTGAAAAGCAGTAGAAATTGAATATATTTAAAATACATAAATTACAGGACCTAAAATGCTCTAACACACAAGCTGTTACAAGCAGTCACCTCCCGAAACATCTGGTAACATTGTTATAGAATTAATAATATCAAGAACTTGTGTATAAAATATTCAAGAGCTCACTAAACAAGAATTTTAAAAACCAATGTCATATAAAAAACAAAGAGCTTATATTAGATCATGTAAACGATAACACGAAAACATTGATAAGACGTACATTTCATTTATTCTTCTTTAAAAGTAAGATTCCTATATTAAATACAATTTTGGCAGCAGTAAATGTATAATAAGAGATAAATTTTCGGTAAGATATTTAATACATTACCGTGTATTGTTTTAGCCTACTTTTACTTTTAGTTACAAGAAGAGAACTAGGAATAGCTACTTAAAAGAGAAAGATGAAATAATTATATGGCGTAGACAATATTTATCTAGACTAAAACAATTTAAAACGGAAAGTAGAAAAATTTATTTTCTCGATGAAACATGAGTTAATGAAGGCCATGCAACATCAAAAGTTTGGATCGATGAAAGCATTAAATGTGCACGGTAAGTTTTCAATGAGGGCCTGTCAACAGGTTTGAAAAATCCTAGTGGAAAAGGAAGACGGTTGATATTACATATTGGTTGTGAGGTTAGTTTTCTTGAGAATGGCCGACTCTTATTTCCATCAAATAAAATAGATGACTATCATGAGGAGATGGATGCAGAATTGTTTGAAAAATTTTTACCACATTTGGAAATGAATTCTATCAGCACGAACAATGCTATCTACCATTTCAGAATATAAAATACCAAATTCATCAACAAAGAATTGAGTGTTCAAGAATGGCTTACTGAAAATAATATTATACTTGAATCACAGCACCATCTATTAGTGCATACAACACAACGGCCCTTTCTTAAAAAATACGCCTCGTAGTTTGCCATATTTTCCACACTATTAGTAACTATAAGCAACATCTTACATAATCGTTATCTGACACAAACTAATCCAAAATTCTTTGGCTAATCTTTGATGATCATGGAGTAGAAAAATTCCCTGTCAACATGCCGCGTCTTTTGTTTTGAATCGCTCTGCGTAGTGTTCACAGAGTAAAATAGTATCACTGATCGTACCTCGCACGGAGCGGGCGATTCGGTAATCATGAACATTTTAAATACACAGAATAGACCGTACAGGTTACCTACATAGCTGCAAATGAACACAGTTCTTTCCAAAGAATGCCGGGACACGACGCAAGTACTCGTTGCGGCGCACGCACTCCTATTAGTGTATACAAAACGGTCCTTACTTAAAAAACACGCCTCGTAGTATAATAAAAAACTTAAAAGCTGTGTCGTAGTTTCACTTTCTATTCCATTACAGTATTTAACATATCAAAGGTTTTAGAACAATATAAAGTAAAAATGTGTGGACAATTATTTGAGTAATAGACAAAAGAAATTTTCTAAAACTAATATAATGTATTATGTATAATATACTTATATAATTTGTACAATTAACAAAGAAAATTTTGCAAATTCATGTATTCGTCAATTATAATTTTTTTTTATTTACATATTGTTATATTTTGTATAATTGTTGTAATGTATATTAATTTTTCAAGCTAACGAAACGAGAATTAACAAAAGAAAAGCGCTTATCGATAAATCATTGGCGTCCGAGATTTTTCTCAAGGTAAATCCCGATTACCGCAACTGTATGACTTTTATACGTTTCCAAAGTCGAATCGGTTTGGCCGACTAATCTAGGCATGCTGACACAAATTAAAAAAAATCTAAATAAATTGACACACTTTTAATTAAAACTAACGAATAAAGGGTTGTAGAAAAACCTATAATCGTAAAAAATTATGTATAAAATAAAAACGGAATGATTATGCTCAAATCGAAGCATTTCAACTAAAACCGAAGTTAGATTATAAAAAAAAAATATTTGAAAGTCAAATTGATTACATAAAAAACGAGGCTATTGAATGGAATAATCAAACAGACGTTTACGTTGTAAATATCAGCGCAGTGCACTATTGAAAATTTACGAACTCATAATTTAATAACTGAAGGTTGATATACAACCCCTATCCACATTAATTTTCGTATTCTGTACACGTGTTTCGACAACTAAGTTGTCACCATCAGAAGGTAATTAAACAGCGTCGTACTTGGAAAACCACGGCAAAATACCCGTACGAAAACAAATTCCGCACACGAACCGTTCCGTTGAAAGCCACTCAGCACACTCAGTGTGGAAAGGCGTTATAAAGGATTTTCCAATAAGGACTTGACAACTTTTTTTCAAAATAAAATGCAGACTATTTGAGATATTTCAAAAACTTTATTATCGGGTTGAAGTACAATCAAAACATTTATGAATGGAACTCGACTTCGTTCATATGGCCACCGCGGGCACGTTTGCAGCGGTCGATTCGTTGGACCCAATTTTCGATGACTCGGCCACACAATTCGGCCGAAACGGCTGCTATTTCGCGTTCAATGTTGGCTCTGAGCTCTTCCAGCGTTGTCGGCTTGTTGGCATAGACCAATGACTTGACGTAGCCCCAAAGAAAAAAGTCTAGCGGCGTTAAATCGCACGAACGAGGCGGCCAATCGACTGGTCCATTTCTTGAGATAACACGCTCATCAAACTTACTCTTCAATAAATCGATTGTAACGTGTGCTGTGTGGCTTGTGGCACCGTTCTGCTGAAACCACATGTTGTCCAAGTCCATATCTTCCAATTCGGGCCAAAAATAATCGATAATCATGGCGCGACAACGATTAGCATTCACAGTAACGTGACGATCATTATCGTCGACGAAAAAATATGGCCCTATGAGGCCGCCGGCATGCAAACCGCACCAAACAGTTATTTTTTGTGGATGAAGTGGTGTTTCATGAAGCACATGTGGATTTTCACCCGACCAATAACGCATATTTCGCTTATTGACGAACCCATTGAGCCAAAAATGAGCTTCGTCACTGAAAATGATTTTGCGATGAAATTGATCAACTTGGCGCATCTTTTCCAGAGCCCAATCGGAGAACGTACGTCGCTTCAAATGCCTGATCTTGTATGGATGTAAACTAAGATCCTTACGCAAAATTCTCCATAAAGTGGTCTGGCTGATGCCCAACTCTGGAGAACGCCGTGGAATTGACTGATTTGGATCATTTGCTACGGACGTTTCAACGGCAGCGATATTTTCGACACTTCGACCAACCCGTTGTCTCACTGGCACGGCAACCTCACACAACGAATATGTAGACTCAAATTTTTGCACTAAACTTGTTACTGCCTGTCTACTAGGGCGAGAATTACGACCGAAAATCGGAGTTAACGCTCTTGAAGTAGCGGTCACCGACTCCGAATTTCTGTAGTAAATTTTTATAATTTGCAGACGTTGTTCGTTCATGTACTTTACCATAATGAAAATGTTAAGTTTACTGAATAAATTGACAGTGACTGTTCGATGATTAGTGAAAGGGTGCGTTCACAAATTGAATTAAAAGTTGTCAAGTCTCTATTGGAAAACCCTTTATATATGTATATATATTGAGTTGAATTTAATTCATATTTAAAAGTATTCTTATATACAAATATTATGTTCATAAGCGTGTAAAAAGACGGATTCGAATGTGGTCTTCATATACACATACTCGTATAAACCGTCATTGCATGCACCGAGTTTTAGCGCGATCCACTGCCCTAGAGACAGTCTCATTGTTTATGTTACATACACAAGGTGTAAACAAATATTGGGTCTGGGAAAAAGTTCGTGGCGTTTTTTCAGTAAAATTCAACTGGTCCCCGCATGGCGCGTGGACGAATTCATTTAAACCGAATATGCTCCATTATTATCGACAATGTTTCGCCATTTTTTTGGTAGATCCATGATCCCATCGGTGAAAAACTTCTGTGGTTTCTGGTCGAAAAACTGAATCAAGTAGTTTTCACAGGCTTCTTTTGAAACCAACTTAATTCCATTGAGAGAGTTCTGCAGAGATCGAAACAGATGATAGTCAGAGGGTGCTATATCCGGACTGTAAGGTGGGTGCATCAAAACTTCCCAACCAAACTCTCTCAATTTTTGACGGGTCATCAAAGAAGTGTGTGGTCGGGCGTTGTCATGATGGAAGACAACACCTTTCCTATTAATCAATTCGGGCCGTTTTCTTTCAATCGCCTGGCGTAATCTCTCTAGTTGTGCACAGTAGAGTTGAGAATCAATCGTCTGACCAGTTGGAAGTAGCTCGTAGTGGACGATTCCCCTCCAGTCCCACCATACACACAGCATCACTTTTTTTGGCGTCAATGTTGGCTTAGCGAACGCTTGTGACGGCTCACCATCCTTTATCCACGATCTTTTACGCTTCCGATTATCGTACGTAATCCATTTTTCATCTCCGGTTATTAAACGTTTCAGAAACGGCTCGATTTCATTCCGTTTCAGCAGCGCATCGCAGATGTTAATTCGGTCCATCATGTTTTTCACGCTCAACTCATGAGGAACCCATACGTCCAGCTTTTTTTTGTAACCAGCTTTGTGTAAATGGTTCAAAACAGTTTTGTGGTCAATGCCTAGCTCCATGCCAATATCGACACTGCTGATATGCTTATCTTGTTGGACTTTTTCAAGAATTTCATCAGATTTTTCAGTGATTGGACGACCGGAGCGTGACTCATCTTTCACATTGAAATTTCCAGAACGAAAGCGAGCGAACCATTTCCGCGCAACAGATTTCGATAAAGTACCTTCACCGTACACAGCACAAATTTTATCACAAGCCTGCGCAGCGTTCTTCCCCTTATCATAATAATATTGCAGAATATAGCGAAATTTCTCATTATTCTTCTCCATTTTCAAGTGCGAATAACTTTCCAACCACTGCACCGATTACAATGTTTCTACGCTCAAACTAACGTTCGGAAGGTCATCTAAAGAACGAGCCGTCGGTGGTGTCGCTGTGACTTGTTGTTCTTTAGTTATCGGCAACCAATGCCATCTATCAGGAAAGACGCCACGAACTTTTTCCCAGACCCAATATATGTATAATATTCGTAAAAAAATATATGCGAGCTAGTTGAGAAAAATTCATAAGCATTAAGCTAAGCAACGTGTATACAAGTAAGTTTCAATATTACTTTACTATTATTATTTATTACAAACTTAAAGATATTTTGAATGTAGTTACAAATTGAGTTGTATCTCTTCAGCAATCTAATTTTAACATCACACATCATTAGACAACAATACATCATTTTTAGTGTAATCTTTTTCATATTTGGAAAACCTACGGGGAGACATATTACCACTTCATCAATAAAGTTTTCTTCATAACAATATATGGTATAAATATATGTAAAGACGTATTTTTTCGGAATTGTAAGCCGCGTGTGAGTCATGTCCTGAGAAGGACCGTTCTTTCGATATTTAACGAGATCTCACTCGTCATTTTCTTGAGCTAGTCTATTGTTTACTGACCTAAAGCTTGTCTGACGTCTGTTTGGTGGTGCGTTTACTTATATGTTGCTGCTTTGATGGGGAGCGTTGCTTTACTGATGTCGCGTGTACTCCACTACGTATAATTGGTTCCAATATCTGTCTGTTCTGGAGATTGCGCTCAGGCGCGGTTTCATTCTTAGCCTGTAAATTAGCCATAAGCGGTTATCATTTGTGCGGCAGACGTCGGGCGTCGTCACGTTTTTTCAGGCTGTTAAGTCTTTTCTCTATCTCAATCGCTTCTCTTATATTTCTTATAACTAGATTTTAGCTCTTCGCTAAAACCTTGGTGTTGTCCAAGATCGATAGAACGTTCTCTTAAGTTTTAATTTTAAGTCCTTGTAATTACTTGGTAATTACTTAATTTTGTCCTTTGTCTCTTGTAGATATGGCGAATAGGTTAGTATATAATAACTAACTATCCATTATTACGAGGCTCTTTGTTCGAGCAAAAATCTATTTTTCAATTTGAGAGTTTAAGGTCTTTAGGAAGGGCAAGTTAGAGTTGCGATTAAGATTTGATGTTAAAAGGAATCATTCTATTATTAATAACACCCTATCTACTACTTCTAACATTCCTTTAATTGGCAAATAGCCGTGATGCATTGCGTCTGTCTATACGCTCTGGTGACTTAGTTATCGACATGCAAGGCAGACGCGCTCTCGCTTTGTCGTTCAATACAGTGGTCGAGAGAGGGAGGCATGATGATTATTCATTATTTTTCTGTATCGACATGATACGATAAACGCTATCAAGGAATCGTTCATTAATAACACAAAATATGCCTGACGATCGGTCAATCCGTGAAACATATGTAGTAGATAGGGTGTTATTAATAATAGAGTGATTCCTTTTAACATTCTTTTAATTGGCAAATAGCCGTGATACATTGCGTCTGTCTATGCGCTCTGGTAACTTAGTTATCGACATGTCGTTCAATACAGTGGACGAGAGAGGGATGCACGATGATTATTCAAGATTTGATAGTTTACAACAGGATCTATTTTATTTTGTACTAAAAGTTCATCAATATCATCACAAAGCCGTATTGCATACGTATCTGTTGTGAATACATTTCTAATCTTAAGTCTTCGTAATTTCTTGGCAATTTTGTCCTTTGCTCCTTTTAGATATGGCGAAAAGGTTTTTGTCTAATTCTTATCGTCCTCTACGCGCAATTTTCTGGTGTCTCCTGTTGTATCTTCCACTATTCTACGTACGATTCTCTCTTAGCATTGATTTGGTAGTAGTATATTTTAAATAAATACCAAGAGTAAACAGTGGAACAAATAACACGAGACACCATATCTTGTGATAGCGAGTGGAGTGTAGGGGGGTTGTTTCAATAAACAAGTAATTATTGTAGGGAAAATATTTACGTCATCATTAAGATGATGTAGAACAGTTTATATCTTGTCTTAACTTGTTCTCGATATCTCTTATAGTGTTTGAGTTATTGAGTCAAATAGCGAAGGGTAGTGTATTGCTTGAGACGGATTACACGCCGCTAATATACAAGAAAGTTACCTTGACTCTTGCGCTAGACAAGCTAAAAAAGTTTCATCGGTGAGTGACATCTGTGTCCTTGTATCCAATTTGATTCATTTTATTTACCAAAAATTGCACGAATTTCATAACTGTTTCTATGCAATTTTCAACCTGTTTATAATGCCTTCTTTCTATAATAACGGGTGGGCCATCTATCGGTTTAAATTTGAACCACCAGTTATTTCGAGTCTGGCAATACTTATGTTTTTCTATTCTGTCACAAAATTCAGTATATTATCTCCACTGAACGAAATGAATCGATTTACGCTTGAACAACGTCGGGATTTATTGGAAATTTATTTCCAAAACAAAGACAATTGGTCGGAAATTGCACGAAAATGTCGTACAAAATTTGGTAGCAGACAACGACCAACAGTGCCCGGTATACGCAAGTTTATTGCTAAAGTTCGTGAAACTGATTTCATTATTGATGCGCCAAGACGTGAGCGTGCTCGTACAGTGCGTACACCCGAAAATATCGAAGCTGTGGCTGAGAGTGTGCGTGAGAATCCATCAACATCAACTCCTCATCGTTCTCAAGAATTGAATATTTCACGCACCAGTTTACGTCGAATTTTGCGAAAAGATCTCGGTATGATGCCTTACAAAGTTCAATTGGTTCAAGTGTTGAAGCCGCATGACTATCCACTTCGTTCTAGCTTCGCTTGATGGGCCAACGAGAAACTTCACGATGATGTCGATTTTGCCAAAAAAATCATCTTTTGGGATGAAGCTCATTTTCATCTTGGTGGGTACGTTAGCGGCTCAGAAAACCTACATGTGGTCTTACAGAAGCCAATACACCCATTACAAGTGACTGTTTGGTTCGGATTGTGAAGCGGAGGCATCATTGGCCCATATTTCTTTGAAAATGAGGACGGCGCAACCATTACGTTCAATGGAGACATCTATTGCACCATGATAACCGATTTTTTTGTGCCCGCTCTTCATGGTATTGACGTGAACGATGTTTGATTTCAACAGGATGGTGCAACTTGCCACACATCTCATGCCACAATCGATTTATTGCGTCAAACGTTTGATGGCCGTTTAATTGGTGATGCCAATTGGCCGCCAAGAAGCTGCGATTTGACACCGTTGGACTATTTTCTGTGGGGCGCCGTTAAAGACAAGTGTTATGTCAACAAACCAGAGACAATTGAGCATTTGAAGGCCAACATTCGTGATGCCATTGCCGAGATACGGCCCCATACACTCGAAAATTAATCTGATCGAATGGGGTACTCTGAGGCCAGCCGCGGCAACCATATGAATGAAATAATATTCCATCTCTAACCGGAACAATTGTACTTCACAACAAAAAAATAAATTTAGCAAAATTTCAAACTGTTTTTGTCTTATTGCATTTTTAAATTTAAACTTTTAAATGGCCCACTCGTTATTTCATAGGGGGTGTTATAATTGCAAAGTTGTTAACATAAAATGATCAAGGAGCGTGTCCTGATTCGATACCATTTGTAAGTCTGTTTGTCGCATAAAATATTTATGGAGGAACACTTCTAGGCGTTTATATGAATAAATAATATGAAGAATACATGTGAATATAATTCGTGATTTTCATATGTAAATATGTGTATATATGTACGTATGTACAATATACATACAAACCTACACACATACACATGTGTGGGTCAACTTTTATTGACTTGGAAAATAATAGCCGTACTTATATTTTCTGCAACATTTGACATAATCGTTTGCCGTTAGGAATTTCACGTTATGTCGAATCCATTACAGATTCCACGATGCTGTAAAATAACAATAAGAGGGATCGAGGAACTTTCGCGATCCATTTCCTTTGCGAACAGAAATCGAGTTTATGAAGGTCGTTCAATAAACACGTTGTTATTATTATCGATATTCAAAACAGATACTACATCACGGACGTCGTGAAAATGTCCCCATAGGATATCCTTTAGATCAAATTTCATTCGAAGTAATTGCTGTGAGATAATAAATTTAATAGAAACTCTTATGTAATTTCGATTACAGTTTCGATTACAGTTACTCACTATTTGAAACAAATATATCGATGATTCGACGATTGTTATTTGAACAGAGTAAATTTAATAAAATGTTCTATCTTTGCTTATATATTTGAGTTTTTTTTATAGCACTGTGTATATGTGTACATATACTAAAGAAAGGAAGACTATATGCACATGCATTTTTTATTGGAATATACTAGGAGAAATTCCTAATGGCAAACGATTATGTCAAATGTTACAGGAAATATAAATACGGCTATTATTCTCCAAGTCGATAAGAATTGACCTCCACGTATGTATGTGTGTAGAGGTGTGTGTTGTACATACGTATTAAGCCTGCAGAAACCAGTGCCCACTCATTGGTGGCGATGATATATTTCGAAAGCAGTCGGATATACCCGAAGTCAAGATTCATATGCGTATATTATGTGTATGAATACCAGATTAGATTGATGATAACGAATCCACGGCGTTCTTTGTTATGCTCGACGAGTGTTAATAGATTTCTTAACCGATTTTCGACATTAGAATACACTGGCACTAAATGTATTGTTTGCAATATTAACATTTTACCGTACAGTATTTTAGTGTCTAAAATATATGTGGGAAACAACCGGCCTGCGGGCCGGATCTGGCGCGCTGTAAGATTTGATCCGGCTCGTATTATTTCATATCTGATATCTATAGCTAAAAATTATGAACACTACTTTAAAACACCACTTTAAAACACTACTTTAAAATGCACCACTTTTAAACGCGACCCGCGAACGTATGTATTTGCACATTAAAGTTTGGCCCACAACATGTCAAAAGTCCATACCTGGTCTAAAAGATATGCTATTAGCAAACAACACCGATAAAATGTGCAAAGTGATGTACCATATAATAAATTTCTATATGACTTTACTTTTATGTTAAGTGTGTGCAACATTCCGCAAAATATTGTAGACAATGAAGAATGTCGAAACTTTTGGGGGAAATACGTTCCTGAATGGAGATTGCCAAGAGGTTAATTACAGTATAATTTTCCTCGGGCGAAAGACACGATCACGGATCAAATAAAAGCAGAGTTACAAGATCAAAAAATATGACTGACGGTAGATGAAACAACGGATGCAAGAAAGAATAGTATTTTAAATGTGTTAGTGCCCCCTGTAAAAAGCGGTGAGATTTTCTTGGCTCTTCTTTTACTTAGCAGAGTATTACAGAAGACGAACGCGAAAAGGATAGTAGAAACTATAAAACATACCTTTAGGAAGTTTAGTATATCGACTATTCAATTTGTAATATTGGCTACAGATGGGGGTTCGAATATGGTTAAAGCTGGAAAGTTACTAAAACACTCTTCTCCTTAATAGCTTCATGTAACCTGTTTGATCCATGCATGTCATCTTGTAGCTGAATTTATTAGAAACATTTATTCAAAAGTAGACCAATTTATAGTTTCTACCAAAAAAGCTTTTATTAAATCTCCAAAACGCATTCGTGAGTTTAAATAGGCTTATCCGGACATTCCTCAGCCACCACAGCTGGAATTGACGAGATGGGGAAGGTGGCTTAAAGCTGTTTTATATTATGAGAAATTTTTACATTTTATTAAAGGTTGTTTCTTAAATTTAAATTCGCAAGATACTCAAGCAATTCCAGTAAGTCAGCGGCTGGTTTCAGATATTAAGTCCATACTCAATCCGGTGCCCCGCCTGTGGCACTATACTGGATATAAAAGATGAAAGGAATATATTGCAAAAAGTGGGAAGAGAAATAGCAAATACGCACCAATTAAACTCAATATTATGGAACAAAGATATTCAGAAGAAAACAAAAAAAGACACATATTCAAAATAATAGTGGACAGAATGGAGAATTAAACAAATGATGAATGTAGCAAAAACACTCGCAGAGGCTATAGAGAAAAAACAGCTTTACTGGTAGGATCATATGAGATAAACGAATGAAGAAAGATTACCGACTCTAGCTTGGTAATGAATTCCAAAGAGAAAGAAAAGCGGTAAGCCAAAGAAGTCGTTGGTCCAAGAAATCCACATAGCTATGGACAGTAGGGGGATTGAAAAAGAGTCGTGGAGTAACAAAAAAGAGTGGCGTTCGAATTGCGATGAACGGCTAAGACTGGAAAAAGATTGCTGTATAAAAATATTTAATACGTCGCGGACGGCTATGACCTGCCTCCTGATTTGGCAGCTCTAGTTATTATATAATATTTATTTATTATGTTGGTAATATTTTATCTTTCTCAATGTTTCCTCTCTATTGTTTTCTGTTACACATTCTTCTGGCTTAACGACGAAACAAAACAAAACTTCTGTAAATAAGAAAATTAAAATTCAATTGTGTGAAGACGTCCTCTGGAAAAGGTAAGTGGATTATTTCAACAGATTTTGAAGTGTCATTCTTTCAACATATTAAAACCATTGTGTAAATGTTAAGTCAACAAGTCACAAAAAATTAAAATTTCCACAGTGCGGATTTAATAGGCTTAATGGTAATATATCTCGCTTTAAAAGAAAGAACGATCTAATGTCAAGAGGATCGTTTAGATTCAATTCGTAATTTCGCTTTCTAGATCAAAAGAAGTAAACAATAATTAAATAGCTCTCCTTAAGTAAAAGAATGGAGTGCATTGCAATCTTTTACACTGATAGTATCCTTGTAATTGTTTTTATTTAATGTACGGGGGGGAGTAAAAAAGTTTTCTAACTAATAATGAAACAAATAACCTACGATTTTTTCGAAAATTTTGTTTTTCAATGTCTTCTTTCTAAACATCAAAGCACTTCGCCAGCTGACCTGTTTCTCTTTTTTCAAGCACGGTATTTAACGTCGTGGAAAAATCAAACAATTTAATGATTTTTCCAAATTTCTACTTTTAAACGTGCAGAAAAAGAATTCTAAGCAAAGTTTCATTAAATATATCGCATTTAACATGTGATAATATGAATTCATTTCATTTCTTTATTAACAAGTGTTTTAAATAACATTCCTTCAATATCGACATGTAGTTTACCGCTAATGTTTGATGCCGCAGTAACACGAATTTTAACGTTTAAATTTTGTATTGCATTCTTAAAGCATTAAATATTAACTAATAATTTATAATAATGCATTCACTTCATGCAAATGCATTCATTAAACTACTGTTTTTAGTCACCTATTTACAATGCACTGATCAAGTTTACTAAACATTTAAAAAATGTTACAGTAAAAGATCACTTCAAGAACAAATACTGCTAAGTTAAATAGAAAAGTATTTTGAGTAAACGACACTTCGTTATTTCAACATACAAAGCTTTGTTTATTTAATTTTTTCAAAGTAATTTCCTCTAGACTCAATACACCTCTCCATTCTCCGCAACCAATCATTTAACCAGTTCTGCTAAGTTTCACTAGGGAGTAAAGCACACTCGTTGTCCCAAGCCCGCAGAAAGTCCTCATCACTGGAAAACCGCCTCCCTTTTAGCTTCATTTTCACATGCGGGAATAGTGCAAAGTCGCAGGGAGCAAGATCTGGACGGTAGGGAGGGTGCTCGAGAAGTTTCAATCCTGTCGTGGTCAAATATTCGGTGCAGGCTGGAGCATAATCGTGATGGAGGAACCAGGTGTCCATTCTTGACTTTGGCCGTAGGTTCTTTATAGATCCAATGACTTTAGGCAGGCACTGTTCAGTATATCACTTAGCTGCGACTCTCTTCTGTATGTCCAAAACGACGCGTTCCACAATTCCACTCGATTTGAAAAATACAGCTATCATTTTCTTCTTTACAGATCAGGATTTTCTGACAATTGCGGGTGTGCCCTCATCATCAAAGACCCAAACTTTGTTTTGAACTTTGGTCGGCACATCGTAATAGTACAGCTAAGTCTCGTCAACTGTCACGATGTTGTTCACACACCGAGATTGTCCCTTAAGCTTTTTTAGCATCTCTCGGCACCAAGTCACACGTCGTGTCATCTGCTCTTCAGTCAGTCGATGCAGCACCCAGAGAGAACAAAGTTCCTTCACGTGCAAATGATCATGCAGAATCGAACGAATTGCTGGTGCATTTAAGCCTGAAGTACCCTCTATCTGTTGGTAGGTCACTCGCCTGTCCTCGCCAAGCATTTTTCTCACAGTACAAACGTTTTCCTCCGTAACTGACGTTCGCGGTCATCCCGGCCTCTCATCATCCTCCTCAGTTAAATTTCCCCTTTGGAATTCTCTATACCACCTGAATATCGTTGTGCGATGTAGACAAGCATCACCTAGTGCAAGAGTAATTTCTTGGAAGCACTGGTCTGTGTTTAAACCACGCATGAAATTATAACGCAAAACTGCCCTTATCTCATGTCGTGACCATGATGCCATCGCAAGCACTTTACACTCTCACTGCTAGTGAATAACTGAGCCCATCGACATGGCGCGGCGGCTACTATGCACGTATGTACATGTCTCAACATGCAGCAAAAAGCAGCTTCCTACAATTCATTGTCCACTGCAAAACTTTCCTAGTACCCTTTGTATTTATGTCTTTAATAAAATGCCAGAGAAAGAATGCAGTAGTATTGAAGTTTTTAGTTATCAGGTCGAAAATGTAAACAAACTCGTGTTGCAGATTACGCACACAATTGTTCGTTTTTTGTTTCAGCGAAACATACAAGAGCTTTTTTTAAGCTTGATATCGATACGGCTCGACCTAAAAATATAGACCAAAACTCGTGCTTTAGATCGTAAACCTTTTTGTGGTAGCAACTGTACATGACTGAACATACTATTAGTATACAAAAAACAATCTTATACTTATGTTTCCATAACCTGAAGTCTCTTCTATTTTTTGTCAGTTTCTCACTATTCGACTGGCGTGCAATAAATGCAACATAATATGTTGAAATGTTATTATCTTTATTTGTTGTGTGGAAAGAGGAAAGAATATTTGAACAGTTACGCGTTTGCAATAATTAAATGTGAACCATTTTCGCAATCTGTAAACAAAAACAACTCGATGATGAATAGTGCAAGCACGAGTATAATGTGTTTTATTTACATCAACACTAAATATAGACAAAAATATCAATAAATTATTAATTAATCGAAAACATTAGCATTTCATATATTGGTGACACACTTTTCTAAATATAACACAAGAAAAAAGTTCTGAAAAAGAATGTGTACAAAAAAAATAATTAAATGCAAGCGTATGTAACGGAGAATGTTCCACCACTTGATATTGATTTATCGGTTGACCTACATATTTACTCATCTAAACAATTTTCTATGAACATCGGTTTATGGAAACTAATAAATTACATTGAAATTACAAAAAAGTATTAAAATTTAAATTACGCGAATGCAATTAACACAGAATTATATGAAAAGTGCGAGATCCACAACATAAAGACGTTCGTCTTGTGACTTAGTAGAAGTAAAGGTCACGGAAGTTTTATCAACGGGAAAAAAATAGGAGTTCTATTACACAGAATAGTTTGTTTAATTTAAGAAATATAAAGTTATTGTGTAGTGGCTTAATAAAAAGTATTTGGACGAAAATTGCAATTTAACATTTTATGCTATGAACTTCCTATGTAAACAAAAGGTGTTTCAAATTTGGCGGTTTTTTTAAAGAATAAATAAAACACATAATTTGCATTCACTTTCAACAACTTTTTATTGGTAATTGAAGTATCAGTTACGACATTTATATGCGAAAAATAATATCTGCCAAATGGTCTCCTCTTGCAACTCCACAGACGTCCACTCTTTTAATCACTAAGGTTGATATATAACCCCTTTCCACATTGACTTTTGTAAGTTTAGTGATTAAGTTAATCAACCACAGGCTCCATCAAATTCAAGTCCACTCTTTTGTTAAAATTTTCAGTGACATTTTGACATAATTGAGGCTCTATCTCACCAATGACACGAATAATTTCATCTTTCAAAACAGAAATTGATTGTGGATTGTTTTTATAAACCTGACTTTTCACATAACCCCAAAGAAAATAGTCTAACCGTGTCAAATCACATGATCTTGGTGGCCAATTAACATCACCGTTTTTTGAGATTACACGTCCAGGAAATTTTTCTCTCAATAAATCAATTGATTCGTGTGCAAAGTGAGGTGTAGCGCCATCCTGTTGAAATCACATATCCTCTAGATTAATATTCATTAATTCAAGCTACAAAAATTCGGTTATTATCCGACAATATCGATCACCAATGACAGTTACAGCTTCACCAGCAGCATTTTCAAAGAAGTAAGGTCCAATTACACAACATGACCATAATGCGCACCAAACAGTAACTCGTTTAGGATGCAGAGGTTTCACATGAATAATTCGTGGATTTTCCTCACCCCAGACACGGCAATTTTTTTTATTAATATAGCCACCAAGTTCAAAATGTGCCTCATCGGAAAACATTATTTTTTTGTATATAAAATACAAAAATTTTTAAAAAATTTTCCGCTTTATCGTGAGACTCGAACTCGCATTCTCATGCTGCTTACCGAGTACGTGCCGTAAATTGATTTACGGAAACATATATTCAATGAAACCCACGGTAGGCTTTAACTGCATATAATTATGCGTTTTTACTTTAGAAATTTTTTGAGATTCCGTAGAGTTGAACGCCGTCACACAGGCACAACGCGTGTAGAAGAGAACTGAACTTTGATTAACATTTAAGTGGACTTTATTCAACTGACATCATTCATTAATTTTAGTAAGGGTTATTTGTAATGCAAGACAGTTAGGAAATATACTAACAGTGTTATAAATTTTAAATTTACCCTCACATCCTAGACACCTGCACCCAAGACCCTTAAGCAAATCATTTAACAGTCGAACTGAAAAGTCCCCGGTCTACCATAGTAAAACACAGTTTTTTGGCAAAATTCGATTTTATTATTCAACATAGTTGCCTTCGAGGGCGATAGACCGATTATAGCGTTCTTCCAACTTTTCGATACCATTTTTGTAGTACGAATTGTCTTTAGCCTCGAAATAGGCCTCAGTTTCGGCGATCACCTCCTCATCCCTGCTAAATTTCTTCCCGGTGAGCATTCTCTTGAGGTCTGCAAACAGGAAATAGTCGCTGGGGGCCACATCTGGAGAGTACGGTGGATGGGGAAGTAATTCGAAACCCAATTCACTTAATTTGGCCATTGTTTTCATTGATTTGTGACACGGTGCACTGTCTTGGTGAAACAGCACTTTCTTCTTCTTCATATGGGGCCGTTTTTTTGCGATTTCGTTCTTCAAACGGTCCAATAACGCTGTATAATAGTCGCTGCCCTTTTTAAGATAATCTATGAAAATTATTCCATGCGCATCCCAAAAAACTGACGCCATAACTTTTCCAGCTGACTGTTGCGTTTTTCCACGTTTTGGAGCCGGTTCATCGCGTGCAGTCCACTCGGATGACTGTCGATTGGACTCTGGAGTGTAGTGATGAATCCATGTTTCATCCGTTGTCACATATCGACGCAAAAACTCGGTTTTATTACGATTTAACAGCTTCAAACACAGCTCAGAATCATCAACTCGTTGTTGTTTTTGATCGAATGTGAGCTCGCGTGGCACTCATTTTGCACAGAGCTTCCTCATGCCCAAATATTCATGCACGATGTATCCAACACGTTCCTTTGATATCTTTAGGATGTCAACTATCTCGATCAACTTTACTTTACGGTCATTTAAAATGATTTTGCGAACTTTTTTGGTGTTTTCGTCGGTGACAGCCTCTTTTGGTCGTCCACCGCGTTCGCCGTCTTCGGTACTCATTTCACCACGCTTAAACTTAGCATACCAATCAATTGTGGTTGATTTTCCTGGCGTAGAGTCCGGAAACTCCTCATCAAGCCATGCTTTTGCTTCAACGGTATTTTTTCCCTTCAAAAAGCAGTACTTTATCAGCACACGAAATTCTTTTTTTTCCATTTTTTAAAATAACAAAAGTAGCTTCACTCTTAACGCAATATCTCAGTAACTAATGGTCGGATTGCTGTCAAATTTTGACACCTTTCGTTTGAAGGTTAGTACTATCTAAAAACATATGGATTTAATAACAGTAACGCCATCTATGTGTCAGACCGGGAACTTTTCAGCCGACCTGGTATATAATTATGAAAAAGCAATGGTACAAAGTTAGACCCTTGCGAAACACCGAAAGTAGGAAAAATGCAATCAGAAGAGAATGCGTTATAAAAGGCAAAGCTTTTTTTGGCAAAAGTATATATGATTTTATCAATCTCAACAATGATCACTGAAGGTTGATATATAATATAACCCCTTGCCACATTAATTTTAGTATTCTGTATACTTATTTCGATAGCTAAGTTGTCATCATCAGCAGATAATTAAAAAGTGTCGCACCTGGTAAACTACAGCGAAAAATACCCGTACGAAAACAAAGTCCGTACGCGATACGTATCCGTTTTGGTTCTCAACGGTGATCAAGTGAATCATCCACAGGCTCCATCAAAATTACAATCTCAACAGTGACGGAGAGTAATTATCTATGGAAGTAATAAAAATGACCGTTGTCCTCGTTAGAATTAAGAACAGAATGCGTATTTATTGGGATTGAAAAATGCATCTTACAAAACACAAATGCGTTATTATGTGGCAACTGGAACCATTATTATCTTAACAAACAAGTTGAGAGTGTTTTGACATGCCCTCGATTAACTCTTAATGAGCACCATATCTGGGAAAAACCGAATTCCTAGATGCCTTAGAATCTAGCGTGGTAATTAAAAGACAAAAATCGTTGTTTGTTAATGTTATAATTACATTTGTACGAGTACATACCGCGTAATAATTATAACTAGCTCTCGGTTGCGTGTTACATATAAACACACAAATGAATAATTTTGCAAATGCTTTGAGACAGCAAATAGCGATACAGTTAAGTAAGTTGTAACATGAATCTCCACATTACCTCATTACCGGTTTATCATCAACAGCGAAACTGCACTAACCGTGCGGTGTGCACATGCTTATATGGGTGCATGTATATAATAATGTGTGAAAGATCCGAATGAAAATGATAATCTACCACCGGCACCGTTGTGTTAAAACGTTCTAAAACCAACCGACCCAGATCATTTTAATGTCACCAGAGTCAGAGGTGACGTCGACGTTGATTATTGCGCGTATCTAAGTGTATCGTCTTACTACTTTATCGCTCTCTTCTGACGAGTTCTGACCGTGAAAATTTAAATTTTCAAGGTATCTAATGGACGTGTCCGTCACACAACGCTTCCGTTCCGCTGCAGCGATTTACCAGTTTTAATTCCAGTCTTTCACGAGTCTTTAGTAATTATTTAATTATGCGTTGATGGAGTTTATTTAATTATTTAAATGTTGTTTGGCAAGGAAAAGCTGTAACTTCTATTTTAGTCAGGCAAAAGTAATCTAAATTTATTTGGCCTTTTGATGTTGGGTGTAGGGGAAAGTTCTGTTGTTTTTTTCAAAATAAAACAAACTTAATTTTGATCTCTATACACTTTTCCCAGCGATATTCAATAAGTCCGATACCCTTTTTATAATAAGAACTGTCTTGCTCCTCAAAATAATCATTAACTGCCGACATCACTTCTTCATCGTTGGAAAATCTTTGACCACTGAGCCATTTTTTCAAGTTTGGCAACAGAAAATAATCCGAGGGGGTTAAATCTGGCGAATAGGGTGCATGAGGTAGCAATTCAAACTTTAATTCATTATTTTTGGCCATTGCAATAACGGATTTGTGAGCTGGTGCATTGTCTTGATGAAACATTTTCTTCTTAGTTAAATGCGGCCAAATTACTTCATCAATACTTATTAGTCTGGATGTTTCCGTCGACCCATCCTAGTTTCTGGAGATTTTTTGCACACAACCTTCACATGGCTACACTTGCTCTATTCTCTGCCTTTCACAATTTCTATGAACCTCACACTACACTAGACTAGTTCGAAAGGTTTTGTTCTTTTGAGCCTGCGAACAAAGTCCTGATTTACTAGTAGCTGTAGAGCTTTTTGACTTGGATGTTCATGAAGCCTCTCCTCGTGGCTTCTGGCAAACTTCCCAATCACGTCCCCCACCATCTCCACTTGGAGTTCTCGATGCAAATCCCTGTCTCGTACGTACCAAGGAGTATTTACCATATTACGTAAAACACGATTTTGAAATTTTTGGAAGCAAGAATAATTACTTTTTTTGTGCAGCCCCACAATTAGATGCCATAAGTCCATACTGGACGTATCACCTGTTTGTAAACCACTATTTTATTACGGATTGATAATTAGGATTTCCTTCCCAATAGCCAATACATACTGTTATATTTTAATTTTAGGTCAGTTGTTTTCTTTCTAACATGGTCCTTCCATTTCAGTTTTGCATCTAAGTTTAAACCTAGGTATTTGGCCGTTCCTCAGTGTGGAATTGTGTTGTTGTTCAATTTCGCTGGAAGATTGGTTTTTTTTCTATTCGTGAAGTTAAGAGTAGATTTTTCTTCATTTGCCTTTATACGCCATTTTTTCATCCATGTACTTATTTCATTAATTGCACCTTGGGGATTGATCGTTGTTTCTTCTATATTATATCCAATAGCTGGTAGAGCAGTATTATCCGCAAATGTTGCTACTTCGATATTTTCTTTTTCGGGAATATCACATGTATATAATAGATATAATACTGGTCCAAGAACACTTCCCTGCGGAACACCTGCTTTTATTATTTGAAGTTGAGAAAACTCATCTTCTTGTTTAATTTTGAAGGTTCGATCTGTTAAATATGAGTTAAATAGCTGAACATATTGAATAGGAAAGTATCTTTTTAGTTTTATTAGTAGGTCCTCGTGCCAAACTTTATCAAACGCTTTGGCAATATCTAAAAATATCCCCGACCATATTTTCTTTTCCTCGAGGGATTTTTCAATCATATCTATAATATGGTGTACTTGATCGATCGTGGAGTGTTTATTCCGAAACCCAAATTGATGCGAAGGGATCGGTTGTTGTTTTTCAATTAATTTTTTTATTCTTTTTAACAGTAACTTTTCAAACAGCTTTGATATTAAAGGCAACAATGATATCGGTCTATATGAGCTTGCATTGTTAATAGGTTTTCCCGGTTTAGGTATCATGATAACTTCGGCTGTTTTGCACAATACTTGGACATGTTTTAATTTGAATGCTGCATTTATTAAATGTGTTTCACAATACCTTTCTTTGGTAGCTGTCTTAAGATCTGTCCACTGATCAGGTCAAATTCTGGAGCTTTATTTGGGTTGTTTATTTTAAACTGTGTGAAATAAAGCAGTATGTATTAGGTGTTTTTTCCGGTATTATTCAGTGCGAGTTTTACCGCGAATCCAGGTGTAACACTGTGACTAATTATCTGCTGATGATAACAACTTAATTCTCAAAATAATGTACAGAACACAAACATTGACGTGGAAAGGGCTTTTATTTAGATATTTATTTATTTTATTCAGACGTGACTGATGATATCATACGGGCCAGGGATAATGGTGAACTGTGCATTCTGGTGTTATTGGATTTCAGTAGGGCTTTCGATACGGTGAGTCACAATATCTTGTTGGCCATTTTGCAGTATGTGGGTTCTGGAGAGGCTTGTTTGGAGTTTATGAAGTCATATTTATCTGGTAGATACCAGATGGTTCGATTGGGAAATCGGGATTCATCTTTATTGCCTGTTGGGAGGGGTGTATCTCAGGGTTCAATTTTGGGGCCACTGCTCTTTCCAGTGTACACGAGTATGCTGCCCGCAAATGTCAAATTTTGTAAATTACACATGTATGCTGATGATACTCAAATATATTTGAATTGTTTGCCTTCTGATCTACCCAGGGCAGTGAACAAAATCAACAATGACTTGGTGCGTATCAGTTCTTACTGCAATAATCATTCCCTGCTCTTGAATCCCGACAAGTGTTGTGTTATGGTGTTTGGGTGGGAGAAATATGTGGAGGAATCTGGGGATCGGCTTAGGATTACGTTGAACGGTTGTAGGGTTCCGGTGATCGCACAGTGTAAGAATCTGGGGTTGATTATCGACAATACATTCCGTTACCGATTGTATATATCGAAAGTTATAAGTACCGCCTACTGTAAGCTGAAAATGATTTATGCATTTAGATCTATTTTTAACATTAAATTAAAAAAGGCTCTGTGTGACTTACTGGTGCTCTCGTTATTTAACTATTGCCTAGCTGTGTATGGCCCTTGTTTGGATTTCGATGATGTGAGACGGGTTCAGAGAGAGCAAAATTCGTGTGTGCGATACATCTTTGGTGTTCGTAAGTATGAAAGAATATCACATAAATTAAAAACTTTGCGGTGGCTGAATATGCGAAATCGCATTGCTTTCCACTCTCTGAACCTTTATCATAAAATACTTTTAACAAAGTGTCCTCCATACTTGCTGTATAAAATTAGGTTTCGGTGCGATGTGCATAATATCAATGTAAGAAGGAAGAATATAATTGGTCTACCTACATACCGCACAACTTTTTTTAGAAGATCTTTCACGTATGATATTTATTACTATTACAATTCTTTGGATGATCACTTCAAGTCCATGGGATTAGTGCCTTTCAGGCGTGCTATATTTAATTACCTATTTGATAAGCAGTCTTGTGTGTGATGTCTCTCTCCATTGTTAACTTATTCTTGTATGCTAGGGAATTTTTTATATTACTTTTTTATATTACTTTGTTTAATTGTAATGACTTTGTTGGGTTACCGTTGTGTGCACGGGCAGAATAATTCAATTAGGTTAGGTTTTTATTAGTTCTTAGTATTAGGCAATTACTTTGTTATTTATATTTCTTTATAACTTTAAGGGTTTGGTATTAGAGCAGGGGATGACTTCTAGTCATCCATCTGAACCACTCCTTAGGATTTTCCATTCAGTTGAATGTTTTGTATTTACATTACTTGTATAATTACTCCTTGGAAAATAAAGGCATATTATTATTATTATTATTTGCAACTTTAACTAATTGAATCAAGCAGTCTCCGTTGAAATTTAAGTGACACCAATTTTCATTTTCGATTTTATAAAAAAAATCTGTTTATTGTTTGTAGCAGTGAATTTGTATAAACAGAATCTACGGCGTCGACCGACACTCGTTTGTAAGGGGGAAGGAAGTCCAGACGGTTTTAAGTGCCTCTAAAGGTATCGAAGGGGACGGAACCGATAATCGTAATCGTAAAAGTAAAAGTAACGGTACCATCGCAATTCAGTGTCGTAAATGCTTTCGGTTTTATCGACTGTCCGTTTTGTCGGAGCGTCCGTTTTGATGTGATTTTCATTAAACTTTAAGATTTACTGCCGCATAATAACAGATTTAACTCTCTCGGACTCGTGCTATAATTCTTTGGCCACAATTAAGAGTTCACCTTTCTGGTGTTCGCGACGAACCAATCGATTGGAATACCACGTTCGTGTACAAAAAAGAAGGATCGTGCGTGTGTGAACATAATATGAAAAAATTGACGGTGTTGTTGGCAACGTATGAATTACGCACTACGGTTAAGTGCAGAATTTTTTTTTTACTCTGGCCTCGGGATCAATGTCCATATGCCTCAGTCACTTACCACTGTAAACTTCCTGTAGCTAGAGAATAGGTTTGGAAAATAACGGGGAAATGAATTTCATTAGCAATAATACAAAAAAATTCGCGCAACGGATCATAGAAACCCCACACGAGTAATGGAAGGTCCTATTTTTCTTCAACAAATATCAAATTTTGCATTGCATAATCAAACGAATTATTAGATCTTGAAGACTGCTAAATTATGTATAGGTTATACAATAATAACTACACGACTATAAATTAATTTTAAAGAAATGAAATGAATATGCAGGGCTAGCGGAGAGAATATTTTGGAAAACAATAATGTAAATCGCTTAAAATAAGTGCTAGTATTAGCATACGAGGAGCATTCAATGTATTCTCGGTGTCAGCGTGAAGAAAAACGTAAAAATAATTAAATTTATTTTTTTCTTCAATAAGGTCCTCTGTAACCTCAATGCATTTATTACTTCTTGAAATTAACTTTTCAATACCCTGTAAAATATAACTTCTCTCCTTGTCTGAAAAATTAGCAATTCTTGTCGTCTTGAGCTTTTCATCGTCGGAATACCGTTTCACTCAAAGATTAATTTTTCAAATTAAGGAATAGTACACGTAGTAATCACTAGGGACTAGGGCAGAGCTACAGGGTGGGTGGTGGATGTCTTCGAAACCACAATCTCGCAAAGCGGCATTGAAAAACACATGCCATACGTTGTGTTGAAGAAGCAACACACTGGTAGTTAGTTTACTTTGTCTTTTTTCTTTAATTATTTTCCTTAAGTTACGTAAATTTGTTTCTTAAGTTGCTGCATTTATGGTTTCATCTTTTCTTCAAGTACTCAAACAGTAAAATTCCTCCCAAAACGCTGTGACTATAACTTCTTCGAATTTCTGGGACACATACGGTCTGCACCATTCTTATGTACTGCATGGACTACTGCTTACTTTAAGGGTCTTAGTGACGGCTTTTAAAAGGTTTAGAAGGTCATGAAGAATTGTGTGTGTGATACCAGCGGTTAGATTAATTACCTCCGCTAGCATTCTAACCCTTATACGGATATCTTCTAGTATGTTTTTAAAGATTTTTTACATTTGGTGGCATGTGTGCTAGAAAACCCTAGTATTCGTTCCACTAACTGGTCTTCATAAATGGTTGCGAAGAATATGGATTAAGCAGCATAGAAATTGGACTCACGATGACTGGGTATAAATCCAGATAATAGGCGTATTTTGAGTTGGCCTGAACCTGGAACACGTAATCAGCCACTATTTGTTTGAGAAAGGTCGTAATATGAAGGTGGGAGTGTAATGGTGTAGGCTGGGATGAACGCAGGAGGTCATACAGATTTTTATATGATACAGAATGGCAACTCGACTGCTAAGAGGCATCTGGATGAAATTTTGAGATCCATTGTTCTTAAGTACGTTGGCGCTATGGGTGAAAGGTTCATTTTAATGGATGACAATGCTCGTCCATATCGAGCAAACATCGTGAACAACTGCATTGAACAATTGGGAATCAATGGAATGGACTGGCCAGCAAATTCTCCTGATAGTAATCCTATCGAACATACTTGGGATCCCTTGGAAAGACGTGTTGCAGAAATATGCCATAGGGTACAATTCAGAAACTTCAAACTGCTCTGATAGAGGAAGGGAATAATATTCAACAAGAATTTTTTGATGTCCTAACTCAGTCAATGCCGATGAGATGTCAAACCTTTATTGCCGTTCATAGAGATCATACACACAATAATAAGATTTTTTGTCAATTAATCAAATATTATAAAGTCTCATAATTGTGTATTGATTTAATGATATTTATTCACTCTAGTGCCTTAGTAGCTTTATAATGTGCACAAACAAGTTCAAACGTGTCAATGCATTCGGTTTCTTCTTTAAAAACGTTGTAGTTAAATATAAAAATATTTGCGAGGGGTTACATTCTTTATTTATTTATTCTATTACCATTTCTTCAAATATCCCCTAATTGTCTTGAACAGTGTATTATATGGAGTCATTTGTTTAATTAGGAATTTATGATGCTTTAATAATTTTTGATGAATTTTTTGTTGTTATGTAATTGACGCATGCCTTCCGTAATTTCATTCTTTAAATATTGAGATGTTATTTTTATTATAAAGAGAAAGCAGTTCATGTAAAAAAAGGCAAATTAAAAAGTGCTAACACGATGCGCAATTTATAAAAGGTAAAGTGCAGAAGTGTAGAAATACCTCATTTACTTTTAGCCCGGAGTACTTCACTTCAACTTTCACCGTGTAAATTCTGCGAAGATTTACCTTTAAAATGCATACTATATGCATGCATATGTGTTGCATATCTACGTGAACACATGTTATATTGTATATTGAACACTTGTTACGAGATGTCACGTTGTCGAAAGGTGATGGACCGTTTGAGTTGTCGTGTTATTTGTAGTCGGCCGTTGTTTTATCGACATAGCGTTTGACTAATGGGATTTCGCGTTCGTTACGTTTTAACCGGTCGATCCTTTCAGATCGTTAGTTACGCGAGAACACTTCGTGTCCGATTCCGAAATAATTAATGATGTTTTAATCAAATCGCCGTAAACGAACAGTATTTTTAAATGGTCTATGTAAATTGGAAGAACGTTACTGTTTTGTTGTTAAACGCCGTCCGAAGCAAATCAAATTTAGCAATTTTTTTTTGTTGAATTATTTGAAAAATGTACAAGGTGATTAATTGAATTTGTTATTTAGACTTACTAAGAGTACTACATTATTTTTTTCTATCTGGAAGCACGAGAACTTATGCTATATTCAAAGAAAATATTTCCGTGACGAAATTATTTTCTTCCGTGTTGACATCACGAAAATATATTCTATTTCAATTACCCAGTATGTGAGTTAAATATTACGCTGACATTCTACGAGGGTGGTCCCAGAAGTACCCGACCCAACAAAGAAAACACAAAAATTTTGGAAAGAAATACATTTATTTGTCTACATAATCTCCTTTCAGCTCTATACACTTTTCCCAGCGATGTTCAATAAGTTCGATGCCCTTTTTATAATAAGACCTGTTCTGCTCATCAAAATAGCCATTAACTGTCGATATCACTTCTTCATCGTTGGAGAATCTTTGACCACTGAGTCATCTTTTCAAGTTTGGGAACAGAAAATAATCCGAGGGGGCTAAATCTGAGATCTGAGAGATCTGATCTAGAATAAATTTTTCGTATTTACTTTAATTTTCATTTATAAAACAAGTAAATGGAAATGTAATGATAGCTACATATTTAAGCTTAGATCTAATTAAAAAAAATTTAATGTTCTTAAATAGAAAAGCATTTTTCACAAAAACAATGGAAATGTGATATTTTCTCGTTATTTCGACATCAAATGATTCAAAAAAGTTACATAATAGTATCCAGTTTGTGTTTTTTCCATTTCCAGAAATATAATAAAGATTATACTTCGAGTATCTCAAAAAAATAATGGTCACTTTCGTTCCAGTCCAGCTGATATGAGGGTTTTCTCTTTTTGGGAGGAGATCCTTTATCTGCAAACCCCTATTTTAATTGTTCTTTAGCTTTAACTTGGTAGTAATATAAGTATCTGTTCAGGATACTTGAACATTTACTTATTATATATGTTGGAATATTACAGATTTATTCTTTTTAGTCTATATCAATTATCCATATTACAAATTTTTATGTTTTACAATATTAGTTTATTCGTATAAGCTGTTTGTGTGATTCTGATAATTCAAAATTTCTAGCAGTTTGTGATGCACTTAAGATTTACGAGAGTGATCCCAGAAGCAGCCCATCCAATAAAGAAAACACAAAAATTTTGGAAAGAAATATATTTATTTTTCAACATAATCTCCTTTCAGCTCTATACACTTTTCCCAGCGATGTTCAATAAGTTCGACACCCTTTTTATAATAAGAACTGTCTTATTCCTCAAAATAGCCATTAACTGCCGACATTACTTCTTCATCGTTGGAAAATCTTTGGCCACTGAGCCATTTTTTCAAGTTTCGGAACAGAAAATAACCCGAAGGGTGCTAAATCTGGCGAAAAGTGTGCGTGAGGTAGCAATTCAAACTTTAATTTATTAATTTTGGCCAATGCAATAACGGATTTGTGAGCTAGTGCATTGTCTTCATGAAACAACACTTTCTTCTTAGCCAAATAAGGCCTGCTTTGTTGTGGATTTTCTGTCCCCCAGAATCGAGAATTTTACTTATTGACGTCGCTGCTGAGATAAAAATGAGCCTCGTCGATCATGATCAATTTCGACGGAAAATAATTCACTTCGTCGTTGAGATCCAAAATATTACGGCTGCATTCTAAAGGAGCACCATAGTCGTTTGGTAACAACTGTTGAACCACCTGAATTTTGTATGGGAAATTTTTAAGTCCAATGTCAAAATGCGGCGCAGCGAAATATGCAATTGTTGAGCATGTTTTCTTGTGGATGTTTCGGGCTGCCATATTTTCACAGGTTTCTTCGATGTTTCCAGCCAAACGGCCGGTTCGGGGCCTTTCAGTGTTTCGCCTGTCCCTTGTTTCGTCGTTCTCTTCAAATCGGGACGCCAGACGTCGAATTGTTTGCGCTGTAGGCACTGAACGATTGGGATAGTTTCGACGAAATTCACGTTGCGTTAACACCATGGACGAATTTTTGCATGCAAACATTGTCACAATTATCATGCGTTCTTGAGGTGTATATCGATTCCTTGTTATTCACTATAAATATCGCACGTCTTTATTTCACGAATGTCAAAACCAAATTGGCGTACAATGCCATTTGCAAAAATGGTAGCACTTTCCAATAGGGTGATACTTATTGCCCCATCTATTACCATTTTTTATTGGATATATCTATATTTTTCTGTCACGTATATTTTACATTGAACATTTATTTCACATTGTCTACATAAAATGTACTCATGCCCACGTTCAAATACATAACAATTCTTAAAAAGCAACTCTTCGCGGTTTCGTTCCAGCATTATCCCCCTTTTTAAGTGAAGTACAAACAACATAACTCGTACATATTAAAACGTTCTTGCTTGTTAAGGCGACTCACCTCCTAGACAATTTAAAATAACAAACACGAAGCAACAGAGATATCATCGCATTTTATTTTATATAGTAACAAATTAACCGCTATTATTAGATCGCCCCCACTAGGAATATTTCACGTTTCCACCTAACACGTAGCGCACAACATACCTGCGTTTGCTATATAATACTTTACAATCGTATAAATTTTATGATGTAACCGCGGTGTCCGATGTGGTACACCAGCGGGGCTGAAAGATTTATTATTTTACTACGAGATATAATTAATATTTGTTGTTAGTATATCTTCTGGATAAAAAAATAACGAAGGAAATAATAATCAGAAAACAACAATGGTGAAAGAAAAAGATAGATAGATTAATAAATAAAATTTTATTTTCTCGTATACTATAATTTATAATTAGGTTTGGCTCATGCTATTAATTACATACTCGTATTTAGAGATCTGTATCCGTAATTTATCTTTTTATTTATTGATCTGTTTATTAGTTAATATTTTAAGATGGAAAATATGTATACAATCAATCAAATCTTAGTTCACGAACTTGATTCGCTTCTGAAGGTCGTTTGTAAACCGACGCATTTTTACAACTGATGGCACTAATTCGCTTTTGCAAGTGCTAAAGTTATATGTATCTGTCTTTATGCTATGCCATATGACAGCTGACGAATGTTTAAAACAACAATGTAGCGTATTCTATTACATATTGCACTCCGATGCAGGCGCTAGTTATGTCGTGCAATGTTAATACAAGGGTGGTCCCAGAAGTACCCGACCCAACAAAGAAAACACAAACATTTTGAAAGAAATATATTTATTTTTCAACATAATCTCCTTTCAACTCTATACACTTTTCCCAGCGATGTTCAATAAGTTCCATATCCTTTTTATAATAAGAATTGTCTTGCTCTTCAAAATAGCCATTAACTGCCGACATCACTTCTTCATCGTTGGAAAAGCTTTAACCACTGAGTCATTTTTTTCAAGTTTGGTAACAGAAAATAATCCGAGAGGCTAAATCTGGCGAATAGGGTGCATGAGATAGCAATTCAAACTTAAATTCATTAAAGTGCATTGTCTTGATGAAACAACACTTTCTTCTTAGTCAAACGCGGTTGTTTTTGCTTGATTTCTTGGCTCAAACGTTGCAGTAAGTGCGCATAATACTCGCCGTTGATAGTTTTTCCTTTTTCAAGATAATCAATGAAAATTATTCCACGCGCATCCTAAAAAACCTATGCCATGACCTTGCCTGCAGATGAAACGGTCTTCGCCTTCTTTGGAGCCGGTTCTCCCTTTTAAGTCCTTTGCTTTGATTGCTCTTTTGTCTCGGGTGTGAAGTGATGAACCCATGTGTCATCCATGGTTATGAAACGGCGCAAAAATTCGGCTTTGCTGCTGTGAAACTTCGCCAAACACTTGATTACCCAACTACTGCACAGTTTCAGTGCAGTAGTTGAGCCCTGAAGATGTCCCATTCAAATGGGTACGAAACGTCGGCAGATATACAAGTGACGCGGGTCCAGCCCGGAAGCCCAGAAGCAGATAGCATGGACCACGACCGCGGAAGTCTACGTACCAGATTAACCAAAATTAATGTTTCATTCACTTCGACCATCTCCTTGCTATTAAGGATGCATATGTGACTTAAACTCAGTTTGATTGCTGAGAAATTTTTCATTTACAAGTTTTTCTATCCTTTCTCGTTGAATAACACAGTTAAGTACATAACTTAAGACATTGCCTATAACTTGTATTACCTTATTTTGGAACCTCTGCAAAATTTCAATGTTCGAGTTACTGGTAGTTCCCCAGAGCTGAATGTCATGTCGGCTTAGCAATGACTTTAACAACAATAATTTATTTTCGATAGATAATTGCGATATGCCTCCGGTAAACTACTACATTTCTTTCAATTTGATGCCTAGCTGTCTTTGTTTTGAAAGATACATATGTGTCTGCCAAGTAAGTCGTCTATCTAGATAAATATCCAAATATTTATTTCGTATTGTTAGTTATTAGGATATTATCTAAATTGGTCTGAAAATTTAATTGTAGTTGGTAAGTCGTATATATCAAATATAGAACTGGTCCAAATACACTTCCTTGAGGAAAGAAAAGTTCATCTTATCAAAGGCTTAAGAAATGTCCAAGAAAGCCTCAGAGCAATGTTTTTTAGCTCCAAAATCTCTGCTTATATTGTTTATAAGCCTGTGTATTTATTCTACAGTTCCATGTTTGTTTCGAAACCCGAATTGTTATTCTGGAATTTTTTTTCCTGTATAATGCTTACTAGTCTTCTTGTATAGATCTTTTCAAATACTTTGGCAGCATTAGTAAATCACTTGTTGGTATATAAAATGACATTGCTTCGGAATTTTTGCCAGATTTTAAGCTCATTATCATTTGGGCTACTTTTCAGATGCTTGAGAAGTAATTGAAACGCGTGGCAATGTAAATGTAAGTAATTAGTTTCTAATCTTTTTCTAATAATTCTTGTAGTATTTACCGGCGATAAAATCGAATCCGGGTGGTTTGTTGACAATAAGTTCCTTCATAATTATTCCTTTTATTTCTTATATTTTGATCTTTTGTGTGACAAGTCCAAGTGTTTTCTAGGAAGTCTTATATTTTATTTTTTTCTTCTACAAAAATTTCGGAAGAAAATTGGCGATATATTTGTTGTACACGATTTACAAAAACAAGATTGTATCGAATGGGCTTTTTTAACCACTTTGTCACTTTCTGTGACGAATAGTCTCCTCGGCCGATGTTAATTTTTCTAGATAATCATTAATACTTCGATTTTTAGAATTCGTCAGCATATCTTTCAGTTCCTTCGCAGCTTTATTATATTTTTATCTTCTCTAATTCTTGATCGTTGCCATTATTTTCAAAACAGCCGTTTTTCTGCAATTTTTTGTTTGATAAACAATCAAACAAAAAATTATATCATCAAAACAAACGTTTTGATGATATAAGAATATATTCTTTGTACTCAGTCATAATGAAATCTGAAGCGGCGGACCAAATAAGCATATGGAATGTAGTAGTTAATAAATTACTCAGCTGTCTCTATATTTCTTATGGATTTAAACGGACAGTCAGGTCAGTTCAGTGAAATATGCTCGTCAAGCATTTCTCTGATTGGTTTCGTCAGTTTTGTTATTATATAGGGAAGGTTGTTTATCTTTATTCATACACCTTAACTTGGGAGCTTATCGTGATTACTATAGGTGTGTAATCCAATGACATGTCTAGACAGCCTTCTGCCTTATATTTTTGGTATCGGTGTGTTTCATTGTCGCAAAATCAAGTAGGTTAGGTGTTTGGTTCATACCAGCAGATCCGTACATCGATTCACCTGTTTTCTTTCTAATATAATTTGTGGTCGTTATTTTCATGGCTGCATAAAGTGAATGGTCCTTTAGGTTTCACAAAGGTAGGATTTTCTTTCTTCGGAAGCATATTACTTTTCTTTCTTTTTCGATTTCTACTGAACGATATGTAATGCAATTTTTACGGACTATTTACGAAGTTTGACGTTTCGCAAATCAATCTTTTATCAATAGATGGCGCTACTAATTTCATTAAAATATGACAATTACGGTTATTTTCAGGACATAACATAATTTGACTGTACGATTTGCGACTAACTGTATATAGTAGGTGGGAGTTACAAACGAGGTTTTCTTCTTCTAAAGAACTTATCTATTCTTGGTTTAACGTTACAAACGCGGAAGATGTTTAATTATTGATAAATTTTCTAGGCAATATAACAAACTTTTCCCGGTTTAGACATCGCTATATGTCTTTATCGTACAAGTAAAAGGCACGTTCTTCGTATTTACCAGCGGATTTGAGGTAATTTAACTTCGTTCCTGATCGCAGCATGTGCAGTTAGGTGAATGCATAAGAAATCCTTTAAAACTTCTTTTAAATGTTCCCTTATTTATTCCATAACTCCATGCCGACTTGTGTGTGTGTGTACACAAATACAATATACACGTTTCGTATTTAAATATGTAGATGTTACCGAGGAAACTTGTTTCTGGTGGACGTCTCGCGCTTTATTCGCTTCGGATGTTGTGTGCAATAGTCAACGCGAAAATTTAATTTAATCTGTGTTAACGCGCGTAATTATGGAAATGCTTTAATTAAGCTAGTTCATATTTAGTGCTACTGCTTTAATGAGATTGCATTTGTAACTGAGTTTATTCAGTAGGTCGGCGGTTGCGTTCAATGTCGACGTGATCTAAAGTGTTTTTTTCTTAGATTTTGTCATGAATAAAGAAAAGTTTGATGCTTTTTGAAGTATACCTACTCAAATCGAAAAATGATGGAAGAATTGTAAAAGTTTCCAACATTTCCGCCAGATAAATAAGATTTATATTACTTTTTTTCCGGCAGAACTTTTAGTGTAAAATAAATTTAATTTTTTTTTGAAGAGTTTTTACAAGTTTAGAAGTTTATTTGATTTATTTCGCCGGGTTGAAAAATCTTGTTTTAAATAACTCATCAAAGTAAAAGTATTTAATAAGATTAACGAAATTATACGTAGGTGTAATATAAGCAAATACACAAATGGTGTAATAAATTTTTACTAAAAATTTATACTGACTTTTGTCATATACTTTTCTAAAATATTTTTACATTAAAAATTAAAAAAAAATGTATTTCTTAAATCAAACAAATAATATTATAGTAATTGTTACGTTAACCTGTGCGCTGATTGTGATCAGAAGATTAAATTCGTAAGCGCAATTTTTTAATTTTAAAAGAATAAAGTAAGGGTACTAGGAAAGTTTTGCAATACAGCTTTGTTTATTTATTATAATTTTTTCAAAGTAATTTCCTCTATTCTCAATACACTTCTCCATCCTCCGAAACCAATCTTTAAACCAGTTCTGCCAAGTTTCACTAGGGAGTAAAGCACACTCATTGTTCCAAGCCCGCAGAAGGTCCTTATCACTGGAAAATCGCTTCCCCTTTAGCTTAATTTTCACATGCGGGAACAGTGCAAAGTCGCAGGGAGCAAGATTTGGACTGTAGGGAGGGTGTTAGAGAAGTTTCAATCCTGTCGTGGTCAAATGTTCGGTGCAGGCTTTGGCGCGGTGATCTAGAGCATTATCGTGATGGAGGAACCAGATGTCCATTCTTGACTTTGGCCGCAGGTTGTTCATAGATTCAATGACTTTAGGCAGGCATTCTTCAGTATACCACTTAGTTGTGACTGTCTTCTGTGTGTCCAAAACGACGCGTCCCACAATTCCACTCGATTTGAAAAATACAGCTATCATTTCCTTCTTTACAGATCGGGATTTTCTCACAACTACGGGTGTCCTCATCATCATAGACCGAAACTTTGTTTTGAGCTTTGGTCGGTACATCGTAATAGTACAGCCAAGTCTCGTCACCTGTCACGATGTTGTTCACATACCGAGATTGTCCCTTATTAAACTTTTTTATCATCTCCCGGCATCAAGTCACACGTCGTGTCATCTGCTTTTCAGTCAGTCGATGCGGCACCCAGAGAGAACAGAGTTTCTTCACGTGCAAATGATCATACAGAATCGAACGAATTGCTGGTGCATTTAGACCTGAAGTACCCTCTATCTGATGGTAGGTCACTGGCCTGTCATCGCCAAGCATTTTCTTCACAGTAGTAACGTTTTCCTCCGTATCTGACGTTCGTGGCCTTCCCGGCCTCTCAGCATCCTCCACAGTTAAATTTCCACTTTGGAATTCTCTATACCACCTGAATATCGTTGCGCGATGTGAACAAATATCACCTAGTGCAAGAGTCATTTTTTCGAAGCACTGGTCTATGTTTAAACCACGCACGAAATTATAACGCAAAACTGCTCTTATCTCATTTCGTTACCACGATGCCATCGCAAGCACTTTACACTCTCACTGCTAATGAAAAACTGAGCCCATCGACATGGCGCGGCGGCTACTATGCACATATGAATATGTCTCAACATGCAGCAACAAGCAGCCTCTTACGATACATTGTTGCTTCATGTTGCAAAACTTTCCTAGTACCCTTTGTATTATTCGTTTTTTAAGGTATGTTTGTATTACTAAATAAGAGCTTACCAAACCTTTACTGCATTTATTAAAATAAAATTATTTACATAAAACTAAAGTTATTCGTTAAAATAAAATATGATTCAGTTTTAGTTTTAAGATAGATAGATAGATAGATAGATAGATAGATAGATAGATAGATATTCTTTATTAGTATTTTAAATACTTTTACAATTTACATTTTAATAAGAAATTTTACAAACAAGGTAGAATGTTTAACATTAAAACTTTAAGTTGATTTGACCAAAATTAACAAATTAGGCTGTTTTTAACAAAATTAACACATTGTCTTTTAAATATGTAGTAATTTCGTAGAGTTTTTAACTCATTTGGGATTTCATTGTACAATTTAAGTCCCTTATAGAATAATGAACGCTGCATTGCTGTTGACGTTGTTGTGTTAATATTCATTGAATGATCTGTACATGTATATTTACATTACAAGCAGTTAGCAATACTGTCTGTGCGTTTTCTTCAATGTATGTTTCCAATAGATAATCGGCAAAATTGTCAATTCTGTTGTTAGTGGGTTTATCACTCATGAAATCTTCTACAAATGAGTGGCATACATCTTTCGGAACAAGAAATGTTAACCAAAATTAAGAAGAGGTATTGTTAACAATTTACATTTTCTCCCCAGTTCGGTCAGGACCTAAATGGTTTACAATTTCCTTTTCATCTCTAGAAATTTTATACCCAGTTCGGATAGCTTCGGTAAGACGTGTAAACATACTAGGGATTTCGGCAACATTTTGCGTACCTCGGCAATAGATCCGATGCGAATTAAGTACAGGCAGAAACTGCAATTATTACCCTCTTCCCAAATTATAAACTGCATTGCAATGAATCTCAAACGATTGTGCCACAAATATTAAATAGTAATTAATATAAAGAACAATATTTTGCGAAATCCCAAACATTATGCAACGCGTTGAACGCGCAGAATACAGAGAAAAGATTCTAAAATACTTCAAGAGATTTTCTGTACCCAGTGTCGAATAAATTCAGTTGTATAAATTGCGGAAAAGCTTTAAATAAAAAATGTCGGAACATAATATGTTAACTGAGGATGTCTTTTAGGTGCTAAATTTGATAATTTAATCTGTGATGATTAATGACATACGCAGTTTATTACTTTCCTGTAAATTATAATTGTTTCGAGTTGCGATTTCCTGTATTGCCACCTTCGATATGTGAATATGTGAATAATCTGTTATATTGCTGTCTCTATTTCAATCGTATATCGAAAAAATGATACATATATCAATATATTATACAAAATAAGTATATAATTGCTAAATATTCTACCACCAAGGCTCGCTCATAATGACGAGAATAATCTCCATAATAAAAGGATGTCCAGGCTTACATCTATCATGCAGAATTGGTACTTTAAATTGTCGAACTGTTAGAGAACTGCACATACTAAAATTAGTATAAAACAAGCTTTCGGGTTTACTCTGCGAACGAGAAGAAAAATAGTGTCGGCAAAGAGATTTTTAATATAATATAATAATTCAATTTACTGATTTCTATCAATTTAATTCTTCATTGATATACTTAATAATGAAGTAACAAACTTTTTAATGTTTATTTTGTTCGTGATGTAGTGTAATAATACTTTATTAGCGTTAATAACGTTCATTGTTATCCACTGTATTTATAAATTATTCAGCGTTCTACGTGTTCGCCATCTGTTCGAATAATATTACATATTCAATGAAATTTATTCGTCGAGTGTTCATTTTGTATAAACGCTGTACGGGAATTTGAATGTGTCTTTAATTATAAAGGTTAAAACTATATAATTTTAAACCACGGATTCATTTTCATAATGTAATCATAAAGGTTTTCGTATACCGTCCAAATGGTCACCTCGGACACTGATTTCACAATAAAAAACGCCCGGCGACGTTCCTAATGCTTAACTTCCATTGCTCTTCCCTTGGATCTCTCGAATTTGCCATTATTATACCTTCCGTGTTTCCGACGATTCGATGGTACCCACTGTATAATTTTCTTTATCAATTTTGTAGGGAATATACATACAGAAAATTGAAAACAAAATTTGAAACAATTTAAAGGCAGAACAATAAAAATTATATAATGATAGTAGTTGGAAATATTAAATATTTTTTTTAATTTGTTGGCATAGCAACGCTATTAAAGCCTTGAGAATATTGCGTTTATAGATTCTAAACGCACTGTTTTAGTCTGGTGCACTTTTGTTTTTCAATATTTAAATTTTATATAAAATCCAACGGTTAAAAATATGAATTTCAACTGTCAAATACATATCTAGTCAATTAAATGTGAAATCACAAATGACGGAATAATTTGCCCACGTAGTAAATGGTGTATTTAGAGTATTGTCATTAACAATGTAATAATAATAATATTTATTTCCAACTTTTCCTTAGAAAGGACCTATAGGGGGTCCAAGAACCCGTGTATAGGTTGGATCTTACAACAGAATATTATTTAATTAATACAATTCATTCTAATTACACTGCGCCACACACTACGAGGGTTGTTTTTTCAAGTAGTGAGAATGGAAAAGAAAAACGAATTTTTTAAATACAAAATAATTTTTATTTTTCAATATATTCTTCTAAAAGAGCAATACATTTATTCCAACGGTGCTCAAATGCCCTTATGCCATCTCTAAAATGCGATTCCGGAAGGCTTGCAAAATACTCATTTACGAAGATGACAAGCTCGTCGTTAGACGAAAATTTCTTTCCACCTAGTGCCGTTTTCAATTTTGGAAAAAGATGGAAGTCGGAAGGGGCTAGATCCGGCGAATAAGGCGCATGCGGTATTAATTGGAAATGCAACTCGTGGATTTTGGACATCGCAACTGTGCTGGTATGCGAGGGAGCGTTGTCTTGGTGAAATAGAATCTTTTTCTTTGCCATTCCTGGCCGTTTAGCACGAATCTCAACATTTAACCACAATGTACACAGTGTACATTTTGGTTCTCAACGGTACGGATCGCGGACGGTGTTTGTTTTCGTACGGTTATTTTTCGCCGTAGTTTACCAGGTACGACACTTTTTAATTATCTGCTGATGATGACAACCTAATTGTTGAAATACGTATACAGAATACGAAAATTAAAATTAATGTGGAAAGGGGTTATATATCAACCTTAGTGATTAAATATCAAACAAATTCCCAAATTTTAATTTACCGTTACTTATTTAGAAAAGGTCGTAAAAACGTAAATTAAAAAAAATAATATAAGGAACTTGTGTCATAAGATACTTATCGCACCGGCCTCGTACGATAAAACCTCTCTTGTGAATTAATTACTTTTTTCTATATTGCATGGTATTAATTGGTTCAGCAAAAAAAATTTCCGAATTAATTAAAGCGATGAAATGCAGAAATTCACTAATTGTCATCGCAAAAGCACGCAATATGTATATATTGCACATTATACGTTTCACATTTTATAAAAGGTTTTAATCGGAAGACTAAAGTGTGCATTTTCGTCATATTTCACTCTTTTAGTTTCATAGGAGGAAGAACACACGTCAAGTTTCTCGACTTGAAGCGTCATCGAAAACGGACATTTATCAAAAGAAGGTTCTGCTGATGCCGTATTTTTCGTGGTCCTATCAAAGAATAAAACGTTGAATTGTAGTTTATATTGTCGGTAATTGGACAGTTTAAATTGTTACCCTGTCCATATATAATAATTTTTTGTCATTTTTTTAAGTGATTTATTTTGATTTAAATACAATTGAATTCTAATACGAAATTATTATTATTAAGACATTGTTTGTGTTGCCAATATTCGGATGGTAATCTTTTTGTTTTCGTCATGCACGGCCAGGCTCTAATAAACCCACGGCCGTTTTTTGCAAGAACGAAAGCTTTTCGGCACGTAGGTCTCTTTCTTGGAATATTTTCGGTTTTTTCCACTCGTTCATATTTACTTGCTTAAGAAGAAGCAATACTTAATATGGTTGATGCTCAACATTCTTGTAGTGTCCGAAGCATAGCCAACAGATTTAACATATGATATTTAATCACTAAGGTTGATATATAACCCCTTTCCACATGGAGAACTATACACAATTTCAGCTCGTACCCGCACTATATCTTACTTGTACAAGCTTTAAAATCTGGCGGTTGTGCATCAGAACCTAAATTTAGTCGCTGGTTAGTGAGAAATCGAGGGCTATGTTGAAAAATGTCGTTTAGTGAGGAAGTCTGCTTTATTAAAAAACGGCATTAATAACATCAGGAATGCACATTGTTGGGCACTTGAAAATCCACAGCAAACTCCGGAATCCCTACTATCTGCTTCTGGGCTTCCGGGCTGGAACCGCGTTATTGGTATAACTGCTGACGTTTCTTACCCACTCAAATGGGACATCTTCAGGGCTCAACTACTGCTACTGTCTGTCGCACTGAAACTGGTGTAAGTCGATGGTGGAAGGGTTTATATGTGGGTAATGGGTCATGGGTCAATGGAGCGTTACGGTTACGGTTAGGTTATTTGGAGATGCAGGATTGCCAAGCGTTAAGGAAGGGATTGCCATCATCGCGGTTAAGGTTATTGGGGTGCTTAAAGATCTCTATAGTTTCACGGATTTTGCGACCATAGAAATGGTTAGTGCGGGATAAGATCTTGGTAGAATTAAATTGGATATGGTGCCCGGTTTCCAACCTATGCTCGGCAAGTGCAGAACCAGCTACGCGCAGTTACCTAGTACAACGCTCATGCTAAGAAACACAAGTGCCGACAGATCGCTTCATTTCAGCAATATATACACTGCCGCACGAGCAAGGAATCCTGTACACACCAGATGATTCTAAATAAACACGGTCTTTTACGGAAAAAGGGTCAGATAATTTGGAATGGGTTTTGAAGGTGGTTTTGATGTTGTTTTTGAGAAGATGGTTGGAGAAATTGTTGTTTATAAGAGCTTTGGTAACATGATTGAATTTCTGGGATAGAGAATGCTGATCAGATATGTTTAAAGCTCTTTGGACTAAGGAGTTGATAACGCACTGTTTCTGGGCGGGATGATGATGGGAGAGGGCGTTGAGATACCGGTCAGTGTGTGTGGGTTTGCGGTAAACTGAATGTCCTAGTGAACCATCCAGACGGCGAATGTCGTCTGGATGCAGAAACAGGGCGTTATCAACTCCGTTTCCTGGAAGATGACATTACTAGATGACTCTTAGAGTGAGACGACGACCTCCGTTTTTTGGTAGGCAAATAACATGTTTTCTTAGTCAAAATTATACGAACCGGTGGATTAGAAGAGGATCAGCAGTTGCTTTGCCGTCAAGAGCACCAGGATTAAATCCGCTATATTATTTCTTATGGAGAAGGCTGAAAAATTTGGTTTATGCAGCACAATTTCAAAATAAAAAACAACTATGAATTATGGATGCTGCATAAACTATTCTCACTGATTATGAGACTGTTAGCAGTGCTACCTCTTCAATTTTTAGAAGAGCTAGACTATGCATATAGCAACTGGGTGGGCACTTTGAATAACTAATTCAATAAAGCGACTTCTTTTTAAACGATATTCATTGCTTCGGTGCATAATACTTACATTAATAGGGCTACCTAAAGCTACAGATCCTTGTCTCAGATATGATAGAGTGGGCCTATGTTCGTTTGACATTTTTAACTCAAAATTGCTTCTTCAAGCTGTGACAATCATGTCATATAGTCGATTGATTTGTTATGCTTCCAATAAGGAAACAAATGGGTTACGAAAAGAATCAATTGCTTAAACTTAATTAGCGTTTCTGCTTTACTCGTTTCGCAATACAATATTTTATGAGAATATATTAGTGTTAGTAATTACGTTGCATAGAAAGCATTGTAATTTAGTTAATTAAGTTCAAAACAATTTTCTCTTTAAACCATCTAGATAGATTTGCTCAATATAGTTAAAAGCGTCACCTTCATAATTACAAAGTAACAAGTGAAATGTAGAACATAATATGTGTGCTGTATGTACATCATAAAATTTATAATGAAGTAAAATAATTTCATTTATATTCTTATACACATACACACATTACTTCCTGTATTATTTAATAAATTTCTTCGAGAGAATGAAATAGAAATAATTACCATACCGCTCAACAATGAGTAGGCAGCGAACACTTTACGTTAAGTGAAATGTAATTATTATAACAATAATGATGCATAAAAACCAACGGTAAAATGTATTATTTATATGAGCGACCTTTTACATGCCTATTTACGAATACATATTATTTCTTAAAACGGTCATCATTTCTTATTGTCGGTCGTATATACGTACATACATACATACATACGGTGAAAGATCTAGATTGTTTCGTGTCTTAAATGTTTTAAAGTAGTTTTTAAAACGTCCTTTAACGAGTCATAATTCATAGGAGCCGCGCGCGGTCGACCAACTAACATTCTGAATTACAAGCCGTTAGTAAGCAAGTGCACATGTGTGTAGGAAGTGGATTGGATTCGACTCTTCATGTCTTCTCTAGTATCGTCTCGTAATAATTATTTTAATAATTGTAATTTACAGAACGTTGCTTTTCCTGCTCATTATTGAAATGTAATGATTTATTGGAGGTATTTAACATATTATAGTACGCAAGAATGCGTAAAAGGTGCATTAAAATCCTATACTTATCCGGGCATATGTTCCTACAGAAATTTTAATTTCTTGCACTTTTATTGAATATATACGAGCGCCTGTCTATATACGCTCTGGAAACTTTGTTACAGACATGCGAGATAGACGCGTTCTCGCTTTGTCGTTCAATACATTCTTGTGTTGGACGAGAGAGGGAGGCAATAACTATTCATTATATTTCTGTATCGAAAAGATACGATAAACTCTACGAAGGAATCGTTTGTTATTAACACAAGTCTACCTGATGATGAGTGATTCTCTGAAACATATGTAGTAGACAGGGCGTTATTAACATTTGAATGATTCCTTTTAACATATAGGAGGTGCTTTTCTTATGGAACGAAATTACAATTTTTACACTCATTGTTTTGCGCATTTATTATTTGAACTTTAAGCTATAATACAAATTTCGGTCAACGATAATCATGAGAGAAATAGAAACGAACAAATAAGATACGCGTTCGAATAGTTTGAAGAATTTGTTAAACAAAGGCAACTCGGAATTTTGGGATAGTAATGTAGCACCTGTCAGAAGAATTTGAGAAATGAAAACATGAAGAAAAAGATGGTGGGAAGATAGAATAAAAGTGATAAGTGATAGCATATTGTGGAAAGACGAAAAAAGGTCGTGATCATTTGCCGATTTCAAACTGATAAAGTCGTCTCTTTCCCTGGGCGGCGCACAATACGCTATGACGGATTGTTCCACATATATAGAGAGACTGTAGTTGGTACAATTAATAAAGACACATAACGGAGAATATATCAGGTGTACGGGAAAGTCACTACCGGTTTTTCTTTAAAAAAAAAACTATATAATTTTCAAGAAAATGGAAAAATATATTTATTCAAAGTATTGGCCATTTGATTCTACACATCTTGCCCATTTTTCAGGATAACTTATGGATGCCATCCAAAAAAAAAACTGTTACTTTGAGTAAAACCATTCATTGAGCCATTTTTTAACTTCCTCGAAATTGGCGAAGTGCTGCTCTGCAAGCGCGTATCCCATTGATGCGAAAAGGTTATAGTCGGCCGGAGCAAGGTCTGGAGAGTACGGCGGGTGCGATATTATGTCACATCCAAGTGCTCTCAACGCTTCTTTGACCGGTTTTGCTGTATGAGACAGGGCATTATCGTGCTGTAAAATCACTTCACCGTATCTTCGGGGCCATTCTGGACGTTTTTCTATCAATGCATGGTTCAAATTGATAATTTATTGTCGATAGCGATCAGTATTAACTGTTTCACCAAGATTCAACAGTTCGTAATACACTACGTCACTCTGGTCCCACCAAACACAGAGCATTGTTTTGCGACCAAAACGATTCGGCCTTGTCGATGGGCCGGTTTCACCAGGTGGTAATCATGATTTTTTGCGCTTAGAGTTTTCGAAATAAATTCATTTTTCATCACCCGTCACTATTCGATACAGAAATGACTTCTAATCATACTTTCGAAGGAGCATTTCGCAGACAATTTTTCGCTTTTCCATTTGCCTGTTATTCAATTGATGTGGCACTGATTTTCTCATCTTTTGAACTTTTCCCATTGCTCGTAATCGCTTTCTTGGGTAATATTTAATGCTTCTGCCAATAACTCCTGCACTTTCGCAACTCCATCTCGTACTCGGTCTACCAGAACGTCCTTTGTTTTGCACATCGAAATCATCACTTTTGAATTGTCGAAACCACGCCTCACATGTTTTTCGGGCTGTAGCATGCTCATCGTAAGTTTCTATCAGCAAACGGATGACCGCAATTTTGAGTCGGTGGTCGCAACTTTAAGAGCGCTTACCCCAACTTTCGGTCGTAATAATTGTCCCACTAGACAGACTATGCGTGCTATAGTGGATAAATTCGAGTCAAAATATCCACTATTAGATGTTTCTGTGCCAGTGAGACAACACACCTGTCGAAGTACTGCAAATATTGCAGCCTTAAGTGCTTCAGTTCAAAATGAATCAAACCAGTCAATTCCACGCTGTTCACAGGAATTGGGAATCTGGAACCACATTGTGGGGAATTTTGCGTAAAGATCTTGGTTTACACCAGAAATGAAGCCTCTTGATCATTTAAGAGACGAAACTCCTCCGATTGGGCTCTGCTAAATTTTGAAGAAAATCCGGAATTTCAACGAAAAATCACTTCAGCGATGGAGCTTATTTATGGCTTTATAGCTTTATCAATAAGCAAAATATGCGTTATTATACAGCAACAAACACAAATGTACTTCAAGAGACTCCATTGCAACCGCAAAAAGTGACCGTGTGGTGTAGATTTCATGTCGGAGGTGTGACTGGAACATATTTTTTCGTCGATGAAAATGATCGCCGTATTTCGGTCAATGAAGTTCCCTATTGTACCATATTGAAAGACTATTTTTGGCAAGAATTGTATGAACTTGACAACAGTGATACGTGGTTCTAACGAGGTGGTGCCACATACCACACAGCTGGTCAAGCAATTAATCTATTGAAGGGGAAGTTCGGTAATCGTGTAATCTCGAGAAATGGTCCGGTCGAGTAGCCACCTCGCTCATGCGATTTAACGCTGTTGGATTTTGTTTATGGGATTACGTTGTTGGTTTATCTCAACAAGCCAACAACGTTAGAGGAGCTCAGGGACAGAATCCCCATATGTACGAAGGAGTAGTGGAAAATTAGCTCTAAAAAAATTGATCGCTGCCAATGTGCTCGCGGTGGTGATATGAACGTGATCGAATTCTATAATTAAATGTAACATGTCTACTGCACCTGAAATAAATTTCAGCCCAATACCTCAATTATTCTGTGATTTATTTAAATACAAAATTGTTATGTCCTTATTGAAAAACCCGACACCTTTTTTATCATACAATTACATCAAATATATGGCCTGTAAATGATTTTCTATCCTTTAACTTTCTGAATATACTTGCTATAACTTTCTGCGTGTTAGATCAAAATAACACTTTCCAAATTAAACAAGATTCTGACTAATATGTTTAGTCTATCCGTTTATGTAATTATAAATCGAAATTACTGTCTTCGGTTTATTATTTTAAGATATTTTTTTCAATCTTCAAAATGAAATAATTTATTCAATTTTTTTCGGTAAACACAGTGAAGTAGATATAATCCACGTTTCATGTAAGTCTTGAAGGTATTTTTAGATTAAAGAGAACATCATCGACTCTGATATTTATACGGATGAGTGTTTACTCTTTTCCGATTATACACGTCTTTAAATATCACCTTATACATTTCACTAATATTTTAAATACAGTGTAGACATCTTTTTTAACTGTTCAATTATATAACTGTTTAATGTTGCACTGTAACGGTATATGTATTTTATCCATTATTGCGTAACATTATTTCGCGTCAGTTAAATTGACAAAAGGAGAGTCACACGAGGGTAGGACTCAAGCGACAGCTCTTTGACGGAAACTAGGGTTGGGTAAACATCATTTATCTCCAAGTATGTACATGTCCATGACGAATATTGACAAATTCACATCATTTGCAAAGAAGTCATTATTCAAACGTGTGCCAAAGGGGTTACTTTGGGATTGAAATTCCCGTGAATGGCCGGGTAGAAAGATTTGATTTTACTGACATATATTATTTAACAAAATATTTTATAATAGTTAGCTTTTTTGGTTTACAAATTTACAAAGAAGTTGTTGCCAGTTTGTTTTAATAAAAGTGTAATTTATCAAGTATTTATCGGTGTATTATTATTTTAAGATTATTCTTATTTTAAGTACAATTTATATTTAAAAGCATTTATTTTGTTTTTTAATCAAAAGAGAGCTTACAAGGAAAGGTTCATAACCTAAAAATTTAGAAAAATTTGAAACTTTGTGTGTGAGTAGTCCATTATAGTGCATACTCAAAACTATTTTTTTTAGTGCGGAAATATATATTGTTTTTTGATGCTCTATCGTATATGTGAAGGTCGTTCTACATTGAAGTTTAAAAATCGAAAGTTGATCCGCACCTCGGCGTACTCTATAAATATTTTAAGATTTCCATTGCATAACACAAAATAACATTTAAAATGGCGTTAAATACATCCAATATTTGTTTAAAACAAATAAATTTATTGTAACAGAATATCGTAAAGTAATGCTGTGTGAGTAGGTACTGACGTACTTATAGGATGTATATAATACCTCAATTCCTATTACATACATCCTATATTATAGGATGTATGTAATACCTCAATTACATAAATAGTAATAACAGCATACTATCTGCCTCTGGGCTTCCGAGCTGGAACCGCGTCACTGGTTTCAGCGCGACAATAATTTCAGTGTGACAGACAGTGGCAGTAGCTGAGCCTTAAAGATGTCCCATACGAGTGGGTTCGTAATGTCAGCAGTTATACCAGTGTCGCGGTTCCAGACCGGAAGCCCAGAAGCAGATAGTATGAACCACGACCGCTGAAGTCTACGTACCAGAGTAATAACAGCATTTTATATAAAATAATTTATTATATATATTTATGTTGTTTTTGAGAAGATGGTTGGAGAAATTGTTGTTTATAAGAGCTTTGGTAACATGATTGAATTTCTGGGATAGAGAATGCTGATCAGATATGTTTAAAGCTCTTTGGACTAAGGAGTTGATAACGCACTGTTTCTGGGCGGGATGATGATGGGAGAGGGCGTTGAGATACCGGTCAGTGTGTGTGGGTTTGCGGTAAACTGAATGTCCTAGTGAACCATCCAGACGGCGAATGTCGTCTGGATGCAGAAACAGGGCGTTATCAACTCCGTTTCCTGGAAGATGACATTACTAGATGACTCTTAGAGTGAGACGACGACCTCCGTTTTTTGGTAGGCAAATAACATGTTTTCTTAGTCAAAATTATACGAACCGGTGGATTAGAAGAGGATCAGCAGTTGCTTTGCCGTCAAGAGCACCAGGATTAAATCCGCTATATTATTTCTTATGGAGAAGGCTGAAAAATTTGGTTTATGCAGCACAATTTCAAAATAAAAAACAACTATGAATTATGGATGCTGCATAAACTATTCTCACTGATTATGAGACTGTTAGCAGTGCTACCTCTTCAATTTTTAGAAGAGCTAGACTATGCATATAGCAACTGGGTGGGCACTTTGAATAACTAATTCAATAAAGCGACTTCTTTTTAAACGATATTCATTGCTTCGGTGCATAATACTTACATTAATAGGGCTACCTAAAGCTACAGATCCTTGTCTCAGATATGATAGAGTGGGCCTATGTTCGTTTGACATTTTTAACTCAAAATTGCTTCTTCAAGCTGTGACAATCATGTCATATAGTCGATTGATTTGTTATGCTTCCAATAAGGAAACAAATGGGTTACGAAAAGAATCAATTGCTTAAACTTAATTAGCGTTTCTGCTTTACTCGTTTCGCAATACAATATTTTATGAGAATATATTAGTGTTAGTAATTACGTTGCATAGAAAGCATTGTAATTTAGTTAATTAAGTTCAAAACAATTTTCTCTTTAAACCATCTAGATAGATTTGCTCAATATAGTTAAAAGCGTCACCTTCATAATTACAAAGTAACAAGTGAAATGTAGAACATAATATGTGTGCTGTATGTACATCATAAAATTTATAATGAAGTAAAATAATTTCATTTATATTCTTATACACATACACACATTACTTCCTGTATTATTTAATAAATTTCTTCGAGAGAATGAAATAGAAATAATTACCATACCGCTCAACAATGAGTAGGCAGCGAACACTTTACGTTAAGTGAAATGTAATTATTATAACAATAATGATGCATAAAAACCAACGGTAAAATGTATTATTTATATGAGCGACGTAAATATCGTAAAGTAATGCTGTGTGAGTAGGTACTGACGTACTTATAGGATGTATATAATACCTCAATTCCTATTACATACATCCTATATTATAGGATGTATGTAATACCTCAATTACATAAATAGTAATAACAGCATACTATCTGCCTCTGGGCTTCCGAGCTGGAACCGCGTCACTGGTTTCAGCGCGACAATAATTTCAGTGTGACAGACAGTGGCAGTAGCTGAGCCTTAAAGATGTCCCATACGAGTGGGTTCGTAATGTCAGCAGTTATACCAGTGTCGCGGTTCCAGACCGGAAGCCCAGAAGCAGATAGTATGAACCACGACCGCTGAAGTCTACGTACCAGAGTAATAACAGCATTTTATATAAAATAATTTATTCGCACACCGGCGCACTCCAAAAATATTTTAAAATTTCCATTGCATAACACGAAGTAGCATTTAAAATGGCGTTAAATACATCTTATATTTGCTTAAAGCAAATAAATTTATTGTAACAGAATATCGTAAAATAATGCTATGTGAGTAGGTACTGACGTACTTATACTTTATAGGATGTACGTAATACGTCAATTACATATATAGTAATAACAGAATATTATATAGAACAAATGAATTTATATTTATTATTATATTTTCAAATGATTTTTTAATTTGAAAAATAGTTTTTGCTTTCTCTGTCCCCTCTCCATACAACGGAAATAATATTTTTCGCTAGTTTTAGCACTACTTCCATTGCTAGCACGAAAACGACAAGCATATCATTTTCGTATTTGTTTAAAATATATCAAAAAGCTGACAATAAATGACCAATTTTAAAAAAATCTACTCATTTACTAAGGTAAAAATGGACACTTAGTACTATTTTGTTTTAACTCATATAACAAGATATTTCCAAAATGTGAATGTTTGGTAATTTTTAATCTATTAAATTGTCTATTATTTGTACATTTACTAATAACAATAGGTAAATAACATATTTTTTTTTGTAATAATCTTAATTAATGGCCATCATGTACAGTAGGTACGCGATTTTAAAACGTGATTGTGCGTGTATAGAAGTAAAAACACAGATGTCCAATAAAATATTCGATTTCAATGACCCACTTAATAATTAACATTCTGTATACTAGAAAAGATACAAGACGTTGTGCCTAGTCATACATTTCTAAAGTTAGTGCCTTTTTTTCTGTGCTCGTTTGTTTGATATTCAAATAAATTGGTTTCAAAGATAATAGCAGGATGTGCGTATCTTAAGAAAGATCTTGTGAAACAGACGCACATTTGTATGTTATGTAAATATGTAATATAATAAGAATATAAATAATTAAAAACTCAAACATTCTTCCCAAAAAAATGAATAGAAAATGTAAGCAACGGATGTTCGTGTATAATTTTTTCTTAAACACATTTTCTTTCAGAAAAATTCTTCGATTTACATATGTATGTGTTCTATATGTTTAGCATCCACAAAAAATATATTTGTTGTCAATAAAGGCTGGTTTACGTTAGTGTGTCGACAACCATGTTGTGAAATTTTAACGGGTTTAGTGTTTTTCTTCTAAAAAATTAGAAATACACTATAATACCTATTAATTTAGCCCCCTAATACCTTATAATACATGTGTATGTGTGTATATACTGCAGTGGAATTTAGCATAAGTTAATACAATACCTAAACAGCATTTTTCTTGCATATATTTAATAATTTATATAACTATTTTTGTGATGATATAAAAACGCCACTGACATTTATAGCTAGTTACATTTTTTAATTAGAATTTATAATTTTGTAAAGATGTGAGTATGTTTGGCTTTAAAATACTATTAGTCATTTTGTTACCAGTGTACATATATAAATACAAAGGGTACTAGGAAAGTTTTGCAATACAGCTTTGTTTATTTAATTTTTTCAAAATAATTTCCTTTACACTCAATACACCTCTCTATCCCCCGAAACCAATCTTTAAACCAGTTCTGCCAAGTTTCATTAGGGAGTAAAGCACACTCGTTGTCCCAAGCCCGCAGAAGGTCCTCATCATTGGAAAACCGCCTCCCTTCTAGCTTCATTTTCATGTGCGGGAACAGTGCAAAGTCGCAGGGAGTAAGATCTGGACTGTAGGGAGGGTGCTTGAGAAGTTTCAATCCTATCGTGGTCAAATATTCGGTGCAGGCTTTGGCTCGGTGAGCTGGAGCATTATCGTGATGGAAGAACCAGGTGTCTATTCTTGACTGTGGCGGCAGGTTCTTCATAGATCCATTGACTTTAGACAGACTGTCTTTTGCGTGTCCAAAACGACGCGTTTCACAATTCCATACGATTTGAAAAATACAGCTACCATTTACTTCTTTACAGATCGGGATTGTCTGACAACTACGGGTGTGTCCTCATCATCAAAGGCCCAAACTTTGTTATGAGCTTTGGTCGGCACATCGTAATAGTACAGCCAAGTCTCGTCCCCTCTCACGATGTTGTTCACATACCAAGATTGTCCCCCATTAAACTTTTTTAGCATCTCCAGGTACCAAGTCACACGTCGTGTCATCTGCTTTTCAGTCAGTCGATGCAGCACCCAGAGAGAACAAACTTTCTTCACGTGCAAATGATCATGCAGAATCGAACGAATTGCTGGTGCATTTAGGCCTGAAGTACCCTCTATCTGGAGGTAGGTCACTCGCCTGTCCTCGCCAAGCATTTTCCTCACAGTAGTAACGCTTTTCTCCGTAATCGACGTTCGTGGCCTTCCCGGCCTCTCAGCATCCTCCACAGTTAAATTTCCCCTTTGGAATTCTCTATACCACCTGAATATCGTTGTGCGATGTGGACAAACATCACCTAGTGCAAGAGTCATTTCTTCACATGAAATTATAACGCAAAACTGCCCTTATCTCATTTCGTGACCACGATGCTATCGCAAGCACTTTACACTCTCTTCGCTAATGAATAATTGAGCCCATCGACATGGCTCGGCGGCTACTATGCACGTATGAACACGTCTCAACATGCAGCAAGAAGCAGCTTCCTACGATTCATTGTTGCGTCATATTGCAAAACTTCTAGTACCCTTTGTACAAAAATTAAATTTACATATTTCTTTCTTAAACAAAATCAATCTATTTTAATACATTCTTATAAGTTAATAATTTTAATAATTGTAATGTACTATATGCTATGCTAAATTAGAAATTATTTATGCCGAAATTACATATTTTTTTGCTTAAGTCATTTGTATTATACCCTAGTTTTCACAATAGGTTGTAAAATACCGATACATCTGCACAATATGCGTAATTTTGTAAATAAGCAAGAGTACATTGCTAATGTAAATTACTTACTTTAGGTGTATGTATGAACGTAGACAAGGTGATACTGAACAAGTGTAATTGAGTAATTGTTTAATTGAAGAAAACATAATAAGTGGGTGGCTGCATATTGCGAAGTATATCTTCGTAATGTCAGAATTATAAACACGAATATTTATGACGAAAGACAGTAATGCTACTATATGGTAATATGTTAATTGATTATGAATTCCAATATCTAATTCCTGTGTTTAGGCTGGCCACAATATACAGTGTGCAAAGTTATAGTTTTTGTAATGTTAGTCTGTTTCGATTAACTTGTGCGCCGATTGTGATCAGAAGATTAATTTTATAAGCGGATTTCTTTTATTCGTAAAAAAATATTATATTAATCTCTTTTTAAAGGTATGCTTTTATTTCTAAATAAATACCTTGTAAATATTTAATACGTTAAATTAATACTTAAAAAATTCTTCAATAACTGAAGTATAATTCAATGTTTCTCGGTTTTAATAATCATGGCATGGACTGTACATATTTATTTAAATTATATATATATATATATATATATATATATATATATAAAGGATGTTTAAACTTTCGCGATTTTTTTAAAGAATAAATAAAACACATAATAATTCATTTTTAAAAACTTTTTATTGGTAATTGAAGTGTCAGCTATGACATTTATATGCGAAAAATAATATCTGCCAAATGGCCTCCTCTTGCAGCTCCACAGACGTCAACTCTTTTGTTAAAATTTTCAATGACATTTTGGCATAATTGAGGCTCTATCTCACCTCACCAATGACATGAATAATTTCATCTTTCAAAGCAGGAATTGATTGTGGATTGTTTTTATAAACCTGAGTTTTCACATAACCCCGAAGAAAATAGTCTAACGGTGTCAAATCACATGATCTTGGTGGCCAATTGACATCACAGCTTCTTGAGATTATACGTCCAGGAAATTTTTCTTCCAACAAATCAATTGATTCGTGTGCTAAGTGAGGTGTAGCGCTATCCTATTGAAATCGCATATCCTCTAGATCAATATTCATTAATTCAGGCTACAAACATCCGGTTATCATTCGACGGTATCGATTACCATTGACAGTTACAGTTTCGCCAGCAGCATTTTCAAAGAAGTAAGGTCAAGTTACATCACCTGACCATAATGCACACCAAACAGTAATTTGTTTAGGATGCATAGATTTCTCATAAATAATTCGTGTATTTTCCTCGCGGTAGTTTTGCTTATTAACATAGCCACCAAGTTCAAAATGTGCCTCATCGGAAAACATTATTTTTTGAGAAAAATCAGCTGGTTGTTTATTGATGAAATTGACAAATGAACAACACTTCAAATGATCTAATGGCTTCAGTTCCTGTGTTACTTGAACCTTATATGCCTTCAGAGCTAAATCCTTGTGTAAAATACTCCATGTTGTTGATCCACTAAGTCCAAGTTGTCAACGTCGTCTAATTGACATTTTAGGATCTTCAGCAACACTTTCACGAACCAAACCAATATTTTCTTGCGAACGACCACTGCGACTGTATTTTTTCACTTTCTTGATCTTCCGCGGAACCGGTCTCTAGAAATTTTTTAATAATTCGACCAATCAAATGGATGATTATGTAAAGCATAAAATTCACGTAATTTTCTAAAAACTCTTTTCACAGAACGCTGATTTTCATAAAATAATTCAACAATTTGAACACGTTGTTGTATAGTGTACGAAGCCATTTTTATAAATGTCATACATCACATTTTTTAAATACCCACATACCCAGACAAATTCAGTGCGCCATCTATATTTTATTTATTCTTAAAAAACCTGCGCAATTTGAAACACCCTTTCTATATATATATATATATATATATATATATATATATATATATATATAAACCAATACCAAACTAAAATCCTATAATTATGCCCCTTTACCATGTGGCACTGAAAAAATTCTAATTTTTACCGCTTTTTTACATCGTATTTATAATGCAGAAACTTTTTGGAAAAATTTCTAATCTCCGGTGTGATTCGAACTCACTTCTCATACTTACCTTTGGTCATACCTTTCGACCACGGAGAACCGTGGTAAGCCTACTAACGCGCCATAAATTGCAATATGGAAACAGTTGTAATTAATTGCATATAATTATGCGTTTTTACCATGTGAAATTGGAAAATTCTAACCTTCATCGTATAAGTATATTGTATAATGCAGAAAAATTCTTTGAATATCACCATTCTCCTTGGCCAAGAGGTAATAAGATACATCCCCCGTAAACATGAGATTGCGAATGTGTTTTCCGCTGGAGAGCAGGAATTTTTTCAAAAAATTTCTACATTATATATACCAGGGGTTCCAAAAGTATGCGCCACGGTGTCCGGGGGCGCCGCGGCAGCCTCGCCAAAACGAAAAAAAATTTGAAGATTATAATTTTATAAAAATGAATTTATTAGGACCGAAAACATTTTTGAAACTCTTATTGCTTGTACCCAATTACGTTTAAAATGATTCTCTGTTTTGTATTAATTAGTTGCTGTTTCTATTGACAAAATAAATGTGATTTTCTTTATTTTTCGATTTATTTACGTTTTCCTTCTCTTCCTTATCACAATTACTAAAAAAAAACAAAGTTACCATCAACTATTCACAAAGTATTTAAGCAAGATTATAGTCTTATAAAAATCTAGAGAGATCTTAGAGATCATAGCATAGAATTTATTTCAATTTAAGATTTTAGACTTAAAATTATCAGGTCTCCAGTTTTGCTTCATATGAAGGGCGCCACCGGAAATACTCTTAACGTTAAGGGCGCCATGGCTTTAAAATGTTTGGGAAGCTAGGATATATACGATTTAAAAATCGGAACTTTTTAAGCTCTACTTAATTTCAAAAGCACTTTTCTAACCAATACCGACTTCTTCTTTTTTTCTTTTTATATTTTAATAGTGTTTTAGGGTGTTTCTTTTATAGATTTATATTTTAACAATTATTGCTCTTTCCATATAAACGATTAACGTAATTAAGAAATATTAGTATTATTACTGCTGTTATTATTATTAGTTTCAAACTTGAGTGACGAAGTTTAAATAAAAGCTAACGGAAAAGAAATGTAAGGATTGCAAAGTCCCTACAGACGTAAGGCTGTACGACTTTTAAGGTCAAATCTCAACATTTCGTATGATTTGCGCTTAATATAATTTGTTAATTTTCTTGCATAAAATTGTTTTAACACTAAAAGCGAATGTTTAAATTAGTGAGAAATATATATTATTGAGTGAACATGTGGATACACATCTTGGATGGGACGGAAAAGAATTATATACGAGGGTGGTCCCATACCCGGCCTGACCTAGAGATGGCGGTAGTTGTTTGAAAAATATCACTGTATTAGAAAGTACACAATCTATAAAGCATATATGCTTGGAGTTTGAAGACGCCACGTTGTTTAGTATTTGTTTGACAGCCATCAATAGTAACCGTTTTCAGTGAATTTGTAAAAATGGAGAAAATTGGTCATCGTTACGTGATACAATACTTTTATTTGAAAGGCCTCAGCCCATCCGATCGATATAAAACCTGAACTGGATTCTACTCTGGGTGAGTATGCTAATTTACAACCGTGAAATATTGGGCAGCAGAGTTTAAACGAGGCCGTACGAGCTGCCAAGACGAGCATCGCAATGGTCGACCAAATGAGGTGACGACTCCAGAAATGGTGAAGAAAATCCAGAAAGCGGTACTGGATGATCATCGACTGAAAGTGCGCGAGCTAGCAGGTGTTTCAAAAAGTGCGATACATCGCATATTATCTGAAAATTTGGACACAAGAAAACTGTGTGCAAGATGGCGCGTTTATTCACACTCGTGCAAAAACAGTGTCGTGAAAATGTTTCAACTGAGTGTTTAGCGAAGTTTCATAGCAACAAAGCAGAATTTTTGCGTCGTTTCATAACCATGGATGAAACACGGGTCCATCACTTCATACTCGATGCAAAAGAACAATCAAAACAATGGACTTAAAAATGATAACCGACTCCAAAGAAGCCGAAGACCGTTTCATCTCCAGGCAAGGTCATGGCATCGGTTTTTACGGAATGCGCAAGTAATAATTTTCATTGACTACCCTGAAAAAGGAAAAACTATCAACGACGAGTATTATGCCAACTTATAGCAACGTTTGAGCGAAGAAATCAAGCAAAAACGGCCGCATTTGGCTAAGCAGAAATTGTTATTTCATCAAAACAATGCACCAGCTCACAAATCCGTTATTGCAATGGCCAAAATTAATGAATTAAAGCTTGAATTGCTACCTCATGCACCCTATTCGCCAGATTTGCCTCCCTCTGATTATTTTCTGTACCCTAAAAAAAAATTGCTTTTTTTCCAACAATGAAGAAGTGATGTCGGCAGTTAATGCTTAATTCGAGGAGTAAGACAGTTCTTATTATAAAAAGGGTATCGAACTTATTAAACACAGCTGAGAAAAGTGTATAGAGCTGAAAGGAGATTATGTTGAAAAATAAATATATTTCTTTCGAAAATTTTTGTGTTTTCTTTGTTTGGTCGGGTACTTCTAGGACCACCCTCATAACAATGTACCTACATACAGATATTGTCTATAAGATGCACCTTATATAACAATATTGTTATAAACAAATTAATAGTTATCTATAATATTAGGTAGTATTGTTTATAATAGAATTAAAGCAATTACATAATTTATATTGGCAACTTCGTTTTTTAGAAGGTATTTTCAAATGATCAAAGGGTGATTTATAAGATTTATAAGCACTGAAATTGTTATAATTACAGTTATCGCATGGAAAATCGAAACAGGTTATTAAATGGGATATATGTATACCCGTTTAATTAGTATTTGTCTCTTAACGTAATGTGCTCTAGTTTTAAACAGGTGTCTGTGCCGGTGTCGTAATGTAAAAGCCGCTGTTGAATGAACAGTAAATACGTTAGAAACTAGTAATTACATAAACTCCGGAAACTTATTTTACCAAATTGAGAAGTGAAATTTTTTTTTTCTATTTTGTAGGAACTACTGTTCCACGTTATAAATATAACAAGCGTGTAACCAACAACGTTAACTCAATAATGTACATACATATGTATGTTTGCCCGTAAAAAGAAATAATCAGGAAGACGTAAAATTGATATTGCAACGAAATAATATTTTAGTATTTGTTTGCAATTAGATATGTTTATTGAAGATGACGACTTTCTAATTCGAAGGGGAATTTTTTAATAATAATAAAAAGAATAAAGGCGATGCAGAATATTCAGTCAAGGGTGTGAGAAACAAATTACAGCGTAATTATGAAACAATGATAAAAACAACAGAAATTTAGTCAAAAAAAGGTAAAAAACCCATTTCCACAATAATGTTCTTATTTTGTATACCTATTTTGACAACTAAGCCGTCATCATCAACACATAAGTAATCACAAAGCCGCATCTGAATCCGCAGTAAAACTCGCACAGAAAATAAGGCTGTACCAGACTTTAACCGTCGAAAGCCAAACATTTCATCCATATCCGTAATGTAACTTATGGATCGAAATGTAAATAAAAATGTAACGGTTTTCAGATGAAAATTGCTGCAAGAAGTTATTTTATGAGAAAAAGACGATATTCAATGTTTAAAAATTTTTTTACTGGAAGATGCAATTTTTGCATTGATTGAGTCTTCGGCCGGAATTTCGGTAAATCTAATTAAAAGTCATGGTTAAAGTTAATTAGTATGGAAAATGGCGTCTGGGAAGAAGAATATAAGGTGCCTTTGCAACAACTGATAGAAAACGGAAAAGAACTGACGAAAATTATCAATAAAGTGAGTCACGCCAGTAATCTATCGAAGTAACAAGTAGTTCAAAGGTGGGCAGGAGGAGAAGATGAAATACAAGAGGAGCTGAAATTCTAATTGATGAAGAAATTTTAACACAGCGTAATGAAAATACTCCTATCTCAGAAGTCGATGACGTTACCTAACAGTGTCACAAACAAGTCATTTAGGCGTTAAATGCATTCATCTTATCATTAAAAGAGAATAAAATCCCTTTACAAGACACTCTACCTAGAAGAATTCGAAATAAAACAGTGGAACAAAGTTTCAAAAAGCAGATACATTTAACGAAAATTATCAATTGTTTCTGCAAACAAGTTGAAGCTTTGCATTCACTATGCGCCTAAATTTATGTAATTTTATTACATTTTAATAGATATGTATTACATACATAGTAAAACGTACTTGTTTTATATGCCCTTATATTTCTCTATGTATTCTAGGAGTTGATTATTTACTTATATAATCCTCGACGTCCTCTACCGGCTGTGCCATTGTCGAGGTAGCTGCTGTTCAATTTAGTCCTACTTCCTTGCTCCCAATTATGCATTTTCTGCAATTCTTTCTGTCTTTTGCTTGTACTGCTGTCGCATTCCATTCTATATTCATCTCATTTAGATACCTTCCCACTTCGTGTTTCCATTTTCTGCGCGGTCTACTTCTTCCCTTCCGTTTTGGTCTTCTCATCATTCAAACTCTCCTTGTTAACCTTTCTGGGTTCATCCTCATTAGATGTCTATACCAACGCAGTGCATTCTCCTTTATTCTTTGGGTCACCAGTTTCACTCCTAATTTTCCTCTTACTTCTTCATTTCTCACTTTATCAAGCTCCTTATTGCTCCCAGTTATGCATTTTTCCAATTCTGTCTGTCTTTTGCTTGTACTGCTGTCACATTCCATTCTATATTAATCTCATTTAGATACGTTTCCACTTCGTTGTTCCACTTCCTGGGCGGTCTACCTCTTCCCTTCCTTTTTTGTCTTCTCATCATTCAAACTCTCCTTGTTAACCTTTCTGGGTTCATCCTCATTAGATGTCTATACCAACGCAGTGCATTCTCCTTTATTCTTTGGGTCACCAGTTTCACTCCTAATTTTCCTCTTACTTCTTCATTTCTCACTTTATCAAGCTCCTTATTGCTCCCAGTTATGCATTTTTCCAATTCTGTCTGTCTTTTGCTTGTACTGCTGTCACATTCCATTCTATATTAATCTCATTTAGATACGTTTCCACTTCGTTGTTCCACTTCCTGCGCGGTCTACCTCTTCCCTTCCTTTTTTGTCTTCTCATCATTCAAACTCTCCTTGTTAACCTTTCTGGGTTCATCCTCATTAGATGTCTATACCAACGCAATGCATTCTTTTTTATTCTTTGGGTCACCAGTTTCACTCCTAATTTTCCTCTTACTTCTTCATTTCTCACTTTGTCAACCAGTCTGACACACGCAATCCTTCTCAAGTTCTTCATTTTCCTTGCCTGGAGTCTTTTTCTCTGCTTTTATGACAGGACCCACAGTTCCGATCAATATGTTAGTGTGGGATTGTATAGCGCATTACGAATTCTTATCTTCGCGTTTGATGATAGTTCCATCCTATTGGTCATATTATTACTCAGTTGATGGTATACTCTAGTAGTTTTCATTCGCTCCTGTACTTCCTCCTCCATTTCTCGTCCTCCGATTATGTGATTCCTAAGCATTTGAACTTGAAACTTGTTCAATCCCTCTATTACCTAAATTTAACCTTATTTGTGCCTTGGTGCTCGCTATTGGCATTGTTTTTGTTCTTTTAAGGGTGATGCATAGTTCTTGCTTCTTTAAATCTTCATTTCATATTCTTACGTTCCGTTCCAGATCTTGTTTGTTCTTCGCCACCAACCCGCGAAAAGTAACTCATTGACTATTCTTTCAAGGCTGTGATGTCCCCAATAAATTTTTCTCGCTTTCTGCTTGCAAATTTTTTACTATATCGTCCATAACTAGGATGAACAAATATGAACTAAGTGTGTCTCCCTGCATGACTACAGTTTTAGTAATGAAGGTCTCTGATCTGGTGTTGATGATTCTCCTGTAGTTCCTCGTACATTTGAAGAAGTTTAATAATAAAACGTTATTTACTTCTGAACTCACTAAATTTAAATTTTTTAATTCTGTAGTCTGAAGGCGTTTGAATTACAGATACCACTTCAAGTGAGTTCTGTAATTCGAATATTTTTATAATTCGAATGGGATCTCTAAACTTTCTGTTCAGATTATCCATATGTTACTATATTTCATAAAATTAGTAACTTTTTTTATTGAAATATTTATAAACGAAATTCAATTGTATTGGATGCCAAATACGAGGTTAGTTTGACAAGTAGTGAGAATGACACATAGCTGGCGCTCTAATTGGTAAAACAAATGCACTGTAATTTAGGTTGCCTATTTATATGTTTACATTCCGTTATTAAGATAAATCGGTTGATTACTTTGTTTTTGACAGCTGATTGAAAAAGAAGCAACATGTCCTTTTGTTACAATGGAAAAAGCCGAGTATCGTGCGGTGATTAAATACTTCGTAATTAAGGGTATGAAAGCTACCGAAATAAAAGATGAATTACGGTAAACATTAGGTGAATCTGCTCCATCATCCGCCACAATAAGTAGATGGGTAAATGAATTTAAACGTGGTAGAATAAGCTGTGTTGATGAAGCGCGCTCTAGAGCACCCAAAATCGTGACTTCTAAGGAAATGATTATAAAAATCCATAATATTATTACGCAAGATCGACGACTCAAAGTGAGAGAGATAGCAGACATGGTAAACATTTCAACAGAACGCGCACACCACATTTTAACGAAAGAATTGGGCCTTTCCAAGCTCTCGGCAAGATGGGTGCCGCGATTGTTTACGACTGATCAACAGTTCACCCGTTTGCGCACTTCCAATGAGTGTTTGGACCTTTATAAGCGGAATCCGGTTGATTTTTGTAGGCGATTTGTTACTTGCGATGAAACTTGGATACACTACAGTACACCCGAAACAAAACAACAGTCGAAACAATGGTTAGAACGTGGTTCTGCACCTCCAGAGAAAGCGAAAACCACTTTATCGGGAAACAAGGTTTTGGCATCAATTTTTTGGGATTCAAAGGGCACTTTGCTCATTGATTACCTTTAGAAAGGTGCCATAATAAACGGACAATATTGTGCAGAACTTCTACAAAAATTAAATGTTGAGATTCGTGCCGAACGGCCAGGAATGGCAAAGAAGAAGATTCTGTTTCACTAAGACAACGCTCCCTCGCATACCAGCACGATGCGATGTCCAAAATCCACGAGTTGCATTTCCAATTAGTACCGCATGCGCCTTATTCGCCGGATCTAGCCCCTTCCGACTTCCACCTTTTTTCAAAATTGAAAACGGCACTAGGTGGAAAGAAATTTTCGTCTAACGACGAGCTTATCATCTTCGTAAATGAGTATTTTGCAAGCCTTCCGGAATCGTATTTTAGAGATGGCATAAGGGCATTGGAGCACCGTTGGAATAAATGTATTGCTCTTTTAGGAGAATATATTGAAAAATAAAAATTATTTTGTATTTAAAAATTCGTTTTTCTTTTCCATTCTCGCTACTTGTCAAACTACCCTCCTAAAACATATTACTTGTAATTAATTATTTCCGAGCAATTAGTTGCAGTTCCGCAAGCACTTATATAGCCTCGCATATTTTCAATAAATTACTTCGACAACTCCCACGCCTAACAAGACGTAATCAGTTTACGTAATCGTCTCGATCTTCGGTTTGTTTGCTCGGGGTCGTGTTCTTCGATGTGTCACAGGTCACCGGATGGTGACCTTGATCGCCGCGCAACAGAGATTTGCCATCGTTTTGCGTACGAGCCGGGTATCGTGAGTTTGTATTTGTGTATGTTTGTGTTTATATTGTACGCGCACCGCCTATCTCGTTCTACAATTAAATTGGATCGTTTCCTCCTGCCTCCGTATACAGCACAGCATGCGTGTCATATACGCGAACTGGTGTATATGCAATATACGCGCATACGTGTGTGCGTGTGTCGTGGTATGCCTATGTCAGTCGCGGCACAAGGTCAAGGTTATCTTTAAGGCAAAACGATGCTCTGTTTTTTTTCTAGTAGAGCTCCTCGCGCGAACACGAAATTTTTAGTAGTTTATTTAGCTCTGTGTTCTTATCTTACGCTAGAATATAAAAAAATATAAAAATAAATTGGATTGTTTAACATTCGATTGAACTTGATTAACTTTTTTTATTAACTTATTTTATGAACACTTTCATTGTTATACTTCAGTACTGAATGACTTAATTAAATTACGTTTTCTTTGCTTTGGTAAGGTATACAATTATTACTTAGGCAAAATGTTTGTTTACCTAACGTTGAAGAATGAGAATGTTCGAACGTTATTCTAAAAGAAAAAGCATGTGTATATATGTATGTACAACCTCCCCACGCTGCTTTATAATAATATTTATATTTTATTTTTATTTCATTGTTTAGAATGTAGGTAAGCGATAACATTCAGTATTCAATCAATTCTGCCACTGGCTCATAGATCGTAGGTTGGATAATAGCATACATATAAACATAAAAATTTTTATTTTTGTTGTTTAAATACTAACAATTAATAGTAAACATTGACGTTAGCATAATGAATCGAAAAACAAAGTCATACGAGGGTACCCGTTTATATTTCGGGAATAGCAAACAAAAAAGAAATTTTTATTATCGAAAATAGTTTTATTGTTTTTCAAAATATTCTCCTTGAAAATCAATGCACCTTTGCATTCGTTTAAACCAATCTGAAATCTTTGCTGCCACTGTGAAGGCGGTATCTCCAAAATATGAGTTTTGAATGCCTCAACTGCCTCGTCCGGCGTAGAAAACCGTTGACCACGAAGTTCATTCTTCATGTGTGGGAACAAAAAAAATCACAGGGTGCTAGATCAGGGCTGCACGGCGGATGACTCATCAAATCAATGTTTTGTCCGGTTAAATATTCAATTGTTTGAACCAACCTGTGAGAGCTCGCAATTCTTTTTTGAGCGGTTGTCAAATCATGTGGTACCCAACGTGAACATAGCTTTCTGACGGCTAAATTTTCATACGAGATCTTATGCACGCTGATGTTACTAATACCTAGAGATGCCTCGATCTCACAGTTTGTCACATGACGACCTTGCATTATCAATTCAGACACTGCATTAATGTTTTCCGACACAACAACATTTGTGGGACGACCTTCTTGAAATTCATTGTCCAAAGAACGCCCTCCAAGTTTGAATTCACTATACCAACAATATATTGTAGTTTTCGATGTTGCTTCATCACTATATAAAGAATTTAGCTCGTCGATGCAGTTTTGTTGAAATAATCCACCCCGAAAGTTATGCAAAATAATTGAACGACAATGTTTGCGAGTTAATTCCATTTTTTTGGTGACATAAATTTTTCAAGTTACTGTCAACAATAGAAATAGCGACCGGATAATAAAACTGTCAAGGTAAATATATTGTCAAAAGTGACAAACTTCACGATGCAATCATCAGATCGGAGGCAACACTAACAGTATATTTCAAGAGATGAGATTGGTACAGTGATGAAAATGATAAAAGACTGAAATTGTCAGAAAGATTTGAAAAGAATTACGCAGTAGTTACTGCCGAGTTTTTACGGGTAAGGACGAGAGAAAAAGATTCTAAATTAACAAGAAAATCTTATCTTGAAGCTCCATGAAAGTTTAAATAAGAAGCATGGGAAACAAAATAATGTATTTTTTTTCACAATCATACGTTTACGAAACATCTTCATAAATTTTGATATGAAATTGTAAAAAAATGAATAATCACAATTTTTAACAAAAAAAATTGGGATGTGTCTAGAGGAGAGTGAAAATATTTTTTGTTGTTGGTTTAATGAAATTATAGAATTATATCAATTCTAATTGTCAAGAGACTGATTTGAATCTAAGATATCTTCCATTATTCGTCTTATATAACTTAATCGTCGACGACTTTTTCTACTTTTCCTTCAATAATTCTTCTTAGAAAACCTCCTAGCTTGTAACCGATTATGTTTCTTCTATTTTTATTTACGTTCACATTCCTTTTGTTTATTTTTTCTGTTAAGTACAGTAAAACCTGTGCAATACGACCAGCGATGATTCCAGAAGAACGTGGTCTTTTCCGAGATGGCCGTTCTAAACAAGGTACATTTATTACCTTAGTATTAAGTGGGACATAATAAAATGTGATCGTTCAGTCAAGTCATTTGGGCAGGCTTTACTGTACTTCTTTGTGGAATCCTGTCGATTCATGTAATTTCTAAAGCTCCTCTGTAACACCATAAATCTAACTGATGAGTGAACTTTTCTTTTATTTCTAGTGACACGTTATAGGCCGTTAATTGTTTTTTTTTTCAGAAAAGAATGCACATTTTACTTGCGCAATTCAACTGTTTGTTATAGGGATATTAGCAGTCAAAAGTGATGTTCCCATTTCTACGGCATTTTTTTGCTTCTTAGATATGTGAATTCTTCTATTTCTATTTATTTCAAATTATGTATTTTGAAATTGTTTATGACACTTACAAAATGTATTATTTGAAATATTGGGTTGGCAACTAAGTACTTTCGGTTTTTACTGATAGAGAGCGTTGTTTTATTTTTTGTATAGCGTATGTTAGTGCTGTACTACCGTTTGTCGCGTGATACTAGTCACATTGACGTAACTTCAGAAGCAAGTAGTGCGTGATTTTTATTAAAGCTATTAGTTGTGGGTTAATTTTAAATGGAGTGCAGAAACGAACATTTTCGACATATTTTACTATTTTATTTCCGTAAAGGAAAGAAAGCTGCTGCAGCTCACAAAAAGATATGTGAAGTTTATGGTGCTAATTGCGTAACAGAGCGTACGTGTCAGAATTGGTATAAAAAATTCCGTTCTGGAGATTTTTCCCTCAAAGATGAGCAACGTTCTGGTCGGCCTACTGAAGTTGATGATTACCAAATCAAAGTCATAATTGAAGAGGATCGTCATATAACTGTTCGAGAGGTTGCGGAGAGGCTGCATGTATCGCACACAACAATTGAAAAACATTTAAAATGTCTTGGGCTAGTTAAGAAGCTTGATATTTGGGTACCTCACGAATTGAAAGAAATTCATTTAATACAAAGAATCAACTTTTCCGATATGCGCCTTAGACGAAATGGAACCGACCCTTTCTTAAAAAGACTAATTACTGGTGATGAAAAATGGGTCCTGTACAGTAACGTAGTTCCAAAACGATCATAGAGCATACACGATAAACCAGCTCAAACCACATCAAAAGCTGAATTGCATCCAAAAAAGATCATGCTGTCAGTTTGGTGGGATTACAAAGGTGTTGTGTTTTTTGAGCTGCTTCCAAGGAACCAAACGATCAATTCTGATGTTTACTGTCAACAATTAATACAACTGGATGAAGCAATCAAAAAAAAAGGCCGGAATTGTCAAATCGGAAAGGCGTAGTTTTCCACCAAGATAATGCAAGGCCTCACACATTTTTGGCAACTCGTGGGAAACTATTGGAGCTTGGCTGGGAAGTGATGCCACATCCCCCATACAGCCCTGATCTGGCACCATCTGATTACCATTTATTTCGAAGTTTGCAGAATTCTTTGAATGGTAAAACTTTCACAAATGACGATGACCTGCACTCACACCTGGTTCAGTTTTTTGCTGATAAGGACCAGAAATTTTATGAGCGCGGAATCATGCAGCTGAAAGAAAGATGGCAAAAGGTCGTTCAGCAAAATGGAAAATATATAATTGATTAAAAACTATTCTTTGTTTAAAAAATGGGTGTTTTATTTTATACTACAAAACCGAAAGTACTTAGTTGCTAACCTAATACTTTGTAAATTTATTTAAAATATCGTCCTCGATTAAAATTGTTTAAAATTTGAAGTGAATTATTGAAATCCATATCTTATTATTTACGATTATATTTCTTATAGTAAAACAGATAATCTAACATTTTTCTTTTACATAATTAGCCATTTCCTCCTGCTGAGTATATGATAAATACTGGCATTAAGAATAAAAAATGATTTTAATCATGTGCAAACAGGAAGATAAATCATCTAAAAACAAACAGTGCAATTCCTGTATTTTTTTTGGTACTTACACGTATAGACGTGTTGGTATAAATGCTTTTAATTTTTCTTCTTTTTTACAGGTACGTTGTTGTGTACTCGATTTGTCATTCAATCATTCATTTCCTGTGCGGTAAGTGGATATTAATACTAATTTTACAAAGTTGTAAACTATTTAAATGGAAAAAAGGTTTCTAAGAAAAGCACGAAAACGGTTTAATGATCTAATTTATAATAATTGCGATATACATTCTTCTATATTTATATTTTAACAATTCACAGAGGCTTTACAAAGTAAATATGCTTTTTGTCGTTTCTATAACGATTCCGTTTCACTGGAATTCTTTAGTTGAAGGATTTTAATTAATAAGTTGCAAACTATATACTCGTATGTATATATACACTACAGGCCATAAGTGAGGGATTACTTATCATAAATAACAAAACACTTGTATTTTAGACACATCCCTTAGACTTTCACCTGTTTTGGTGAGAATAATTGAAATAACAGTTGTAAATGTAATTCTGAGAAGGGTTATTCGGATTATTATTATAAATTAGATAAATATATTTGTTTCTGAAGAATATTGTAAACCCTTTTAATAGTTTTATGCCGTCTATTTAATAGAAATATTTTATATACCCCAATAAATTTAATAGGGTTTACAACGCAATATTATTATAATGGTATTAGGAATTCATAGTAAACTATTTAGCAATTTAAAAATTAGTTTTCGTACAGCATTTGTACGAGTAAGTTGCAATACGAGTATTTGAGAATAGACATAAAAGTAACTTATAAAAATGCCGAAAAGAAAGGAACTTAGCGCAGAAACTCGTAGTTCTATAATAACCCTACATGGTGAAAAATTTTCACTGCGGCAAATAGCCCAAAAGTTAAATTTATCTTATCACGCGGTGCAAGCAAAAGTGAAAAGATATTCACAAAGTGAATCATTACAACCAATAAAACGTTGCGGAAGGCCAAGGGTAACTACCAGACAAGAGGATTTGCGCTTAAAAATACTATCAAAACGAAATAGGCGCCTCACAGCTCCTCAACTTCGAGCAGAGCTGAATGAAGGCCGTCGAAAGCCGGTGTCACTGACTACTGTAAAACGACGTTTGACAAAGGCGGGACTACATGGGCGTATTGCACCTCGAAAACCATTATTGAATCCACGAAATCGTAAAAAACGGTTACAATGGGCCCAGGACCATCAACACTGGGACATGGAAATGTGGAAGCAGGTGTTATGGACAGATGAGTCAAAGTTCCAAGTGTTTGGTAGTAATCGACGAGTTTTCGTTCGAAGACAAGTGGGTGAAAGGATGTTACCCGAATGTGTAGTGCCAACTGTTAAACACGGGGGAGGTTCTGTGCTTGTTTGGGAATCCTTTTCCTTTGATGGTGTCGGAGATTTGTACCGCATTGAAGGCATTTTAAAAAAAAAGTGGTACCTGATGATTTTGGAGGAACATTCAATTCCGTCAGGATTAAGGTTAATTGGTGAAGATTTTCACCTACAACAAGATAATGATCCCAAACACACTTCCCAACTTTGTAAAAACTATGTGAATCAAAAAGAGGAGGAAGGGGTGCTGATAAATATGATTTGACCACCACAATCACCCAATCTCAACCCTATCGAATTACTGTGGGATGAATTAGATAGAAACGTGAGAGAAAGCTGTCCAGAATCGCAGAAACAGCTTTGGGAGCAACTTACAAGGGTATGGAATAATTTACCAATGGATACGCTCCAGAAACTTGTATCGCGGTTGCCTAATATTTGTAAAGAAATCATTAAGCGCAGAGGTGGATACTTCGACGAAAGTCGAATATGATAAGAAATTCTACAGGATATGTTGAAATTATTTTATTTTATAAGGAAAACTGTTCATTTGTTTCGTAGATATAGTTTTGTAGAAATATACGTTTTGTTTCACTAAGCGTGCATGTTTTTTTAAATTTCATCTACTGATCCCTCACTTATGGCGTGTAGTATATATATGTGTGTGTGTGTGTGTGTGTGTGTGCGTGTGTGTGTGCGTCTCTCTCTGTGTGTGTAGGATTGTCCTAGTTCATTCTCGTAGAATCAGTCTGTAACAAACGGTAAGACGGTAAAGATGTGTTCTTAGATTAATAAGAAGAATATTAGACTTTCCCTTTGATTACAGAATCAGAATCACGATGTACAATTTTCTATCCACACAATCAGCTGTATTTTTCTAGGTCGATGCTTTAATTAAATTAAAGATGGCTGCCACTGTTTGTCGTTTGTTTATTTTTCTTAAATATTTTTAAATTTTATACACTTTAACACAATTTACTTTGTGTTAACTTTGTGAATTTTATAATTTTGATCACTTAATTTGATTACCGGGTAAGAAATGTAACATTTACTTTTAATATGTCTTATTTTATTTAATAATTTTTAGATATATTCTGTAGCATGGGCATAAGTTTTCTCTTTTTTTGTCTTACTTGTCGGTCGTATATATGTATGCCTTTTTAGGCATAAAAAAGAGCAGTCATTTTTCTTAGTTCCTATTATTCTTTAATGATTTCTAATTATTTTTTACAATATCTATTTTAAATACTCTCGGAATTCTTAACTTTAATTGATCTAAATAATTCGTAGTAATCTACACAGTTTGTCGCAGTGAAAACTTTTTTAAAATAGTGATTCTTAGTGGCGCCATCTATTAAAAAAAATACGCGTCAGTAAGGTAGGTCTTTCACCATTGTTATGTCAAAATATCATGACATTTGCATTATTAGAAGCAGATAAATTGCGCATTGGTCGAAAAATGAATTTTGAACAAAGAGCAAATATCAAGTTCTGTTTTAAACTCAGTAAATCGTTTACTGAAACCTTTAATTTGATGAAACAAGTGTATGGTGATGCGTGTTTATCATGTACGAGTGTGTATGAGTAGTATAAACAATTTAAAGACGACTGTACGGACATAAATGACGACGAAAATCCTGGTGCAAAAAAATCTGTTGTTGCGGAAAGTAACATCGAACTTGTGCATGAATTTATCAGAAATGAGCCGAAATCCTCATTGCGATACATGGGAATGGAATTAAATATTTCCAATGATTCAATTCATCGCAATATGACACAGCATTTGGGACTGAGAAAGATTTGTGCAAGGTTTGTACCACACAAACTAACTGAATTCACCATTGTACAGACTTCATTAAAGACTCAAAAGAGACCGAAACTTCAGATATTCTATTGTAATTGGCGATGAGACATGGTGTTTTCGATATGATCCAGAGACCAAGTGCCAAAGCTCTGAATAGAAGTATCCTAGCGACGAAAGACCGAAAAAAAGTCGTTCGGAGTCAAAAGTGAGGACAATATTGATTTGTTTTTTCTGATTCGACAGCATAGTGCACAAAGAGTTTGTACCAACTAATCAAACAGTCAATGCTGTATATTATCTTGGTGTTATGAAGCGTCTTTTGGCGCGTATTCGTCGTGTTCGCTCCCAATATCGTGAAAATGGTAGCGTTTGTTACATGATAATGCGCCATTTCGTCGCTCGACGCTTATTACTGATTTTCTAACTACAAATGTCATTTTAACCATTCGCTGTATTCACCGGATTTGGTCCCCCGAGATTTCTATCTATTCTCCAAACTACATTTGTCGATGAAAGGGCAGCGTTATGCCGACGTTGTAGACATCTCTAAAAATGAACTTAAAAATTCATTCGACATGTTAATTGACCGCGTAAAACGTTGTATGGAAGCCGAAGGCGACTGCTATGAATGAAATAAATGAATTTTACCAAAATAGTAAGTTTTGTTTTTATTTTAAAAAGTTCAGTTTTCTCTACAGCAGACTGCGTATACTTTTTTAACGCACTTGCTCTAACAAATGATTGAGATCTCTGTAGTCACGGATTTCTTTCTCTAAACACTGCAATAACCTAAACCGTAATGATGGTTATCATTTACACAATGCCTGGCAATCCTTTATTTCCAAATTTCTCAACCGTAACCGTAACACTTCATTGATCCGTGATAAATGTCTCTATACAAATCCATCCACTACAAACCTACGCCAATTTCAGCGCGACTGTTAAGCCCTGAAGATGTTCTATACAAATGGCGACGAAACGTCGAGGACGCGTTTCCAGATCGGAAGTCAAGATGAAAGTATGAAAGTATACGACGACCGCGGAAGCCTACAAGCCTGATTATAGTATTTTCTTAAGTTTGAATAATGTTATGAGTAGGGCGGTCAATTTTTATCAGCGCGACAAGATAGGATCCGATGTAATAAGTGCGTAAGTACGTATATATTAACAAGCATATAACTGAGCGGCCCTGGATGAATCACCGTAAATATTCTGTGTGTTCTTATTAATAATCTGGTATGCAGACAAATGTGACCGCTCTAGTTATGTGTCAATCAACCACACCACGTATTCATTCACAAATATTAAAATCTTCTATTCAATCTAGGGTTAATATTTAAATCATTTTGAAGCCTTACCCAAAATTTATAATCATTTTGGCGATGGTGTCTTTCAAGTTTTTTGCAATGTTTGAATAATTATGAATCATTTTATATAACATTTGCATAGCTATATAATTACTAACACCTTAACATCTTCAATAGAAATACCTCTACATACAATAAATCGCCATGTACACGTAGATTACAATAACGGTTTCAAGATGATGAAGGGGAATTAATAAAAATTTTATGTCGTACTTCGGAAACTAAGCCGCTTGAGTTATTGATGTCGTTGTTGCCGTTCCTCTATGTATTAAACGAGATCACTCTCGCCATCTATCATCTATCTTGGGCTAGCGGTATTTAACGGGCGAAATTGAATACCTAGTACGTGATCGGAACCGCCGACCGATACCGTAAATCAATCACGTAAATAAATCTCGAGGAAAATAGACCGTGTACGATGGATTATCACGGATAGACCGGGGAGATTTCTAGTCCCATGTAGGAAAGAAACGAAAGCTTTCGGTCTCCGTGTGACGGATGCATCTGATGGAATGTTTGTTCTGTGTGTGATGCTTCCTATTTGTAATTTGATATGAAGGCGTGTAGATATAATGCATGTTAAGTTTATTATTAATAAAATGGAACTTTTTTATAACACGAAAGTTTGCAAATATTGAATTTTAGTGTAAGACCAGTGAATATATACACGGTGACAACAAAATAATAATAATATATTTATTGTCCAACAGAATATGTGTTAAAGAAATGCAGAAATTATTTGAAACTCGAACTCACGATCATGCTTACCGGGCATTCATGTTTCAACGCCTCTTGAGCTGCTTATGCGAGGAGGATTTATAATATGCGATTGAGCGGAATCCACCCTCGATTAAATTAAACGTATGCGTAAATGATAGATACTTACACATTACGAATATCTTTACATGGTCTTGTAATATTGTTTTCTGAATAAACATTATCATATTATAACCACGATTGTATATAAAGCGCATAGGAGCACGTTAGAACGTCCTTTCGGTGCGAAAATATTTATTTGCAAATCATAGGTATGTGTATATATATTTAGCGGCATAAGCAGAATCCTATTAAGAATATATATTATATTATATTAGTAGCATATCCTTAAGCTGTGGCAATCATCTTATAGGACACGCGGTGTATATTTAAATTATAAAAGAATTTCAAAAACAATTATTTGATATCGTAATATGCAAGTGCGCGTCCAGAAACATATGTAAATGTGTGGCAAAAGTACCTCCAGCAGAGGAAAAGTTTTTAAATGACCATCAAAATGATCGTAGAATGTATGTATGTATATTGGCTGTGTAGATAGGTTGACAACAAAATCTATACGGCGCAATGGAGTTCGAAAGAGAAAATATGATCAATTCGTTCAAAAGAACATGACTTCAAGTACTTCTTCGTCTACGTCAGAATTACATACAACCCGCTCATTCGAATATAAAAACGCTCACTCGTATGTGTATATATATTTAGCGGCATTCCAAGAATATATATTATATTATAAAGCATCAGAATCAGAGCGGTGTATATTTAAATTATAAAAGAATTTCAAAAACAATTTTTGCTTTAATGAATGTGTGACAAAAAAGAAAAGTTCACAAAAAGAGAAATATTCTGTGTAAAAGGGACAACAAAAATAAGCAGATCGAAAGAGAAAGACAAAAAAAAAAATTGCAAACCCTTGTCAGAATTACAGCTTGTACTTCAAGCGAAACATCAGAATCAGAGCAAGGTGATTTTTGCTTTAATGAAGGAAAAAGAAAAGTTCACAAAAGAGAAAATTAAAAGGGAGATAAGCAGACAAAAATTTCAAATTGTACAGCTTGTGACAGGAATGGTTTGATTTAAACATTATAGATGCGGAAAACTCATCAAGCGTAATAGATAGTAGTAAAATAGGTCGAGAAAGGAAAAAAGTTCGAAAGCAGTTGAGCTCTATTAGCAATGAAAAACCTCTGACTTCTATTTATTTTGATAGTCGTAAAGACAAAACTTTAATTATAACTTCAAATGAAAATAAGTCATAGCGTAAGACTATTACCGAAGAGCATATTTCAATGGTATCTGAGCCAAATTCTGAATATATTGGACATTTCGTAATAGATTCGGGAAAAGCAGCTAATATTATGAGGAATATTGTCGCCTCATTTGATGAAAAGTACAAATGTAATTCATCTTTGGTGGCAATCGGATGTGATGGAACGGCTGTCAACACAGGGTATAAAAATGGAGTCATTGCTTTATTGGAAACATATTTAAAAAGACCATTGCAATGGTTTGTGTGTTTATTATACGCAAATGAATTGCCACTCGCCATTTGTTTTTAAGTCTTGATGGAAACACTGCAGGTCCTAATAGCTTTTCTGGAGCTATAGGTGAAAACCTCCGCAAGTGCCTTCATTTTAAGTTACAAGCTTTTGAAGCGATTCCTGCAGAATTGCTAGATATTAATATAAAGTTGCTAATCACTGATCAGAAATATCTTTACGAGATTTGTTTTTCCATTTCGTCGGGTTTAGTTTCACCAAGTTTTGCTGAAAGAGACCCTGGGAAATTAGCACACTATAGGTTTCTTCGTTTATATATTTGAATGGCTACTATGATTTTTGTTTTTGTATTAAATATGCTTTATGTGAGTAAATAAAAGACTGAAACTGTTTGAATTAATTGAATAAAAAACAATTTTAAACCACACTGTTTACTTTTTTATAAATGATGAAGTTCCACAAATTAAAGTCCTGTGCGCCACCTCAAGACGTTGACCTAGGAAGATAAGATTTTTTCTCTGCACCCTTAAGTATTTATCGATTTTTAATATAGGAAAAACTAAAATTAATAAAAAAATTTTCGCTCCACCCTAGTGTACACCTCGGCACTTTGCTTTTGCACTCATTAAACTAACTCATATAATTTAGTTCTTGTAAGTCTCCTTTTTATATCTGCATTATCGAACAGGCGTAGGGCTTCGGGATTTACGTGCTGACGAAGTCATTGTTCATGACTTTGACCATACTTTTTGACGCTATCAACAGTTTGTACATCCAATTCCTTATGTAAATTGTCATTTCGTATGTACCAGGGTGCATCGACAATACTTTGTTCTAGAATCTTTGTTTGATATTTCTATTGCTTCTACTGGCACAACCCCAAGGTCAAGGAGTTGTTGATAAAGGAGGATCTTGTTGTAGACTGATAAGGTTGAATACCATTAACCAATACATCTTTCTGTTAGCTTAAGTTCTTGTTTTTCCTTTACGTGCGGCTTCCATCAAGTCTAGCATTTAGAGTCATGCCCAGATATTTAGCTGTATTTTCATATGGAATAACTTGTTGGTTAATATAAACTGACTTGTGCTCAATTCTTTTATTGGTAAAGGCAACATGCTCTGACTTCGTCTCATTAAGTTTATCGAGAATGGTAAGAATTATACAAATACAAAGGGTACTAGGAAAGTTTTGCAATACAGCTTTGTTTATTTAATTTTTTCGAAGTAATTTCCTCTACGCTCAATAAACCTCTCTATCCTCCGAAACCAATCTTTAAACCAGTTCTGCCAAGTTTCACTAAGGAGTAAAGCACACTCGCCCGCAGAAGGTTCTCATCACTGGAAAACCGCCACCCTTTTAGCTTCATTTTCACATGCCGGAACAGTGCAAGGATGCAGGGAGCAAGATTTGGACTGTAGAGAAGATGTTCGAGATGTTTCAATCCTGTTGTGGTCAAATATTCGGTGCAGGCTTTGGCGCGGTGATCTGCAGCATTATCGTGATGGAGGAACCAGGTGTCCATTCTTCATACCTGTTCAGTATACCACTTGCTGCGTCTGTCTTCTGTATGTCCAAAACGACGTGTTCCACAATTTCACTCGATTTGAAAAATACAGCTACCATTTTCTTCTTTACAGATCGGGACTTTCTGACAACTACGGGTGTGTCCTCATCATCAAAGACCCAAACTTTGTTTTGAGCTTTGGTCGGTACATTGTAATAGAACAGCCAAGTCTCGTCGCCTGTCACGATGTTGTTTACATACCGAGATTGTCCCTTATTAAACTTTTTTATCATCTCCCGGCACCAAGTCACGCGTCTTGTTATCTACTCTTCAGTAAGTCGATGCGGTACCCAGAGAGAACAAAGTTTCTTCACGTGCAAATGATCATACAGAATCGATCGAATTGCTGGTGAATTTAGGCCTGAAGTACCCTTTATCTGTTGGTAGGTCACTCGTCTGTCCTCGCCAAGCATTTTTCTCACAGTAGTAACGTTTTACTCCGTAACTGACGTTTGTGGCCTTCCCGGCCTCTCAGCATCCTCCACAGTTAAATTTCCCCTTTCGAATTCTCTATACCACCTGAATATCGTTGTGCGATGTGGACAAACATCACCTAGTGCAAGAGTCATTTCTTCGAAGCACTGGTCTATGTTTAAACCACGCACGAAATTATAACGCAAAACTGCCATTATCTCATTTCGTGACCACGACGTCATCGCAAGCACTTTACACTCTCACTGCTAATGAATAATTGAGCACATCGTCATGGCGCGGTGGCTACTATGCACATTGTTGCGTCATATTGGAAAACTTTCCTAGTACCCTTTGTAGTTTAAATAAATGACTTTGTTTATTACTTTTACTTTGTCCTGTATTAAATCGTATTTAAACTTTCATATAATGTCCCAATAAATAGTCCCCTGAAAAAAGGAAATGAACACCCAACAGCTGCTATTATACTATCTGATAGTCAGGAAAACGAAACTATATCATTATGCATAATTTCACTGGCATACAGTTCAAGAGATGTAAACGATTGACAATCATCGTAATTCCCTTATTAACATCGTTGGTCGGTTATCATTAGGCAGATAAATCGCACCATTAAAATATTTCATATCCAAGAATATTTACCCCCGTACCGCCGCACATGTAATTAGATGGACATTAAGTGTTCGTTAGAAGAATGATTATTGTGATGAATATCAATTGCAAGGTAAATACGCATGTACATACGAACGTCTGGAAATATGAAAGAAGTTGCTACATTATTACATTCAACATTTATGATCTAGGAGTGTTCATGTTTATCGAACTCGTGTAGGAAATTTTTTTTTTTTTCTTTTGTCGATTGCAAAAATCGAGATTGTTAATAAAACCAATAAATTTCTTGATTTGTTTTAATGATTCGTATTTGTGATACAAAAGCATGTTGAATGAAAATCTTTTGCATATACAGGGTGTTTCAAAAAGAATATACGTATTTCGAATGCATATATTTATTAAATTTTAAGATACACGAATATGAAACTTTACACACACATTTACGAACCTCTCAAGTTCAGATTACAGATGTTCAATATGTCCACCATCAGCGACACGAACAATATCACATCGATACTCAAATTCCTCCCATACTCGAGCAAGCATGTCCTTCGTCACTGATGTTATGGCAGTACGGATCCGTTTCTTCAACTCTTCCAGGTTCTGTGGGAGTGGTGGTACATAAACGTTGTCTTTAACGAAGCCCCACAGGAAAAAGTTACAGGGTGTCAAATTCGGTGACCGTGGAGCCCAGCTGAGACATGCTAAGTCGCCAGATGATCGGGATATCGCACAAAACATATTGGTGTCGTATATGTTCAATGGCTGCATGTGGGTTCTGTAAACCCTAAATTCGAACATTGTGTTTGTTTACCAGACTATTAATATGGAAAGTAGCTTCGTCACTGAACACGATACGTTGTGCGAAAGTGTTATCATTGTCAATAACATCACGAATCTCGTTACAAAATGCCACACGTTTCCGTTTGTCATCAGGACGCAGAGCTTGTAACAACTGTAACTTGTACGGCTTCATAACCAAGCGACGTTTCAAAACACGCCAAATTGTTGTTGTAGGCGGTTGTAACTTCCAACTGGCACGACGAGTTGATTTTGAAGGATTACGTTGGAAAGCAGTTTGAATTCGTACAACACCTTCTTCAGAAACACGAGGGCGGCAAGAACTCTTTCCTTTACATACACATACTGTATCTACAAATTATCGATACCATTTGCGAGTGTTCCACCCATTTGGAGGATCAATTTGGTAGCTCAACCTGAAACGTCTTTGCACTGTAATCACAGAATTGCACACAAAATGATTTCTGCTGCGGAGTAGCCATTTTAAACATATGACGGTTAGCAAGAAAAACAGAACTATTAAATAAACTAGACTATGTATTCGTTTCTCCAATAGCCGAGCCGAGGCACAACGATCGATAGTTTGGACAAAATAGTACTTTGTAATACGTATATTCTTTTTGAAACACGCTGTACACTACCGATCTGGGAAGTTTGTCCAAAGACGAAAACTTTACAACACTTTAATTTGAAAAATTTAATTGCATTATTGCATTTGATGATAATCTTAATATATATTTGTATTAAATACATCTGCAACTGAAATAACGAAAGTACTACGAAGAGAAGATGTAATTCAACATTTTATGACCCGGAATATCCAATCGCACTTACCCTGGACTATTTTATTAGATTACTTTATTTAGTAGACACGTCTTATCGATGCCAAGCAGACAAAGATTTTATTGCATCTCCTTTCTCTCTTAGGGGCTCATTCCTACCAGGCTTGATTGTTTAGTAAATTTCAATGCGATTATAGTTTTTGCATGAATATTATTGTGGTGGTACAGTAAGTGAATAACAGTGTTCTAAGTACCCTATGTAGAATAAAAGGTGTTGCTAAACGATCTAAAATAATAACTTTGCATGAAGAAGGTTAATTCAAAATTAAATCTAATCTCGTCCAAAGTAAAATACACCATTCATCATTATTAAGAAACAGGCGATTTAGCGGACCGTCACTGTCCAGATCCGTCACGAAAAACCACCTCAACAGATGAGCGAATACTACAACTAATAAGTAAACCCGAGCGAGTGAATTACAGCGCCTACGTTAGCAATCTATTTCTGTTACAACAGTCAAACGCCGCCTAACAGAAGGAAATTTACACGGTCGCGTAGCAGCTCGTAAACTATTGCTACTTGCAGGTAAACGATCAAGAAGGCTACAGTGGGCTCGAAAACAGGGATTGGACGGCAAAGCAGTGGAAAAATATTTCACGGACTAACGAATCAAATTCAAAGTTTGCAGTCAAAGCAGGAGGGTGTTTGTCATATGTTCTGCTCACGAAATAATGCTTCCCGAATCTGTTGTACCAAAAATTAAACCACGGCGGCGGTTTAGTTACAATTTGGAGTTGAATCGAAGGACTAATACGGAAAGAGCACTATCGCGAAATGTTAGAATCCTATGCTATTGCTTCTGTTGAACTGCGAGTAATCGTCGAGAATTTTACTGTTATCTGCGATAACGATCCGAAGCATACAACTTGGATATGCAAACAGTGTTTAAATGAGCAAAATTAAATTACGAGTTATGACAGTGTGCAGATCTCAACTCTATTGAGTTACTGTAGGATGAGCTCCATAGAAAAGTTCGAATTGTTGGTCCTATTTGCAAGGAGCAGCTCTTATCGAACAAGAATGGAACAACATGGCGACAGACTCAGAAAATTAATCGAAAGGATGCCACTAGTTGTTCAAGCACTTGCAAGCGCTGAATTTTTTGACGAAAACAATAATTGAGAATTTTTTTAATAATGAATAGTAAAAAATAAAATTTTCAATAGACTTCGATAGTTATTTTTGACAGTAACAAATTTATTTCTTTGGTATGAGTTGGCTTTTACGTTTCGATTTTTCAAATTTTTGTTATTTGGCCAAACTTCAATGAACGGCAGTGTATTTCACGTCTCCCTGATGATCCTTAAAATACCCTAAATCATTTCCTTCTACTAGAGAAGTATTCGCCTCTATTTCAAAACAAGTTTTTATTTATTCAATTGTCCTGGGAAATGGGCGACACAATATTCTTAATACACTCCCTGTCGCAAAAAGTTTCTAAACTTTCTCAAATTGAGTAAAACTCCTAACGCTGTGTTCTGAACATCCTTTTACAAGTAGGTACCTCAGAGCGGAAATATTAATGATAAAACTGTCCTTCTTTTTTCAAGCGGTTGGAGTAAATATATGTAAGTCTTTGCATAGAAACGTAACTGTATTTGTCAGCTATTACGTATTCTAACAATAATATGCATTTTAATAATAATAAACCCAACAGATAAGCCATTTAAAGGACAAATCAAAAACATTTAAGTACCGTGTACAAGTATTAAATAAACTAACTTAAATACGAGGATAGTTTGACAAGTAGTGAGAATGACACATAGGTGGCGCTCTAATTGGTAAAATAAATACACTGTAATTTAGGTAGCCTATTTATATGTTTACATTCCGATATTTAGATAAATCGGCTGATTAGTTTATTTTTAAAAGCTGATTGAAGAAGAAGCAACACATCGTTTTGTTAAAATGGAAAAAGTATCGTGCGGTGAGTAAATACTTCGTAATTAAGGGTATGAAAGCTACCGAAATAAAAGATGAGTTACGGGAAACATTAGGTGAATCTGCTCCATCATCTGCCACAATAAGTAGATGGGTAAATGAATTTAAAAGTGGTAGAACAAGCTGTGTTGATGAAGCGCGCTCTAGAGCACCCAAAATCGTGACTTCTAAGGAAATGATAAAAATCCATAATATTATTACGCAAGATCGACGACTCAAAGTGAGAGAGATAGCTGACATGATAAACATTTCAACAGAATGCGTACACCACATTTTAACGAAGGAATTGAGCCTTTTCAAGCTTTCGGTAAGATGGGTGCCGCGATTGCTTACGACTGATCAAAAGTTCACTTGTTTGCGCATTTCCAATGAGTGTTTGGACCTTTATAAACGGAATCCGGTTGATTTTTGTAGGCGACTTGTTACTTGCGATGAAACTTGTATACACTACAGTACACCCGAAACTAAACAACAGTCGAAACAATGGTTAGAACGTGGTTCCGCACCTCCAAAGAAAGCGAAAACCACTTTATCGGCAAACAAGGTGATGGCATCAATTTTTTGGGATTCAAAGGGCATTTTGCTCATTGATTACCTTCAGAAAGGTGCCACAATAAACGGACAATATTATGCAGAACTTCTACAAAAATTAAATGTTGAGATTCGTGCTAAACAGGAATGGCAAAGAAAAAGATTCTGTTTCACCGAGACAACGCTCTCTCGCATACCAGCACAGTTGCGATGTCCAAAATCCACGAGTTGCATTTCCAATTAGTACCGCATGCGCCTTATTCGCAGGATCTAGCCCCTTCCGACTTCCACATTTTTTTAAAAATTGAAAACGGCACTAGGTGGAAAGAAATTTTCGTCTAACGACGAGCTTATCATCTTCGTAAATGAGTATTTTGCAAGCCTTCCGGAATCGCATTTTAGAGTAGTATTGCTCTTTTAGGAGAATATATTGAAAAATAAAAATTAATTTGTATTTAAAAAATTCGTTTTTCTCTTCCATTCTCACTACTTGTCAAACTACCCTCGTATGTATGAAAATTAAAATATACAATACTAAGGAATGAAAAACTGAGAACTTAAGTATATATTTATAGTTAAAGAAGAAAAAAAAACTGAGATGAAACAGAAGTTGTGCCATAAATTCTTCAACCACCGATATTATTTCCTATGAAAGGGATCTGGAAACAACCTATTCGCATTCCTGCACATGTGAGTAAGCGGGGCTTTCAATAGAACATTAGTCCTGGCCCTCGGAAGAGCGAAGGAATCAAAAGACCTAGTGGAATGAGATGGAACCAATAGACCAACCTGAGACTGTACAGATGGGGCATCCACACCATTGTTAATCAAGTTAACAAGAAATTCAGCACTGGTAGCATTCCTACGACAAGACAGAGATTGAAAGCAATGTCTAACTAATAACGCCTAATAATCAACTACCCTTAGTGGGTATGTATTTTGAACAAAGCAGATAAATTTAAAAACAACATTTTAAATTACAACTTTCTTTACGGGCTTTGCATTTAAGAATGGCGTGTCGGTTTTCTTTTTTAAATAAAATGTGTGAAAATATGTAATCGTTTATAATAATATAAAAATAGGGTTACATTAAAGTCAAATCGAATCTAAACGCTGAAAAAAAATACGTAATTTAGAAGACCTAAATCGGTTCAATAGAACAAAACTAACAGACCCATAGACCTGAAAACACACAAATAGAGAATTTAAAAAAATATTTGTAAACAAAAACATCCAAATTCACGACGCGATCACAGAAGCGCAGATAAACAATATACCTCACTCAGCATACACCAAAAAGACTGACGAAACCCCATATATGTATATACATAAATATGAACTATGTACAGTTCTCCGCAACAGTGAAGTTTTTGCTGCTTGAGAAGGCATACGAATACTATTCTATAGACGAATATATGCATGACCCATAGTTGCACTACAAGCAGTCGTTTGTTTCTCTTTAATTTTTAGTCTTTTATATTTTACATTTATATTTTATATTTTGAATTTCCATTCTATCATTTATGTACTATTTTATTAATATGTACTTTAGCTATTGGAACATATTGTTAGTTTTACTTTTGACTTTTTTTGTAATTGTCATTACAAAATAAATTACTACTACTACTACTACTACTACTACTACAAAGGGTACTAGGAAAGTTTTGCAATATGACGCAACAATGACTACTAGGAAACTGCTCATTGCTGCATGTTGAGACATGTTCATACGTGCATAGTAGCCGCCGCGCCATGTCAATAGGCTCAGTTATTCATTAGCAGTGAGAGTGTAAACTGCTTGCGATGGCATCGTGGTCACGAAATGAGATAAGATGTGGAGGATGCTGAGAGGCCGGGAAAGCCACGAACGTCAGTTACGGAGGAAAACGTTACTACTGTGAGGAAAATGCTTGGCGAGGACAGGCCAGTGACCTACCAACAGATAGAGGGTACTTCAGGCCTAAATGCACCAGCAATTCGTTCGATTCCGCAAGATCATTTGCAGATGAAGAAACTTTGTTCTCTCTGGGTGCCGCATCGGCTGACTGAAGAACAGATGACACGACGTGTGACTTGGTGCCGGGAGATGCTAAAAAAGTTTAATAGGAGACAATCTCAGTATGTGAACAACATCGTGACAGGTAACGAGACTTGGCTGTACTATTACGATGTGTCGACCAAAGCTCAAAACAAAGTTAGGGTCTTTGATGATAAGGGCACACCCGTAGTTGTCAGAAAATTCCGATCTGTAAAGAAGAAAATGATAACTGTATTTTTCAAATCGAGTGGAATTGTGAAAGGCGTCGTTTTGAACACACAGACAGGTGACGAGACTTGGCTGTACTATTACGATGTGCCGACCAAAGCTCAAAACAAAGAGAACACTGTTAGTGTTGCCAGTTCCCTAAATATAAACAACTACCGTCGTATTATATTTTGTTAGTTTCATGTAGTTTGTGTACGGGGTATGTGTTTCGTCCAGCATAATATCTATCTTGTTTATTCGGATGAACCATTTAATTTTTTGTGCATTATTTTGGTACCTTGTTGATCAAAGTAGCCTTGAGGTTTATCATTGTACTTATCTGATTGATCAATCTGGTTTCTACTCCACTAAGTCATTGTTTTGTGGTATAGGAAACATTTGCCTTGTTTAAATAGGGTTATTTACTTGTTGATTATTTTGATGTATTGTTTGATCATAGGATATCCCTGGTTAGACCAACTGTGGATTTTTATTTTCACGTTCGATTTTGTGTCTTAATTTTGGGCACATCCTTTGCAGCAGCTGCTTATGGATGATACAACTCCAATTGTTCTAAGGATGGTTTTCGTTGCAGTTAACACATTTGACATCATCGCTTTTAACATTCCTGGGACAGTCTTTTGTTGAATGGCGTTCGGTACACGCATCTTGGAGATTTTTATGGCAAAAATTTTTTGTATGTCCGTATCTTTGGCAACAAGAACATTGTGGTATTTCTTTCCTCACACGGGGAGCCTTAAAACTACCGGTGATTATATAAAACGTTTTAGTTTGAATCTTTCCTTACTGTTATCTTCAGTTTTTATAACGCATTGGTAATGGTGTGTTGGTGCGGTGTCGTCTAATGTTCCAAATGTTTGTCACTTTCGAATTCAATATTTTTTTATATTCTGAATTGCAAACAAACGATTGTATGTTTTAGAAAGAAATATGGATTATAAGCAAGGATAATAACTTAATATGTGGCGACTTTTGGATAGGAATAGGATGATTATACAGATACACATATCATAACCCTTCGGTGGTATTTACAGACATTTCCAACGAAGAAAACAATAGTTCCTCCCGTTATCTCACTTCTCCCGACTTTCCCTTTTAGGATATTCCCTATTTGCATCTTAATAACATATGGAAAATGCACGCCGATCGATTGTCTGCATACTACTCCGTCCCGTCCTGCAACTTCTTGTACAATGTCTGTGTCCTGTTTTGTTGAATACAGACATTTATTTATACTCGAAACAATTTGCATGCGCTCGCTTCGCGTCCGTATAGAAAGTAAATTAGCGATTTATGTAAATGGAGAAGCGTGTGACGGTGCCATAAATGCCGTTTTTTCACGAAATAATGGCGAATTTAAAAACAGATCGTGTACGTATAGAGAAAATGCATTGTAAATGTACAATCGAGACTGGAGCGACTACGTCGAATACTCTGCCGATATCGTTTCAGAACGGTGCAGACTGGCGTTCGCTGACGATGCGACGAAGGTTTTTGCGCGATAGCTGTACTGTACCTGCATACGTGTGTGCAATGTATTTAAGACACGATCAACGAATGCACGATGTCAAAGGAATACATTTAAACGCGGAAACGTTTTCGATATTACCTGGCGTTATATATACATATGTATGTGTGTTTCTGTGCCTTGGTCGTTGTTTTCCATAAAATGGGCAAAATTTAAATACGGAAATAATGAAAATTGATGGGGAAGACAAACAAACATTTATTAGATCACTGAAGGTTGGATATATAACCCCTTGCCACATTCATTTTTGTATTCTGTATACGTATTTCGACAACTAAGTTGTCATCATCAGCTGATAATTAAACAGTGTCGCACCTGGAAAACTACGGCGAAAAATACCCGTACGAAAACAAACTCCGTACGCGATTCGTACCGTTAAGAACCAAAATGTACACTGTATATTCGTTTGTTGAATTTAATGGAGCCTGTGGTTGATTAACTTAATCACTAAGGTTAATATATAACCCCTTTCCACATTAACTTTCGTAATTCTGTATACGTATTTCGACAACTAAGTTGTCATCGTCAGCAGATAATTAAGCAGTGTTGCACCTAGAGAACTACGGCAATAAATACCCGTACGAAATAATGAATCTCGCACACGATCCATACAGCCAAAAACCAAAACGCATTCTCTGACATGTTGACAACTTAGTTGTCGAAATACGTATACAGAATTACGAAAGCTAATGTGGAAAGGGGTTATATATTAACCTCAGTGATTAAGTATATTCGCTTCACATGATTTTTAAAAATTGTTTTACTTAAACTAGGATGAATGACATTAAAAAAATGAACACGGACATAACAGATATATACCTACCTGTGATTTAGTGCACTGTCCATTTTCCATGTCCATGTCCATGTTATATGAAGAATACAAAAATTGCAATGTACATATATGAGAGTTACTTTGGAATTATTAGGATGCGTGTAAATTATGTTAGGGACGAGAGACATCTATATAGCAAACTTTCTCTCATTACTTTGTATTATTGTTTCGGAAATAACACCCATCATATGTTGAACAAAGACAGACTACTTGATTAACTCTCCATAATTAAATTGTTTTTCAATACTAACCGATAAATTCCAAAACATTGTTCTTTTGTTTATATATTTGAATTTGATTGGAGAATTCGAAAATGGAAAGATTGTTTATAAATAGGACTCCAATGTTAAATTCAAGGACCCTTCTCAAATCAATTCTTAAGCTAACATGTATATTAACTGCTAAAAAGAAAGTCAGAAAAAAGTAATTAATATGGTAGTGTTATCTATACTTACAAAGATAACATTAAACATATAGGTAACATTTAAAGCGTTTATACCCGCTAAATATAAATATTGGACAAACAATATTAAAATATTTAAAAGTATTTAAATATTATATAATAATTATATAACGAGAAATCTATACAACTATCTTTCTCTCATTACTTTGTGTTACCATTTCGGTAATAACACCCGCCATGTGTTGTACAAAGCCAAACTATCTGATGATCGCTGAATTGAGCGAAACCATCTTCGTAGTCATTGTTTTAATAGTCTATAATTGCTTATATCATTTGTCTTATGTAAGAGATTTAGATTTTTTTCCAACGCAGTTTTGGAATCTCTCACCTGCTGTTTTCCACCATTTATGTTTTTGGAATTTGCTCTGTACTTTTTCCATTTGTCCTATGTATATCCCTTCATGTTGCTTGCGATTTTATATATTACGAGGGTAGTGTGACACGTAGTGAGCATGGATTTAAAAAAGAATTTTTTAAATACAAAATAATTTTTATTTTTCAATATATTCTCCTAAAAGAGCAATACATTTATTCCAACAGTGCTCCAATGCCCTTACGCCATCTCTAAAATGCGATTCCGGAAGGTTTGCAAAATACTCATTTACGAAGATGATAAACTCGTCGTTGGAAATGCAACTCGTGGATTTCAGACATCGCAACTGTGCTGGTATGCGAGGGAGCGTTGGCTTGGTGAAACAGAATCTTTTTCTTTTCCATTTCTGGCCCTTTAGCACGAATCTCAACATTTAATTTTTGTAGAAGTTCTATATAATATTGTCCGTTTATTGTGGTACCTTTCTGAAGGTAATCAATGAGTAAAATGCCTTTTGAATCCCAAAAAATTTATGCCATTACCTTGTTTGCCGCTTTCTTTGGAGGTGCAGAACCACGTTCTAACCATTGTTTCGACTGTTGTTTAGTTTCGGGTGTACTGCAGTGTATCCAAGTTTCATCGCAAGTAACAAATCGCCTACAAAAATCACCGGATTCCACTCATTTGAAATGCGCAAACGAGTGAATTTTTGATCAGTCGTAAACAATCGCGGCACCCATCTTGCCGAAAGCTTGGAAAGGCCCAATTCTTTCGTTAAAATGTGGTGTACGCATTCTGTTGAAATGTTTACCATGTCTGCTATTTCTCTCACTTTGAGTCGTCGATCTTGCGTAATAGTATTATGGACTTTTATAATCATTTGCTTAGAAGTCACGATTTTGGGTGCTCCAGAGCGCGCTTCATCAACACAGCTTGTTGTACCATGTTTAAATTCGTTTACCCATCTACTTATTGTGGCGGATGATGGAGCAGATTCACCTAATGTTTCCCGTAACTCATCTTTTATTTCAGTAGCTTCCATACCCTTAATTACGAAGTATTTAATCACCGCACGATACTCTACTTTTTCCATTTTAACAAAATGACGTGTTGATTTTTTTCAATCAGCTGTTAAAAATAAATTAATCACCGATTTATCTTAATATCGGAATGTAAACATGTAAATAGACAACCTAAATTACAATGCATTTGTTGTACCAATTAGAGCGCCACCTATGTGTCATTCTCACTACTTATCAAATTATCCTCGTATAAGTAATTGCAAAGTTGTATTTCTGGCTGTTAAATATTACACCATTTATATACCAATAACAAATAGCGCAAGTATGTGAGTTCGCAATTTTAATCTAACTTTAAATATGAAAACTTTTAATGGTTAAAGTAATTTTCGAAAACCGATTATTGCGAAACTTCCTTATACGCGAATAAGAAGTAAAACAAACGGTTGAGGCCATCAATTTTATCGAAAGTTCCACGCGCGCCCGCCAGCAATAAATGCCTTAACCAGAAACCAACAAACCTAAATACCGATTACAAAATAAATTCATCTACCATGCATGCACAGGTTCAACGACTCGAACGTTTTGCATTTTACAATAATTATCGTATTTCTAATAAATCGACGACCAACCCGTCTCACATTAAAATATCGATGAAAAATGAGCTTGAGAAAATATGCCCGTCTCTGTTTTCCAACAACATCGTAAGTATTTGAAAACATCATTCATGGGAATAGAATAGTTTATAACAGTTACGCACGCAATAAGACAAACATGTATTTAAATTGAATTTTAATATGAGAGTATGTTTTTCAATTTATATAACTGTTGCATCTCTTAATATCACTTCTTTTTTATAAACAAATGTTGTGCAACAATTTATTCTTTATTGTTACATTATATAGAGACAAGCTATAGAAATAATCATCAATAAAGGTACACAATTACACATACATACGCTTCGTAGACTTTTGTTAATCAGTCTGTGAAGCATATGTGCAATTTTCAGGCTTTGTTGATGGTATTTTCTACAGGTTGCCTTAATATGACATAACAATTAAAAACAAGCAAAAGAGAAAACATTTAAAAATGACTACAAAAAAAAGGAGTCAAAAACCCTACATTTACACTAACCAAAAACATTAGGTACAGTGTGCAAGTATTAAATAAACTAACTTAAGCGCTAAGGTTGATATATAACTCCTTTCCACATTAACTTTTGTAATTCTGTATACGCATTTTGACAACCAAGTTGTCATCATCAGCAGATAACCGCAAAGTGTCGCACCTGGTAAATCACGGCAAAAATACCTGTACGAAAACAAACTCCGTACGCGATACACACCGTTGAGAACCTAAATGTACATATAGGTTCTGAGTGTACATTTAGGTTCTGAGTGTACATTTAGGTTCTTAACGTTGTGTATCGCGTACGGAGTTTGTTTTCGTACAGGTATTTTTCGCCGTGGTTTACCAGGTGCGACACTTTGTGGTTATCTGCTGATGATGACAACTTGGTTGTCGAAATGCGTATACAGAATTACAAAAGTTAATGTGGAAAGGGGTTATATATCAACCTTAGTGATTAAGTTAATCAACCACAGGCTCCAGAAAATTCAAATTAACTTAAATATATATGAAAATTAAAACATGCAATAATAATAAATGAAAAACTAAGAACTTAAGTATATATTTATAGGTAAAAAAAAAAAACTGAGATGAAACCGAAGTTGTGCCACAAACTCTTCAACCACCGATATTATTTCCTATGAGAGGGATCTGGAAACAACCTATTCGCATTCCTGCACATGTGAGTAAGCGGAGCTTTGAATAGAATATTAGCCCTCGGAAGAGCGAAGGAATCAAAAGGCCGAGTGAAATGAGATGGAACCAATAGACCCATCTGAGACAGTACGTATGGGGCATCCACACCAAAAAATTTCGCACTGGTGGCATCCCTACGACAAGACAGTTTGAAAGCAATGTCTAACCAATAACGCCTCATAATCAGCTCCCCTCAGTGGGTTTGTACCGTCAAGCCGGTAAGATAAATACTTTAGAAATCTTTTCTGGATTCTCTCCAGAAAGAAACTTTGATAAATATAACACGGAGGCACCGAGGCATACTCAAGTTTGGTCCGAACAAAATGCATAATATAAAACCTTGAGAGCAGCAATATTATTGAACTGTCAGCAAGAACGCATGCAAGGAAACCAAGAGCACGTGATGCCGAAGCACATACAGCAGTAATATGATCTGTAAATTCCAATTTGGAGTCAAACATGACCAAGATCCTTAATTCTCGACTTCCTCAAAATGACAGTGTGATCAATGGCGTACTGGTTAATAAGGGGATTATTACTTTTAGTACACTTAGCACACTTATCAGCATTAATAGTAATATCATTCTGCACACACCAATCATTAATTATATTAAGATTATGCTGCAGAATCTAGCAATCGTCATAGGATGATATCCTAGAAAAAATTTTTAAGTCGGCGTATGCTAAGGCATTACATGTAAGTAATTTAAACAAATCGTTTATGAAAATATTAAACAATAAGGGTCCCAAAGTGGATCCTTGCTCCAGAAGAAACAGTGTATACATTTGAGGAAAATTCATTATATGAAACATAGCAACTCCTGTTATGTAGATATGAAGAAATCAAATCGATTACGTTATGGCAAAATCCAAATATATAACGAAATATTAAGATAATTCAAAGCTGCGTTGAGCTCACTGCTGCTCTCCTAGCTGCTACACGTAGTGGAAGGAACAAATAGAGTTACTGAAAAACAAAGGTATAGTTAATAAAGAATTTAAAGTAATAAAGATCCATATTAATATAGAAAAGACAAAAACAATGGTAGTAACAAGTAAGGTAATTTTGATGGAGCCTGTGGTTGATTAATTTAATCACTGAAGGTTAATATATAATCCCCTTCCACATTAATTTTCGTATTCTGTATACGTATTTCGACCACTAAGTTATCTGATGGTGACAACTTAGTGGTCGAAATACGTATGCAGAATACGAAAATTAATGTGGAAAGGGGTTATATCAACCTCAAGTGATTAAAAAAAATGGTAGTATCAAACAAATAACAAATGGGCAGAATTGAAAATCGCTGAGGCGAATGTACAAATACAAAGGCAGGGACGAGTCACACGAAGTAAGATGAACAGCATTCGTAAGAGAGTCTCGCCTGAAGATGGTAAATGAGATTTTGCCGAAATATCGCACTGGTACTTTACAGGACAGAAGCACACTTACGCGGGGAGAAACTCGAAACTACACGAATGCATATTACACCCACGAAAACTTGAAAACTTGCGAAACCATATGTTCTTATATATCTTCTGTACAAGTTTGGATGCAGATATATAAATCTCGGATAATCTGAGACTCACTTAAAGGATTTCATTACACTGGGAAACACAAATTTTGTTGACCTATATCTGATACTTGCTTTTGACTAACTTTTACCGTCTGAATCCAATAATGACCCCAATTTTTGTCATCACGTCATCTTTTTAAATCACAGGATACCCTCTCTTTGTTCCAAAAGTCATACAAAATGTATCTACAAAAATAAATAAAGGGAACAATTATCAAATAAACTTTTCACAGAGAATAATTTTGGTCATACAAAGGATATATATTATATATATGTATATATATAGTTTCTGTAAATTAAATTGTGTTTAAACAAGTTTAATTCTTCTATCAACCGCCAAACATACATATCGAGGTAAGAACTTTCGTTTAAGTGCTATCTGCTTCTGGGCTTCCGGCTGGAACCGCGTCACTGGATAACTGCCGACCTTTCCTACCCACTCGTATGAGACATCTTCAGGGCTCAACTACTGCTACTGTTTACTAGTATACATTAGAAAAAATGCTTTTACGCTTTCAAAAATCTTATTATGACCAGGGTATTTCAGATTTACTGTGAGGCATGTTCAACACTATGGTTACTTCCTTCTGAAGATGTCAACTTAGTTGTCAAAATATTTATCTAAGATGTAAATACTAGTGAAGTAAGGGTTTTTTATGGCTTACTCGAATCTAGGTTTTCAAGTTATTTGTTCTGTTAGGATGAAGCCAACAGCGTTTGATATTTCAGGTTTACTGTGAACCATGTTCTACACTGTGTTTACTTCATTCTGAAGATGACAACTTAGTTGTCAAAGTATTTATCTAAGATACAAATACTAGTGGAGTAAGGGTTTTTTTTATTACTTGCTTTAGTCTAACTTTTCGAGTAATTTCTTCTGTCACGGTTAAGCCAAGTTTTTCATTTTTTCGCCAAAGCTAAAAGTTTCCTATTTATACATCATTTACGTAGAATAGTAGTTCTGGATTAACAGAATATGGACTTCCTATCGTTCGTAATAAAATCATTTAATCTTTAGGAAAAAATTCATTATGGTTTTTCATGTTCTTTGTTTAACAATTTTGGTAAATTCCTGTGATGCAAAAACATTACAATAACTACTAACAATTAATTAAATGCTAGTTTGTTATTACGAAAAAATTTCTTCTTAATGTATGTTTGAATATTCAAATAAAAAATATCTACTGCAAAAATTAAAGAATTTTAACATAAACGTTGATTTATAAATAATATATGTAAATCAAATTTTTAAATCTAATAAATATTTTTCAAAGGAGTTAAACCGATTATTTACGAGTTCGCACTCATAAAAATATGCGCCAGTCCGTTTTCTTTTCTCCTATATTTTTCTAGGTAATTTAGTCAATTAATTAGTAAGCATTTTAAGTGTTACGTTAGCGCTTTATCGCAGGCTAATAACCCAACGTTCTGCATTGTGTAGAACGTAAATGTTTACATTAGAAAGCAATTTTTAATTTAAAAGAAGTAAATAGTTGCATCACATGCAGGATGAGTTTTTTCGAATTTGTACCATTTTCATGTTAGCGATGATACTTGGACAATATACACACATATGTATGCGGCGAAAAATAGATTTATGCTCATATTTAATAATTTAGTGCATATACAACGCGTTCTAATTTTCCAGGATTTGAAAACACTTTAGGTGATTCAGCGTTACATTTATTTCGAGATTATTGGCCAAAATTCAAGGTGTGCCAAAATATCATTGTGAAAATGTACGAATAATGACAGCTGGTATTTGTGGAGTGAAATATACACCATCTGTTCCAGTTTTCATGTTTCACATCTACAATTATAATATATTATCTAAATTCTTCCAGATGTTTCATAGACTTTTTTATAGAAAAGAATATGAAACATCTGGAAGAAGTCAAACGACGACTACGATTTTTAAAAAATACGTAAATTAAGTAATACCAAACAAATAATTAGGACTTAAACGTTTACATGTACTACAGTCGTTAATATGACTGGGAAAGTGTGTAGGTGTACTTGATATTTATCACATTTTGTTTTTGTCGAGGCATAGAATAAAATCGTTTTTTAATTGCGTGACATCGCTTGCGATATTAATCATTTGTTCTGAAGTGTGTAAAGAAGAGTCCTGTTTCTTTAGATTTCCAGAGTTAACAGTATTTTAAATGAGATACAATTAAGTTTTAATCGAAAGGAGTTCTCGTGAAATAACTATTTAGGACTTACACTTTGCCGACTGAAACCTATAGTGTACCCAAAACAAAAGGATTAAATATCTACCTTTTATTATACGTTAACAGCACAGCATGAGCGTTTGAGGAAAATGATCGAGTAGCAACAAATATTGAATTGTCTAATTTAGGTAACAACTCAAAATTAACTGGTCGTTGATCTGAATATGGTCGACAATAGATGCTATGTTATGTGCATTAGTTATATTGAAGCCGAATTTTGGAGACTGTTGCTAATCGAATTAATCAAAAAAGGGAAAAAATCCTTACCACGTCAATTTCCATAATCTGTGTACGTATTTCGATAACTGAGTTGTCATCATCAGCAAATATTAATTACAGTGTCACACCTCGATCTGCAGTAAGGCTCACAAAACCGAAACATTGATTTCACAAGAAGCCTATAAGTCAATATGCATATTGACTTTCTTGCGAAAGTCAGTGTGTGTTTAATTTTACTAGTTTTAATAACTAAAATTGTCGATCTCACCTTAATTATGTAATGCGCAGTTGACTTGGTGATGTTCCCTTGTATCTTGTCCAAATGCGGGTGGAGTTAAGAGTGGCGATAAAGCGATAAAAATTCAGATACTATAATATTACCTAAATCAGGCAAGACAAGAAAAGAAGTGCCTAAAAGATATATGAAAAGAAAATGGAAACGGTGACGGAAACGCAAACCCTAGAAGAATAAGTAACAATAAAAGACTTGAATGTACATATATGGCGTTATTACAATAAAACGTACCTCAGATTTTGGACGAATTTGTAGATTCAAATACGGGTGGCTGCGATGTATTGTCTAATCGACAGATGAATTATTTAAATAATACTTGCACGAGTACGTAGCTTTCTTTCTTAAAATCCCCCACGGAGAAAATTCCAAAACTTCGTAAAGCATATAAGCGTATTGCACTTCAACTACCTCGTTCACTTGTTAGAGACTTAATGGCGCTTAACTTTCCAAGTCAGAGGCGCGAAAGGTAAAAAAGAAGACGAAAAGTTCTAAAACACTACCTGAATCCATTCGACATACAGGTAAGACAAAGACACTCAAATGAACACGTGTATCTATACCGACCGTAGATGGGAGATCATGCGATATCGCAAAGAAACAAACCCGACAAGGAGTGTACTTTCCCACGATTTTAGCAATGCATAGACAACTCTTAAATTTGAAGACTAAAATATTAACTAAATGAAATATACAAATTTATATGAAAATAAACCAATGTAAAATACGATTAATCAGTAATCTGAATAAAACAATAACAATGTTTAATTAATTTCACATGAAGACTTACATTTTCTAACTATAGAGTGATTGTTTTACATGATAGCGAAAATTTACGTAACAAAAATGGAGCAAACTAATCCGTTTCACTTCTGGGAACCCCACTATTTGTATATTTTCGCGAAAAGTGTATTCAGTGGGTTTGAAATTAAAAATCATTAAACAATATGAAAAACGTGTGTCACAAGCGGGTATAAATAACAGTTTTGATCTACACAAGTCTACTGAATAAACATTGCCTCCCTCTCTCGTCTAACACAAGAATGTATGAACGACAAAGCGAGAACGCTTCTATCTTGCTGGTCGAGAACAAAGCTCCCTGAGCGTGTGTAGACAGACGCTTGATACCTCGGCGATTTGCCGCATAAATGAATGTTAAAAGGAACCATTCAAATGTTAATAACATCCTGTCTACTATATATGTTTCAGAGATTCACTCATCGTCAGGTAGACTTGTGTTATTAACGAAAGATTACTTCGTAGACTTTATCGAATCTTTTCGATACAGAAAAATAATGAATAAACGTTGCCTCCCTCTCTGGTCCAACACAAGAATATATTGAAAGACAAAGCGAGAAATCGTCTATCTCGCTAGTCGAGAACAAAGTTCCCAGAGCGTGTGTAGACAGACGCTTGATACCTCGGCGATTTGCCGCATAAATGAATGTTAAAAGGAATCATTTAAATGTTAATAATATCCTGTCTACTATATATGTTTCAGAGATTCACTCATCGTCAGGTAGACTTGTGTTATTCACGAACGATTCCTTCGTAGAGTTTATCGAATCTTTTCGATACAGAAAAATAATGAATAAACTCTCTCGTCCAACACAAGAATGTATTGAACGACAAAGCGAGAACGCGTCTATATCACTGGTCGAGAACAAAGTTACCAGGGAAGCAATGTTTCATAACCATGGATGAAACATGAATCCATCACTACACACCCGAGACAAAAGAACAATCAAAACAATAGACAGAAAAGGGAGAACCCGGCTCCAAAGAAGGCGAAGACCGTTTCATCTGCAAGCAAGGTCGTGGCATCGGTTTTTTGGAATGCGCGTGGAATAATTTTCATATCGACTATCTTGAAAAAGGAAAAACTATCAACGGCGAATATTAGCGAATTTATTGCAATGTTTGAGCGAAGAAGTCAAGCAAAAATGGCAGCATTTCTCTATGAAGAAAGTGTTGTTTCATTACGACAATGCATCAGCTCACGAATCCGTTATTGCAATTGCCAAAATTAATGAATTAAAGTTTAAATTGCTACCTCATGTACCCTATTCGCCAGATTAGCGCCCTCGGATTATTATCTGTTCCGAAACTTGAGAAGAAAGTGGTCAAAGATTTTCCAACGATGAAGGAGTGATGTCGGCAGTTAATGGCTATTTTGAGGAGCAAGACAGTTCTTATTATAAAAAGGATGTCGAACTTATTGAACATCGCTGGGAAAAGTGCATACAGCCGGACGGAGATTGCGTCGAAAAATAAATATATTTCTTTCCACAATTTTTATGTTTTCTTTGTTGGGTTGGATACTTCTGGGACCACCCTCGTATTGTAAAAATAACATTACTTAAATTAAAGTATGCGTCATCAAACATGTATTTTTTTCGTTGTAAAACTATAAATTACCAAAATTGATATTATTTGTCCTCATATGTGCCTTCCTTATTCTACTATTTATAGCAGAATAAGCATACGTCGTAGAATTGCTTAACTTTTGTCCTCTATTGTAATTGCAGAGAGGAAAAATATTTCAAATACTTTTTCTAAGTATGATGTATAATTGTGAGAGACACATGTGTATTAGTGCATGAAAGAAATGTGTTAAGAATTTAGAAAAAACAGTTTACCACATTTCCTTTGAAATTAATTACATTTTTTCCTACATAAATGTAATATTAATCATGTACTTAACATAATAGACGTAGAATATTATAATAAGTTTATCTCTTTATTTATTCTAATGCTTTTGTGTTGAAAGTAATTAGACAATAATAATTATGAATAGTCTAGTTCGTCCTTCGATAAAACAACTATTTCCATTGTATATTTATAACAATCAACCTTTACAAAAGTGAACAATCTCTGCGTTTTATATTTGTATAAATACCAGCGAACTCTGGCAAATCCTTATTCTCCATTCCTTTATTAATTATGTACACAATTCAGGTATTATATTAAGTTTTTAGGTCCTGTTTGTCTTCTTTACGGTATTATTAAATACGATATATATGCAAATGAACTTGTTTTAATTAAAGTAATCTCATTTCAATATGCTTCTGTCAATTCCAGAGTCAAAAGAGATTTCGCTTTGTTTCTGGGGGAATCGCTTCGGATCGATCTTTTCATTCACAATTTTGTGTTTACTAACGGTTTTCTTGTTGAATTAATTGTTTGCTTCATTGAATTTTTTTAATGATTAATGAAAGGGTATTTTCAGCGTCGAGGTCTGGTTTAAAATATTAATTCTTTTTTTATTTTTTTCTTTAAAAATGTTATTCAACCTTTCTTCAGAAATTGTTATGCATGGATATTATTAAAAGTAATATATTATTGAATATAAAGAATTTTTCAAATATATTGGAGATGGAAGTATATCCTTCAAATCTTACGGAAAAATTTTAATATAGCAAAAACATCTGACTTAGGTTATAATATTAGGTGCGCAACTAAGTTCTCGCTGTTTTTTTGATGAAAATGCAACTTTATTGTGAAAAAATGTTTACAAATGAATCATTCAAAATATTGCCCATCGCTAGCGACAACTTTTTCCCTTCTTTCTGGCAGAGCTCGAATACCGTCACGGTAGAAGTGTTCGTCCTTTGAGGCTATCCACGAATCAATCCATTTTGAGATGTCTTCATATGAGCGGCCAGACCATGTGCCATCGAACAGAACAAGTAATAATCGGACGGCGCGATATCTGGGGAATATGGCGGGTGGGGTAGGGCCTCCCATTTGAGCGTTTCTAAGTAAGTTTCAACGGGTTTGGCAACGTGAGGCCGAACGTTGTCATGCTGTAGAATCACTTTTTCGTATCTCTGCTCGTATTGTGGCCGCTTTTCGCACAGTGCTCGGCTCAATCGTATCAATTGAGTTCGATACCGTTCACCAGTGATGGTTTCGTTGGGTTTCAACAGCTCATAATAAATAACACCGTCCTGGTCTCACCAAATACACAGCAAAACCTTCGCAGCGTGAATATTCGGCCGAACCGACGACGTAGAAACATGATCGGGCAGTCCCCATGATTTAGTTCTCTTTGGGTTGCTGTAATGAATCCATTTTCCATCACCCGTAACGATGCGATAAAGAAAACCCTTCCTTTTTTGCCGCTGGAGCAGTTGTTCACAGGCGAAAAAAGCGGCGCTCAACGTCTCTTGGCTTCAAATCATAAGGAACCCAAGTTCCTTGCTTTGTAATCATTCCCAACGCATGCAATCGCTGGGAAATGGCTTGGCAGGTAACTCCAAATGCTGAAGCAAGCTCTTTTTGCGTTTGGCACGTGCCAAACGCAAAAAGAGCTTGAGGATACGTATCCTCATCGAGTAATGCCTCTAATTCAGCGTCTTCAAAGGTTTTTGGTCTTCCTTCACGCGAACGGTCGTCAACATCGAAATCACCGTTTTTGAAGCGACGGAATTAATCACGGCACGTTGTGTCACTTAGAGCAGCATCTCCGTAAACATTTTGGAGTTCTCGATGCGCTTCAGCCGCCGTTTTCTTCGAATGAAAGAAGAAAAGCAACACTTCCCGCAAATGACGATTATTTGGCACAAAATCAGACATTTTCACACAACCAAAAGTATATGACGCAAAACAAAATCACTAATGTGTCAAAGCGGTTTGTTTACCATATGTCTAAGCTTGGTTCATGACGTTTTGGTTATGTCACAATCGACCAGCACTTACTACTTAGGATCTTTAATATATTTTGAAATACGCATAATAAAGCCCAGGCTAGACGCAAAGGGTAAAAAGGAATGTTCGAGATACAGTCCACAAGTTAACTCAACATGCGAATAATACAAGGACAACCCAGACTAACACGCGTATCCATACTGACCGTTGGCGTGAGCAAGCTAGCTAGATCATATCGATATACGTACATTATAAAAAAAATGCGAATCGAAAAAGAAGTTTAATTTCCTATAGGTTTGAAATACATCGAACAAATATTAAAGTAAAAGACTAAAGTATTGGGGAAATGAACTGGTTTACAAAGAAATATGCAAGTACATTAATGCAATAAATATTGTTATAGCGGTAACGAGGTATACATTTAATTATTTTAATATCAGCTTGTATCCAATTCAGATTTTCGAAATTTGATTTTTAGTTTTTGGCCAAGTTTAAGGTATAAATTGGTTTAAGGCATTATTAGTTATGTACATAAATAAAACATATATATATATATATATATATATATATATAATTTAAATATAAAAAAATATATGTATATATATATATACATATACATATATATATATATATATATATATATATATGTTACGCTTCTATATAATAATTTTTATAGCATGTTTTTAAATTAATTTATTTTAATTTAAATACAATTCGATTTAGAATTCATAAGTAGTTATTTATTATTTAGCCATTATTTGCGTTATATCCAGATGCGAGATCATTTTGTTTTCGTCACGTACGGTCAGGGTGTAATAAAACATACCGTCGTCATTTTCTAGGAAGTCAAATACCTAGAACTTATCAAACCTTCTCTTGGAATAATCTTAGCAACTTTCCATTGACTCACATTCAATATTACTTCTATTTTGTTAATTTCTAAGTGCAATTAGAGGTTCAAATATTAATCATTTTTTCACACAGAATACATGTCTATTATTCTGGAGATATTCTGTAGATATCTTGGTACTTAAATTGATATCGCACTCTTAATTTATGCTAACTTTTTAGCGCGCCTAATTTCTAGCGTGAATATTCTCCCGTCTCATTGGTTAGTTCAAACATGACCGACATCCTACCCTTCAGCTTACCGCTTCTTTTCGTGAAAGCCCCAGCTTGTAAGAAAAAAAACAGATACTTCTACTCCAGCCATGAACAAGGCCATACGTATCCATTCTACGAGCTTGTGCAGTTAAGTTTTACTCGCACATGTAGTATCCACGTGTTTTTTTGCTACTGCAAAATATATATATAGCATCCTGACCCAGGATATATATATATATATATATATATATATATATATATATATATATACACAATACACGCAAGTACCTTACGTATCGTTCGATACATATTTTAATCTAATCCTTTTTATAATTTTATTGTACAGCTTTGTGTCACTCGAATTACTTTTATTATAGCGTTGCGATTACGTATATTTTGTTTTATCTGTTGCTCTCTCAAGTTTTAAGAATTAGTTTAAATTAGTGAATAAAATTTTAAGGGCAATCCTGTTGTTTTATTTCCATTAATAATCTTTCTTTCAGCTTGGCACACGTCCTGGACTTTTGCTGCTCCTTGTAAACATTTACTATTTATTAACTCCTGCAATTTATTTTCTTATTTGCATTTATTACAGCGCTTCAGCTAGTCGGACACGCGCTCGTAATAAATCCACCAACCATCAAGTGCAAATAAATATTTAGTATTAAAAAATATTATCTTTATTATTTATTTAAATTAATTAAGGTGTCATTTAACCCCTTAACTCACTTCATACCAAGCTAGGTGGTAGTAATATAAATAATATAGTCTACTTAAAAAAGTTTTAAATGTAAGGTTTCCAATGTTTCCCCATATCTGTACATATTACTCTTTATATCTTTATGCAACTCACTTATTAATTAACATTTAAATGTGTTTGAATTTTCATAAAGTTAATAAAATCATAGTTTGCAAGAAATCTAGCGTTTTATTTATCTGAATGTTGTGTTAACTGAATACTTGACCTGGTTGATTCAAAATAACCCCTGCTCAGCCTCTTTAAAACATTTTATAAAAGAATACAATTGAAAGAGTGTTATTATTAATTAGATATTTTGAAGTTCAAGAATATTTACTTTCTAGATTAGCAAGAGATTTGTAAGGTTGATATATAACCCCCTTTCCACATTAACTTTGTAAAGAGCATTTATTGTTACAGATAATTTCTAGATTAGCAAGATGATAACTAATAGGTCTGCAACACATAACAATATGTACATATATATTTTATTAAATATTAATAGCAAGATGATAACTAATAGGTCTACAATACATAACAATATGTACATATATATTTTGTTAAATATCAATACGATGTAAACGTAATGCAAAGGAGGCCAGAGATTATTAAAAGCAAGTGTTATAAGTTCTCGATTCAAAAATATACGCAATACATCTTTACTTATGCAAACGAAGTCTAGTCTAGCGTTTAAGTGACCGCCGATGTTAATATTTGTAACGAAGTATGTACATATGTACATATAGACTGTTAGCGCGGTGAAAAATTCAACTGTTACTATTCACTATTCACATCATAATGGGAGCTCTTCTGTACATGTACATGTTGTATACCATACGCCTTACACTAACACTTTACCAATGTACGTATGATATAATCAATCATTTGGCGCACTCAGCTCTCAACGAATCTTTATCTATCTGTTCGCTTTCGGCGACTGCGAAAGCGAAAGTTGTATTCTTTTTCTGCGCCGCCTGTCGTCACACAAACAGATCGTACATACATATGTTCGTGTGAGAATACTCATCTGGTGCGAGGCAGAGTAATTATATATGTTCACGGCCATGACACTTGCTACTTATATCGGAACATTCGTCCTTAACATGGTTTGAATCGGCTTTTTTGATCGATACGGATAACATATTACTGTCAACATGTGCACATGAAAATATACGAGACGAACTAGAAAGAAAATAATCTGCTACTATGGAATCTAAAGATTGTGTAAATTCGTTATCATATAGACATATTTTCACCGTGGTCAATTAATGTAAATATGAGGTTGGACTGACAAATTCATCAAATGAAAATGAAAAAAGGTACCTTGCGATTGTATTTATTTCCGAAGATACTCCCCTGCCACCTCAATACATTTGGATCAACGATGATGTAAAGTTGTAAGCTCTGATAAAATTCAGAACTCTTAAGTTCAATAAGCTTTAATACCTTAGTTGAAAATTTCTGACCTAAGGTATTCTTCTGGGGATAGAAAGAGGCGGTAATCTTACAGTGCCAAATGTGGCGACTGAGGCAGGTGCTGCAAGTTGTTCGCGCTCGAAGCACATCAAAATAAATGGTCGCCTGTTTTTCAGAAAAACCGGTCACGTTGCAACCGTGCCTTTAGAGAGTTGTAGAACGATAAATTCCGAATGGTACACAACTATTTGTTTGCCAAAAGTTTTTGAAGAAATCAGGAAAACAAACCGAAAACGACATATCATTATCCACCATGACAATGCGAGCTCTCACAGGTCGGTTCAAACAATTGAATATTTGACCGGGCAAAACATTGAATTGATGAACCATCCACCGTACAGCCCTGATCTAACACTTTGTCATTTCTGTTTGTTCCCACACGTGAAGAATAAACTTCGTGGTCAACGGTTTTCTAAGCCGGAAGAGTCAGTTGAGGCATTCAAATCTCATATTTTAGAGATACCTCTCTCACAATGGCAACCAACAATGCTTTTCGGATTGGTTTAAACGAATGCAAAAGTGCGTTGATTTTCATGGAGAATATTTTGAAAAGCAATAAAACGATTATCGATAATAAAAGAATCTTTTTTGTTTGCTATTCCCAAAATTTAAACGGTTACCTTCGTACTTCCCCTGGTCTTTCCATTTTTTGTTATATAATTTCTAATATTAATTATTATTCAAGGTGCCCAGCAAATATAAATATATTTAAATACTGAATAAAAATCGGTAACAAGTGGCTCAAAAGTGGATCAAACAAAACAAGGATCAGTAACAACTTGCAAAAATGAACTAACGCCATCTGTTGGAAAAATGTTCCACTAATATTCAATTTTTAATTTCAAGTAATCGATTTCTTTCGTGAGCATTCTATTAACACTTACACATTCGGAATTACATTGTATATAGTAATTTCGAATTTTTATTTTTGCAAGAACTCAAATAAGGTGCAGAGTCATACGGTGGGTATATATGTATACACACTAGATTTATAAGTATCTAGAGGATTATCTGCTTCGTGACTGCATTATCTTCATATTCGTAAGGTATTATTTGAGATATCGCCCGATTGTCTCAGTGTTTGCGTTCTTTGTCAGCTCCGCACATCGACACGCAACCGTATCGACGTAATGCATTCACCTCCATTTATGTGATTATACGCGATTCGTAGGTTTTTGCGATTTCTTCCTTGTTCGTCCGGTTTCCTCGTACTTTCTATCGAAAGATTTATAGTCGCCGATATTCTATTACATTGTTATATACCTTTACTTTACTGAAATGTTCTCGGATTGCATCAACTACCTGTTTCATTATTAACGACTGTCTAGTATTTATTGATTGGGAATGATTGTGAATTAACTGCTATGCTTATTTGGAAAGTAAGCACCGTTTAGATATTTAAAAAATTGCAATTTTATTTGCAAACAATGTTATTTTTAATTTAGACCGTTATTATGTGATAGCTCGTTCTAGGTGAACAATAAACAAGCTATAACTACTATGTACGCCTGCAGAAACGTGTGGCGGCGACGATATATTTTGAAAGCTGACGGATATACTCAAAGTCGAGATTCATATGCGTATGGTATGTGTATGAATGCCGAATTAGATTGATGATGGCGAATGGATGGCGTTCTTTGTTATATTCAACGAGTGTTAATAGATTTCTTAACCGATTTTCTACATTAGAACACGCTGGCACTATTATTAAATGTATTGTTTGCCATATCAACATTTTACCATACAGTATTTTTGTATCTAAAAGACATCTTAATAGCAAACAACACCGGTTAAATGCGCAACGTGATGTACCATATTATAAATATTTATATGACTTAATTTTTTTGTTAAGTGTGTACAACATTCCACAAAATGTTGTAGACAATGAAGAATTTCGAAACTTTCGGGGAAAATACGTTCCGGAATGGAGATTGCCAACAACAGATCAATTACAGCATAATTTTCCTAGGGTCAAAAACACGATTACTGATAAAAAAAAAGCAGTGTTAAAAGATCAAAAAATATGGCTGACGGTGGACGAAACAACGGATATAAGAAAGAATAGTATTTTAAATGTGGTAGTGCGCACTTTAAAAGTCGGTGAGAAGGCAAACGCGGAAAGGGTAGTAGAAACTATAAAACATACCTTTGGGAAGTTCAATATATCGGCAACCCAACTTGTAATGTTGGTTACAGATGGGGCTTCGAATATGGCTAAAGCTGGAAAGCTAATAAAACAATCTTGCCCTCAGTTGCTTCATATAACCTGTTTGCTCCATGCATATCATCTTGTAGATGAATTTATTAGAAACAGTAGTACAAAAGTAGACCAATTTATAGTTTCTACCAAAAAAGCTTTTATTAAATCTCCAAAACACATTCGTGAGTTTAAACAAGTTTGTCCGGACATTCATTAGCCACCACAATTGTTATTGACGGGATGGAGAACACGGCTTAAAGCTGTTTTATATTATGAGAAATTGTTATACATTATTAAACCTTGTATCTTAAATTTATACCCGCAAGATGCTCAAGCAATTTCAGTAAGTCAACGGCTGGTTTCAGATACCGAAATCCATACTCAAATAGAGCAAATTTCTGAAAAATATTCAATTCTGTTATCATTACATGAAGCGCTAAATATAATGTATTACCTCAAAACCTCGTTAGAAAATCTAACCGATAACTTGTGTGCGGTTATAAATAAGAATAAGAAAACCAAGAGTGCGAATATGATGCGTACTTCCTTTTTAAATTCGCGAACATCACATTATTAGGCGCAGAACGCTTCATGTCCAAACATACCGACATATTTTCACCTCGCCGTAGGAGTATGACTGAGTCAGCACTGGAAGGTATACTAATGACACAATACTACAGCGAATTTTTACGTCACTACATCAACAATACAAAAAAAAACTTAAATAATAAGTAATTATATTTACTATTTTGAATATTGATAGTAAGTGAGCCGTACGATACTGTGAAAGCACTCGTTTTTGCAGCCTTACTACTATGTTACATGTTACTTTATTAGTTCAAACTTATAAACTTGAAAAAATTTGTGTTTTAACGCTTTTTTTATATTTATGTCTGTTTTTCTTTCATTTTTATACAAAATTGTAATACGGGAAATCTTCGTTATCCAAATTTTTTTGTTTATTAATTATACTGTAGGTAACTTATCAGACATGATTAAATATAAACAGCTTAGATCCCAGGTTAAGTTATGTTTTCCATTATTTCTGATGCGAAGAACTTTTCGACTTTTGGAATTTTGGACTTCTGTTATGTTAATATACATACAAAGGGTACTGGAAAGTTTTGCAATCCAGCTTTGTCTATTTAATTTTTTCAAAGTAATTTCCTCTACATTCAATACACCCTCCATCCTCCGAAACCAATCTTTAAACCAGTTCTGCAAAGTTTCACTAGGAAGTAAAGCACACTCGTTGTCCCAAGCCCGCAGAATGTCGTCGTCGCTGGAAAATCGCCTCCCTTTTAGCTTCATTTTCACATGCGGGAACAGTGCAAAGTCACAGGGAGCAAGATTTGGACTGTAGGAAGGGTGCTGGAGAAGTTTCAATCCTGTCGTGGTCAAATATTTGGCGCAAGCTTTGGCGCAGTGAGCTGGAGCATTATCGTGATAGAGGAACAAGATGTCCATTCTTGATTTTGGCCCGCAGGTTCTTCATAGATCCAATGACTTTAGGCAGGCACTTTTCAGTAAACCACTTAGGTGTTACTGTCTTCTGTGTGTCCAAAACGACGCGTTTCACAATTCCACTCGATTCGAAAAATACAGCTATCATTTTCTTCTTTACAGATCGGGATTTTCTTCTTCAGGATTTTCTGACAACTACGGATGTGTCCTCGTCGTCAAAAACCCAAACTTTGTTTTGAGATTTGGTCGACACTTCGTAATAGTACAGTCAAGTGTCGTCACCTGTTACGATGTTGTTCACATACCGAGATTATCCCTTATTAAATTTTTTAGAATCTCCCGGCACCAAGTCGCACGTCGTGTCATCTGCTCTTCAGTCAGTCGATGCAGCACCCAGAGAGAAAAAAGTTTCTTCACGTGCAAATGATCATGCAGAATCGAACGAATTGCTGGTGTATTTAGGTCTGAAGTACCCTCTATATGTTGGTAGGTCACTCACCTGTCCTCGCCAAGCATTTTCCTCACAGTAGTAACGTTTTCCTACGTAACTGACGTTCGTGGCCCTCCCGGCCTCTCAGCATCCTCCACAGTTAAATTTACCCTTTGGAATTCCCTATACCACCTGAATATCGTTGTGGGATGTGGACAAACATCACCTAGTGCAAGAGTAATTTCTTCGAAGTACTGGTCTATGTTTAAACCACGCACGAAATTATAACGCAAAACTGCTCTTATCTCATTTCGTGACCACGATGTCATCGCAAGCACTTTACACTCTCACTGCTAATGAATAACTGAGCCCATCGACATGGTGCGGCGGCTACTATGCACGTATGAACATGTCTCAACATGCAGCAACAAGCAGCTTCCTACGATTCATTGTTCCATCATATTGCAAAACTTTCCTAGTAGTCTTTGTATGTACATGGATGTATATATTTTTATATCTTTGTACTATATTTTCAATTTTATTTTATTGACAATTCCAAATTTATTGTACAAATTCTACTGTAAAATATTTTTGTAAGATAAATGAATCTGAATCTGAATCTGTTTCTTTCCGTCTTGAAAATCCGTAAAACCTGTAAAGCACTTTGTGCGTCTCTGTTATATCAAGTATTTAATATTTTCATTTTCTTATCGAAAAATTTTGTAGTACTATTGTACTGTACGTTCAAAGTTTTGTTTATTATTTCGTCCTTTTTTCCCTGTGTTCTTGTAAAGATTCTTTTGAGTGGAAGAATGACTCGACCGCCTCGAACAATGCAAATTTCATGCGCTCGGATTGCCTTCAATGGAGAATTGCGATGCGCTCCAGAAACCTACAAAAAAGAACAACGAATCTCTTTACATCTGTTAAATCGATTCTTCGAACTTCTGTGTTTGAGGCGGCCGGCACCACAGTTTCGGTTGTGCGGATATTACATCGATATTGTCGATATGACAACAGGACGCTGATAGTATCTGTTCATTACATTTTAAATTATACTTTCCGTTGTATATGTGCATGGATATCTGGCATTTTATGTTCGCTGGAATTCGCGTATGATATTAATTTTCATGGTTATAGATACAAGATAAGGAGAATAGGTATTTTTCATGATTAAATGTAGTATTTAGTTTATAGCCGCGTGTTTTAATTAATTGTAATATCCAGTTTACGCTTGTAATTGTTATCTTTAATTAAATATCTTGCTTTTTAATTAGGCAATAAATATACTGTGTGACAAGAAAACGAATCATTTAGCAGAAGCATATATTTTCAAACCAAATTTTGTATAATTAATACATCGTATTACGAATAATAAATCACTTAATTTTTATTGAAAAATTTCTTCTCTTTACTATATACTATACTACTGTACTATACTGGATAACAAGCGCCTCCCTCTATCGTCCACTATACTGAACGACAAAGCGAGAAACGCGACAGAGGGAGGCGCTTGTTATCCATTATTTTTCTGTATCTAAATGATAAGATAGACGCTACCAAGGAACCGTTCATTAATAACACAAATCTGCCTCACGATCCGTGATATCGGTGAAGCATGTGTAGTAGATAGGGTGTTATTAATAATATAATGATTCCTTTAAACATACTATACTATACAACTATTAATAATGAGTTGCCGTTCCACGTAAACGTTCTGCCATTCACCCGAGCATTTTTCTAGTAAGATGTTCTATGGACTCCTGTGGAATTTCGTTCCTGTTCTGGAACCAGCACTTTCTCGAACGTTCCACACTCCTTTCTAGGAGTTTCTCGAAGTGTCGTGACCATATATTTAAATTAATTTAAGTGAAATATAATATAATATGTTTATATATATATATATATATATATATATATATATATATATATATACATGTGCGCAACTAAGTTCTCGCTATTTTTCAAGAGATGGCTCCCGTAGTAAGTGCTGGTCGATTGTGGCATAACCGAAACGTCATGAACCAAGCTTAGACATATGGTAAACAAACCGCTTTGACACATTAGTGATTTTGTTTTTGCGTCATATACTTTTGGTTGTGTGAAAATGTCTGATTTTGTGCCAAATAATCGTCATTTGCGGGAAGTGTTGCTTTTCTTCTTTTATTCGAAGAAAACGGCGGCTGAAGCGCATCGAGAACTCCAACAAGTTTACGGAGATGCTGCTCTAAGTGAAACAACGTTCCGTGATTGGTTCCGTCGCTTCAAAGACGGTGATCTCGATGTTGACGACCGTTGCGTGAAGGAAGACCAAAAACCTTCGAAGACGCTGAATTGGGGGCATTGCTCGATGAGGATCCGTGACAAACGCAAAAAGAGCTTTCTTCAGCATTAGGAGTTACCCGCCAAGCCATTTCCCAGCGATTGCATACGTTGGGAATGATTTAAAAACAAGGAACTAGGGTTCCTTGTTATTTGAAGCCAAGAGACGTTGAGCGTCCTTTCTTCGCCTGTGAACAATTGCTCCAGCGGCAAAAAAGGAAGGGTTTTTTTTTCATCGCATCGTTACGGGTGATGAAAAATGGATTCATTACAGCAACTCAAACAAGAGAACAAAATCATGGGGACTGCCCGGTCATGCTTCTACGTCGTCGGTTCGGCAGAATATTCACGTTGCGAAGGTTTTGCTGTTTATTTGGAGGGACAGGGCGGTGTTATTTATTATGAGCTGTTGAAACCGAACGAAACCATCACTGGGGAACGGTATCGAATTCAATTGACACAATTGAGCCGAGCACTGCGCGAAAAGCGGCCACAATACGAGCAGAGGCACGAAAAAGTGATTCTACAGCATGACAACGCTCGGCCTCACGTTGCCAAACCCGTTAAAACCTACTTAGAAACGCTCAAATGGGAGGCCCTACCCCACCCGCCATATTCCCCAGACATCGCGCCGTCCGATTATTACTTGTTCCGTTCGATGGCACATGGTCTGGTTAATCAGCAGTTCCGCTCATAATGGCTTGATTCGTGGATAGCCTCAAAAGACGAACACTTCTACCGTGACGGTGTTCGAGCTCTGCCAGAAAGATGGGAAAAAGTTGTCGCTAGCGATGGGCAATATTTTTTCACAATAAAGTTGCATTTTCATCAAAAAAACAGCGAGAACTTAGTTGCGCCCCTAATATATATATATATATATATATATATATATATATATATATATATATATTTATAAAAAACCGAATAATGTCCCTTCCAGCTACATACCTATATAAACAATTACTTAGAGCTAAGTTAGAATTAAAAAAAATACTCTCACCAGATAGCACTTGCTGACACTTCATTAACAACGTATATACTGAGTATTCACTGTGTAATAAACACAAAATAAACCCTTACAAGCGCACAAATATCAGGTAAAGACTGGCTATTACATCCACGTAGTAAACCGTACAATAATACACTGAACTTGTGGGGCTATCTGACGGAAAAATTTTCGGCAATAAATCTGCTACTCTTGTAGGCATAAAAAAGAACATCGGGCGTGCTTCTGCTGAAATAGAGTCCCGGTTCTGGGTAAGCATTATGAAAAACAAAAAAAGAATGGGTGTCATGTTAGCGGAGTCATAGAGGGCATTCGCCTAATGTCGTTTTCCATGTCTAAGTGCTCAGCATGTAAAGGGTTTTCCAATAGGGTCTTGACAACTTTTAATTCAATTTGTGAACGCACCCTTTCACTAATCATCGAACTGTCACTGTCAATTTATTCAGTAAACTTAACATTTTCATCATGGTAAAGTATAGAGAAACGGAGTCGGTGACCGCTACGAACAACATCTGCAAATTATAAAAATTTACTACAGAAATTCGGAGTCGGTGACCACTACTTTAAGAGCGTTAACTCCGATTTTCGGTCGTAATTCTCGCCCTAGTAGACAGGCAGTAACAAGTTTGATGCAAAAATTTGAGTCTACGTATTCGTTGTGTGATGTTGCCGTGCCAGTGAGACAACGGGTTGGTCGAAGTGTCGAAAATATCGCTGCCGTTGAAACGTCCGTAGCAAATGATCCAAATCAGTCAATTCCACGGCGTTCTCAAGAGTTGGCCATCGCCAAGACCACTTTATGGCCAATTTTGCGTAAGGATCTTGGTTGACACTCATACAAGATCAAGCTGACTCAAGAATTGAAGCCGTTGGACCATTTGAAGCGACGTACGTTCTCCGATTGGGCTCTGGAAAAGATGCGCCAAGATGATCAATTTCATCGCAAAATCATTTTCAGTGACGAAGCTCATTTTTGGCTCAATGGTTCCGTCAATAAGCAAAATATGCGTTATTGGTCGGGTGAAAATCCACATGTGCTTCATGAAACACCACATCATCCACAAAAAATAACTGTTTGGCGCGGTTTGCATGCCGGCGGCGTCATAGGGCCATATTTTTTCGTCGACGATAATGATCGTCACGTTACTGTGAATGGTAATAGTTATCGCGCCATGATTATTTTGGGCCCGAATTGGAAGATATGGACTTGGACAACATGTGGTTTCAGCAGGACGGTGCCACAAGCCACACAGCACACGTTACAATCGATTTATTGAAGAGTACGTTTGATGAGCGTGTTATCTCAAGAAATGGACCAGTCGATTGGCCGCCTCGTTCGTGCGATTTAACGCCTCTAGACTTTTTTCTTTGGGGCTACGTCAAGTCATTGGTCTATGCCAACAAGCCGACAACGTTGGAAGAGCTCAGAGCCAACATTGAACGCGAAATAGCAGCCGTTTCTGCCGAATTGTGTGGCCGAGTCATGGAAAATTGGATCCAACGAATCGACCGCTGCAAACGTGCCCGCGGTGGCCATATGAACGAAGTCGAGTTCCATTCATAAATGTTTTGATTGTACTTCAACCCGATAATAAAGTTTTTGAAATATCTCAAATGGTCTGCATTTTATTTTGAAAAAAAGTTGTCAAGTCCTTATTGGAAAACCCTTTACTTTATATTGATAGCAATCAGACTCTAATTTATCCAATATTTTGTTTTTTGTTTACACAAACCCTGTTCGTTCAATTTAGATCACTCTTTATATAACGCTTGTACTAGACGTAGCAGATTTTAATGAACAAATCAACAAATTATTGTGACAGGGGCTACCTTTATAAATTTATTTCTATCAATTCGTAACGTCTACAGCAAACAATAACTCTATTGACTGAAAATGCCGTCACATCTTCGACAATTTACACTATTAATTTCCAATTGTGAGCATTCCTGGAACGTTCCTTTGAAAGCAACTCCTCTCAAGCGGCGCTTATCTATTTTGATCGGCGGTGCCGTATTGAAAAATGTTAAAAATATTATACACAAGAGGAAGACTGTGCGGATGTGATGGGAAGAGCGAACGGAGAAAACGCGCGCGATAGAATTGTTAATCGTTTAAATTGACGGAATCGTCGCAGCGGGCGGCGCGAAATTCATTACAGCAAATAAAACCACGAACAACAAAAAGGTGTTGTCCTTTTAACATTTCATTGAGATTATATGACGCGTTCCCGATACCGGCTCGATGATGAGACGGTGAAATATGTTGTTCGTTAATGTATTTGGTTTTATTACGCTGCGCTCAATAACAAACTACGATAATTACATACTTCGCGTGCGTGACCATGATATAAAGAATTAAATATTGATAAATTTAGTTGTGAACAAACTTTGTAACGAATGCCAAGAAAGAAATGTAAAGAATATCGCAAATGCGATAAAATAATAAAAATATAATTTTTTAAAAGTGTGTGAATACGTAAATTACCCATTTTTTACAAGTATTATATAAAAGCACTAATAAAGTAACCGTTGCTCTAGACGTGTGTGGGCGAATGTGTGGGAAAAACTGTGAACTTGGTCCGGAGAACACTCTGCAACTATACAGGGTGATCAGAAATTCGCGAATAATCGTCAGATATGGAGATTCTATGATTAATTCTGAGTCGACAATTTTAATATACAAATGTTGTATTGTCATTAGTTAAACCATACGAATTGCCTAACAGCTGTATAGATTTGGAAGGAATCTTTTTTTTTGTTTGTTTTTTTTAATGACTTAATGTTGATATATAACCCTTTTCGCATTAGGAACAGTCAGCTAAGTTCAAATTACCTGGCTGTGAAGATATACAATGCTTTGCCTGATAGGTTTAAGGGCCTACCATGGATTAGACTCAAAAGATTAATAAACACAGTGCTGGTGGAGAATTGCTTCTATTCAGTAAATGACTTTCTGAAATATAAATTTTGACATTGCCATTTTTGTGTTTTTTATGTTTTCATTGTTATTCGGGTTAATCACTAAGGTTGATATATAACCCCTTTCCACATTAACTTTTGTAATTCTGTATACGCATTTCGACAACCAAATTGTCATCATCAGCAGATAACCGCAAAGTGTCGCACCTGGTAAACCATGGCGAAAAATACATGTACGAAAACAAACTCCGTACGCGATCCACACCGTTGAGAACCTAAATGTACACTGAGTGTTCGTTTCACAAGATTTTTAAAAATTGTTTTACTTAAACTAGGATGAATGATATTGAAAAAAGAACACGGACACGACCGATAAGTCTCTGACATTAAACAGACCGAAAAGGGTCGTCTGGATCAGTCCAGTGTCACTATTCACCACATGGCTTTTTTTCTTTAAAATGTACATGCTTTCGTACGTGTCTAATTCACGATAATTATACACGTTCTTTATCAAATGTAAACAATCCGTGTTAACACTGTGGTTATTTTCTAAAACATGCCTTGCTATACCTGATTTTTCTGGTCGGTTGAATTTTATGTGCGCAAGGTGTTCTTTATATCGGGTTTGGATCGATCGTTTAGTTTGGCCGTTAACTTGTTATTCTGGTGTTTTGTATAAATCTTGCGGGTTTTAAAGTGTTTGGTGGCGTATTTATTGTGAGCCACAAAGATTTTTTTTGTGTATTTATTTATTTATAACATGTAATGACGTGTGTATGTACATATACATCAAAAAATTATTACTATTATTATTATTATTATTATTATTATTATTATTATTATTATTATAAAAGAAATCATTCAAATATTAATTGACACATCCACAGTCATAGACTCTGGGAATGAAGACTTGAGTATGGCCATAACAGAAAATATATATGTGTTAGGGAAGTAGTTTGCGGCAAATAACCTACAATTAAATCTATCCAAAACCCATCTCCTGACTTTTGCTAACAGTTTACCGACAGATGTGGTGGTGAGTGATGAAATGCTTGCCTCTAAACTGTGACGCGCCATTTCTTGGCCTTGGGGTTGACTCTGAGCTGTCCTGGAAACCTTACTTCAGTGAACTATCTGGGGGGCTGCCTCGGTTCTGCTACTACTTGCGTGTTATTTCTCGTATCGTTGGTGGGGAGGCGGGACTGCTTTCTTATTTCGCCCATGTACATTCAAGGCTCCAGTATGGCGTGGTGTTCTGAGGCAATTCCATGTACTGGCAGAGGATATTTATCCTCCAAAACTCATGTATTAGAGCAATTTATGGCATGGAACCAAGGGAGAGTTGTGTTTCGATCTGCCAAAGTACTAACAATGCCCTCGACTTATGTACTTCACTGCGCGTTGCATGTGAAAATAAACTATAACGAAATTTTTAAAAAGTACGAAACCAATCACGCACATGCTACGCAAAACCTTCGTAATATGCATCTTGTGCCCCCACAAATAAATTTTACAATACAAAAAAAATTTGTTCACCATTGTGTAAAAATATACAACCACATACCACTTCGAATCAAGAGCTTGCCGTTGGCCCGGTTTAAAATTATTTTGAAGTTTTGGCTAATAGAGCAAGAGTTCTACAATGTGGAGGATTTCCTTAAAACAATTGTAGACATTGGCGTATAGCATATGTCAACTACACACACATACAATATATGTATATATACATACTTACTTTATCTATTTTAACTTTTAACTTTATCTTTTTAACAGTAATTGTTGTTTCGTCGTTATTTATTTTATACTTATGACATATTCCATGTTTTTTTGACATTATGGAACGTATTAAATATTATTATTATTATTATTATGGTAATTCCACATTATATTCATAGCAGAACATGGAAAAGAACATGTGTTATTCCTTGAAACGTATGTAGTAAACAAGATGTTATTAATATTTGAATGATGCCTTTTAACTCATACATTCGTATTGTTATACAATTTTTCTTTTCTGACATATTATGTCACCTCTGATGATTAATAAATACTATTACTACTCAACTCAAATCACCAATATTAGCGATTTTACGCTCTGACAAAGAAACAAGGCTATAGTTGTTGCGATGTATTTATGGGTCGCCGAAGGATAGTTACGGGGTTACAATTTTGAAATAATTTTTCTGTTAAATTTCCACTATAATAATAATTTGTTTTTAACGTTATCCTCTAAAATTTATGAAAAACAGTGTTGTGTAAATAATAAAGAAAAATGAAAAGAGAAACTGAAAATTCTTTGTCTAATATCTTTTCGATATTTTACACGTCCACCTTGTAAGATATAAATATATCTGATAAATGTCGAGATTGACGCAATTTAAAATAATATATCGATTACATTATAAATACCGTTTATTTTCCTAAAGCATGCTTTTCAAACATCTCTGGGCACAGCAGTCGAATTGTGGATATACCTCTGGATATTTATCTTTAGAATAAGCTCGCGGGCATTTATTTCGATACTCTAAATGCCGTAATGTTGCGTTCTTTTATGCAGAATTTACAATACATCGGATTAGGATTCATAAATAATGTTGCAGCAAAAAAAAACTACTTGTAATAAAACTGCACAAGAAGATATTTTTCTTGTCAATAGATAAAGTAGGCATTTCTTGATTAAACATTGTATATCTTAATGTAAATAATACGCACAATTAATCTGTTTCAACAATATTTTATTTTTCTCTAACGATATTATTTTTCAAGTCTTCACAGTTCCTTTAATTATTTCGCGTCCCTTGATTATTTTTAACTTTTGGCGTGCCTTGTTTATATTATGGTTGATTAATTTCAAATTAACCAGTGCATTTGCCCTTCGTCCCACTGATTTTTTTGAAAGGCCCAATCTTTTAGAAACATGCTCTCTTCTTTAAAAACACTCTCTTCCATCACATCTCTCAAGTGAATGTTTGTGAGTGAATTTTGTATCGCACATGAACTGTTCAGCGCGATATACAACACAACTTGTCCAGGGGGGTCCACGTATATCATATATCTTTCGATACTTGCTTTTTACTAATACTTGTATATTTTAATTCACAGTTTTATTATCCAATTTGTTTGATTATAGTATTTGCAATTGATCATATATTTGGTTTTGCATACTGCTTTTGCTAGCGATTTTAATACCTCTTCCACAGACATGTTAACTCAGTTCAAAGAAAATTTTAACTGCACAAATGTATTACACATCGAATGATCAGAGAAAATGATCATTCTCCTATAATCTAAATTATTTTTAAGTAACCCTTTTGATATTATACGTGAGTTATCTTTTAAATTTTGCATATAAAACTGAAATAAAACAGTAGAGAGATTTTAGAGACTTAATGATTTTTCGAAGTATTCTCCACTAAGTCTAATGCATTTTTGCAAGCAGTTGTTACTCGTTTGTTGATTGCTCCTTCTGACGACTGGAACCTTTGACCACGCAGTCCGTTTTTCATTTTCGGTAAGGTAAAGAAATCGTTGGGAAGTAGGTCCAGACTGTGCGGAGGATGGTCTAACAATTCCACGTTTCGTCGCATTAAAAATTCAATTGTCTTGCGTGCTGTGTGCCAACTTGCATTATCTTGGTAGACGATGATTCGTTGTGCGGGGTTGGTTTTCCGAAGCTCAGCGATGACTTTCGGCAAACAAATGGTTGTATACCAGTCGCCAGTAACACTTCTGTGATCTTGTAGAGGAATTGTAGCTATATGAGCTTTCAAAATAAATGTCGCGACCATCTTTTTGGAGACACATCGAGAACAGATGACTTTTGTCGGCTTTTCTTCACCTTGGAACATCCAAACAGACGACTGGCGTTTATTTTCTGACTCGTATGAGTTAATCCAATATTCATCACCACTGACAATGTTTTACATGTTTTTAGAGTTCCCGGCGATGAAACGATCTAGGGTTTTTTGACACCAACTCACCCTAGCTGCTTTCTGTTCTTCAGTCAACCGATGCGGTGTCCAACAGGAAACAAGTTTCTTTACACACAATTCTTTATGCAAAATATTTTGAATTGAGGTTTTTGAAATCTGGCATGTTCCATGTTGATCTTCGTTAATGATCTTGCGCACAGCATCGACGTATTCCTGAGTGACTGCCGCTATTGATGAACCTGCTCTTGGATCGCCACGTTTGAATTCTCCATACTAACGAGAAATTATTGACTGATGTGGTGCTTCATTACCGAAAAACTCGGCGAGACATTCTTGTTAAAATAATTGTCTTTGAAAATTATTTGGCGGAAACGTTTTCAGTTTAATTCCATTTTTCAACTAACTTGTCAACTTTGACAGTTCCTTGTAACTCCAACACTACACGTTGGGCACTGAAACTTTGGATTTAGGTTAACTGAAGATGTAGGTTAATTTTTAATACTGATATTTGAATAGTGGCGCCCTTTATATCCCACTATGTATAACTTAAAAGTTATCCCACGCAACATTAATTCTTCTGGGTATATAATGAACTTATTTTATCTCTTTTAATTTTGTCTTTATCTCAAAATAGGCCTTGTCGAAACAATACGATTCATATCCTATGAATAATTCAGTACATATATATTCTACATATTTCATTTTCATTTATTTAACTTCCTAATACAAATACACAATTATATCTTTTGATTGCTCATAGACAAACCCCAAATACAAACGGAATGATGAGATGATGACCCCAATATATTCATTATTGTTCAATAGCGGTGTACCGTGGAATCTCCATTCCCGTGACTTTGACTTGAAGGCCCTGCTATCAGCACATCGTTCGCGTAATGCTAATGGTTTTGTTTTTGCTAACGCACGAACGTCACATAAATAGGTACCATATGTACACAGGAACGCGGCGTGCAACTTAAGCCGCCGTTTTCACCTCGTTAAACACGGCCAAGAACAATCGACGTTGATGAGCAATTCGTATCTTGGGACGCGTGATTTCGCATTCGCCTGGTCAGACTTGATATATGTGTATAACGGACTTTTTATAGAGGCCTCTGGAATTTATAGGATGTTATAAATGGTGTTACGTAAGAAATTTATGGAAAGAATATTTTTAGAATTTTGGATATTCTAGTTTATATTATACGGTGAAGGACGTACATTTTTTATATAACGTGATCATAATATTATGCATAATATTCATAGTAGGCATGAATCAAGTCCAAATGACGCGAATATTTAAATTTTGAAATTTCAGATATTTAATTTCTTTTTTAACAAGATTTTTCGAAATAGCTTTGAATGATTTTTCCATGAACAATAAAATGTTCGTATTCTGCTAGTTTAGATCTTCATCTTTACATATTACGAAGATGAGTTCAAAAACTTCTTGTTCATGCTATCTGCTTCTGGGCTTCCGGGCTGGAACCGCGTCACTTGTATATCTGCCGACGTTTCGTACCTATTTGCATGGGAGGTTTTCAGGGTTCAATTACTGCACTGAAACTGAGTTTCAGTTAAGCCCTGAAGATGTCCCATACAAATGGGATACCTAATAAATGATTACACATGCCAACCATGAAAAAAATTTTTATATAAATTTGACTCCCCTTTATGTATTTTGACGTGCTGAATCCGTTACTTTATTTATGCATTGTAAGCGTATAATAATATCTTGGTCTCTACACCTGATCAGTAGTAGATGCTCAAAGTGCACTTTTGAGTATCTGTGTGACTAATACAAAGAAAATCACGAAGGCATATACTTTCGAATCTGCAAGTGCATTTTTTACACTCACATTTAAATTTTCTTCCCGACAATCTTGGAGCTGTTAGTGAGGAGCAAGGGGAGCGTTTCCACCAAGATATAAAGGAGATGGAGAAACGCTGTCAGGGTCGTTGGAATGTCAACATGATGGAAGATTACTCTAGAACCTTTCTACAAGAAACTCCAGAAGCATTACATGAAAGGAAAAGCTACACTTGAACTTTTACCGTGAAGAGGTCGAGCAAATACAAAACTTTAGATTAATAAGTAAAACACTGGTCATATTCAAACGTACACTACCATTGTAATAAAAAAATGCTAAACTTTTCGATTATACTCTGATAATAAATTACGTACCTTTAAATCTTAACTATATATACACTCCGCGCAACATGAATAGGACCACCCGACTTGTTGCAAGCTTTCGGTGGTTTGAAAAACAATTCATTTACTAAAAATACAATGCAAGTTTGTAATGGCATGATATGGCAAATAATACGCATTATTGCGCAATAGTGCCTAACGTTATGCATTGGGTGACGTAAGTACCACATACATATAAAATGCACCGCGCCGGTTGGATACGACCAGTATTTAATAGTAAGCTACCGGATGAGTGTCGAGTTACAACGTGTATCCGGATAAACAAACATCTGTAATTAAGGGTATTGTGCAACGATGGGACGACAGAAGTGCTTAAGTATGGAAGAAATTGAAAAAATCAAAGCGTTCCATCAAGAAGGGTATTCCTTAAGGGCTACTGCAAAGAAAATAAGTCGATCACACCAGGTTGTGAACAATTTTATTAGGGATCCCGAGAATTATGGAAAACGTTTTAAAGGGCGAACAACATCCGTTACAACTAAGAGAGAACGTCGAGCCATATTACGCGAAGCATCGACTTCGGCATTAACGGCAAGACAAATCGCGAATAACGTTGGAACGAATGCATCGGTAAGAACTGTACAGAAGTTACTGAAGACCTCTCCGCATTTAAAACGTTTGAAAATTAAACGACGGCCTCCTTTAATGGAATTTCAGCGCACTGCACGTCTTCAGTTTGCTCAAGCAAAAATGTTGTGGACAAGAGAATGGCAAACTGTTATTTTCAGTGACGAGAAGAAGTTTAATTTAGATGGCCCGGATGGGTTTTCTTATTATTTCCACGGTTTACGTAAAGATGAAGTGATTCAGTCACGAAGGCGAGCCGATGTTGGTTCAGTCATGGTATGGGGAGCTGTTTCCTATAACGGACCTGTTGATTTAGTAATAGTGAAGGGCAGACAGAATTCGGAAAAGTACGTCCAGCTGCTGCAACAGGTGAAAGACAAATTTTCCAACGTTATGGCAGGTGGGCCATTTATTTTCCAACAGGATAATGCCAGTATTCACACCGCGCGCATTGTTCGACGCTGGTTTCAAGAACAAGGCATGGAGGTTCTCGATTGGCCATCGCTCTCCCCCGACCTGAACATCATAGAAAATGTTTGGGGATGGTTGTCGCGTAAATTGTACTCCAATGCTACCCAATTCAGTTGCGCTGACGAACTAGAGCAGGGCGCTGAAACGAAGTTGGGCGGAACTTCCCGTTGACTACTTGAGAACCCTGTATAATTCCATTCCATCCCGACTATTTGAGGTTATAAGAAATAATGGCAAAAGTACTCATTATTGAACAATAAAGTATTTTGTTATTGCAAACGAATCTTTTATTTTGTAGATTGGTCGTATTCAAGTGGCGTTTAATTACTCTACTTATTGTCATTAGTAACGTACATTTGCACTGACTTTTACAAAAATTATATTTGGTACCTACATACATCTTTTTATCAACCCTCTTATTTTCGAAAATAACAATTCCAGCGCGCTAACATGTTTATACCAACTACAAATGTCATATATGCAGTTGGTCCTATTCATGTTGCGCGGAGTGTATTAATACTATCATACCCAACAAAAGATAAAGATTGCGAAAAATTGGTACGTGGTAGAAAAAAACTGATTGAAAATTTGGATTCAGCACACCAAAATACATAACAAGCAGGTTGAACTTTGAAAAAAGTTTTTAAAAAATATTTATTGGTTTCCCTGTGTTACTATTATATTTGAATTATCTTCACATATAGTTATTTTGAATTTTGTTTCTGGCAACAATGAAAAATGAAATTTTTAAATACCAATTATTACTTCCTTTAGTTCGGGTAACAAATAAATAATACAGGATAATATTTGTTAATAGTGAATATATTTATTTGCACGTGATGGTTAGTAAATTTATTACGAGCACGTGTTCGGCTAGCTGCAGCCCTGTAATAAATGCAAATAAAAAAAGAAGAAAGTAATGTAAGGAGTTAATAATCAGTAATTGTGTACAATGAGCATCAAAAGTCCATGACGTGCAACAAGCTGACAGAAAGATATTAGTGGAAATAAAACAATAGGATTGTCCATAAAATTGTATTCACTAATTTAATTTAATTCTTTAAACTTGAGTATATTAAATAAAGATAATTAATAAGATCGAGAGCAACAAATAAAACAAGACAAGCGTAATGGCAAAGCTGTAATAACAGTAAATCTAGAGATATGCAGCTGTTTAATAAAATATAAAGAGGATTAGATTAAAATATGTATCGGACGATACGTGAAGTACTTGCAGTTTGTGTGTGTATATACCCTGGGCCAGGATGTTATGTATATTTTGCGGTCGCAAAGTAACCACGTGGACACTGCCTTAAACAGCTGTACAACTTCGCGCAAATGATGCGTGTGGGCTTGGTCATGGCCGGAGAAATCTCTGTGTCTTACACGCTGGGTCTTTTAAGAAACAACCCGTTGGCTAAGGGGTAGGATACTGGTCATGTTTGAATTAACCAATAGGGAAAGAGAATAGGCACGCTAGAAACTGGCGCGCTAAAGATATTGGCATAAATTAAAAGTGTGATGTCAATATCAATACTAGTAGCAAGCAGATAGACATCTGGACAGAATAATAGACATGTATTCTGTGTGAAAAATAGAAGGATTAATATTTGAATTTCTAATTGCATTTAGAAGTCAATACAATAGAATTAATATTAAATGTTATTCAATGGAAAGTTACTAGTCACAAAAGGGTTGTAAAGTTTCTAGGTATTAGGCTTCCTAGAAAACGACGCGGTAGGGGTTGGTTTATTACAGCCTGATCGTACGTGAAGAGAACAAAAGATCTCGCATCCGAATATCTGTATAAAGGACAAATAATGTCAAGATAGTACGTAATAAATAATAATTTAATAATTCAAAATCGAATTATTTTTAAATTAAAATAAATTAGTTGAATTTGATGGAGCCTGTGGTTGATTTAACTTAGTCACTAAGGTTAATATATAACCCCTTTCCACATTAACTTTCGTGAAGTGTGCGTCTTGGCTTTCAACGGTACGGATCGTGTGCGAGATTAATTGTTTCGTACAGGTATTTATTTCCGTAGTTCTCCAGATGCAACACTGCTTAATTAGCTGCTGATGATGACAACTTAGTTGTCGAAATACGTATACAGAATTACGAAAGTTAATGTGGAAAGGGGTTATATATTAACCTTAGTGATTAAAATAGATTAATTTAAAAAACATGATATACAAAATTATTATATATGCGGAGCGTAACACAATCAACACCATGTTCTTTCTTAATGATTCGTTTACATTTATACCACTAATAAAATTGTTGCTTATATCTTTCGTTCAGGATCGATTAAGTTCAAACTTATTCGAATGAGTTTAGAAAATGGTTTACCATATAACCCTCGGCAAAATTGTAATCGAATTGACCGAATAAGAGTTTAATGGCAGTTAATTGAACTCTGTTTTCTCTATTTTCAGATACTCATTAAGTTTTAATAAAATTATTTTCACTTTTATCTTCGTGGATCTTTAATTCGTGACAAGCACATACGACGATCTAAATAAAAGTTTATTTGTTTTGTATATGTATGTACTTAATGTCAGTTCTTTCTCAGCAAATGAACCAGGAACAATTTCGAAATGTCAGAGGTTAATGGAAAACGATCTCATTCAAACGATGTTTCATTCATGTACTACAGGCATTATGCGTGTGTGTTTCATGTATTGTTTGCTTGCTTGTATTTGTAACTCTAAAGCAAAAATGGAAATGTATAGACATGGGTACATTTGCAAATATACCCACATAAAAAATAAAATATTTTTTTTAATGGGAAATATACGTTAAGTATTTTTTATAGGTTTAATTGCGCCAAATCAATTATGTCAAATAATTTATTTCAGTCATAAAAAATGGCAAGGCTTGAGTATTGTAAATTGTTTTATAAATCCAGTATCTTATGAAATATATATTATGTGACAAAAGAAAGCGTATTACCTAGTAAAAGTATACAAAGGGTACTAGGAAAGTTTTGCAATACAGCTTTGTTTATTTATTCTAGCTTTACTTTCACATGCTGGAACAGTGCAAAGTCGTAGGAAGCAAGATCTGGACTGTAGGGAGGGTGCTCGAGAAGTTTCAATCCTGTCGTGGTCAAATATTCGGTGCAGGCTTTGGCGCGGTGAGCTGGGTTCTTCATAGATCCAATGACTTTAGTCAGGCACTGTTCAGTATACCACTTAGCTGTGACTACCTTCTGGGTGTCCAAAACGACGCGTTTCACAATTCCGCTCGATTTGAAAAATACAGCTATCATTTTCTGCTTTACAGATCGGGATTTTCTGATAACTGCAGGTGCGTCTTCATCCTCAAAGACACAAACTTTATTTTGAGCTTTAATCGGCACATCGTAATAGTACAGCCAAGTTTCGTCACCTGTCACGGTGTTGTTCATATATTGAGATTGTCCTTTATTAAACTTTTTTAGCATCTCCCAGCACCAAGTCATACGTCGTGTCATCCGTTCTTCAATCAGTCGATGCGGCATCCAGATAGAACAAAGTTTCTTCACGTGCAAATGATCATGCAGAATCGAACGAATTGCTGGTGCATTTAGGCACCCTCTATCTGTTGGTAGGTCACTCGCCTGTCCTCGCCAAGCATTTTCCTCACAGTAGTAACGTTTTCCTGCGTAACCGATGTTCGTGACCTTCCCGGCCTCTTAGCATCCTCCACAGTTAAATTTCCTCGTTGGAATTCTCTATACCACCTGACTATCGTTGTGCGATGTGGACAAACATCACCTAGTGCAAGTCATTTTTTCGAAGCACTGGTCTATGTTTAAACCACGCACGAAATTATAAAGCAAAACTACCCTTATCTTATTTCGTGACCACGATGCCATCGCATGCAGTTTACACTCTCACTGCTAATGAATAACTGAGCCTATCGACATGGCGCGGCGGCTTATATTCACGTATGAACATGTCTCAGCAAACAACTTCCTACGATTCATTGTTGTGTGATATTGCAAAACTTTCCTTGTATTCTTTGTATATTTTAGAACAAAATTTTGCAGAATTATTTATTTGTTGAGGATAGTAAATGCTAAAAAAAAGCATCAAGAAAGCAATAACCTGTGTGGTTTTTGCCCCACTCGAATTAAAAAATTAGTTTTCTTCAATAACTTTGGATTACTTTAATTTCACTTTAATTCAGTCTTTGAACAGTCTGTAGTTGTGAAATAGTGTATTGGAATGTCAAGAGTTCGAAGACAACCAAATTACAACCAGCTAAGCGGTTTTGAAATTGGTGCTATCGTTGGACAGCATGAGACATGTTTTGCATTTCGTGAAATCGCTAAACGGATGCAAAGAGATATTTCTACAGTTATTCGTTGTTGGGAAGATTAGTCTGAAGAAGATAGGAAACATCGTAGGAGAGTCTTTAGATTACTTAGAAGAAGTATCACGTGGAAAGATAGACTAAGACTGCTCGCCCTCGGGGATAGCTTACTACTTCTAAGTCTGAGAAAGATGTGTTTCTGGCAGAAATAGACAATAAAGCAACAATGCGTCCTCCATATTCCTTTGTTTGGGCTGATTTCCTATCGTCCAACACTATTACTTCCTCTCACTAGTCGACATCGCGTCCTTAGAGTAGAATATTGTAATGTACGGGCAGATTACAACATCTGGTACTTTAGTACATGCTTCAACAGTAAAGCGATACTTGCTCAGAATAGGCTTGAGGGCATGCGTGGCTGTGAGAAAACCTTTACTGCGACGAGGTAATAGAGATGGGAACGCTTAAAATATGCCAGAGACCACGAAAGTTGAGGATATAATGAGTAGCGACAAGTACTATGGACTGACGAATCGAAATAATTATTTGGAACGAACAGACGTCAGTTTGTTAGACGACGGTGAATTAACTGGTGTAAAATACAGAATACTATTAGAAGAACATGCCATACCATCAAGGCAGCAACTTACTGGTAATAATTTCATTCTACAGCAAGATAATGATCTCAAGCATAACTCAAAACTTGTGAAAACTTATTTAACACAGCAGGAAGTAAATGGAATATTTCAGACTATGACATGGCCACCCCAAAGTCCTGACTTAAATATTATTGAGCATGTGTGGGATTATCTTGACAGAAAAAAGTGTGAAAGGGGACCAAAGGACAAAAATGAACTGTGGAAAATACTACAGGAAGAGTGGTACAATATTCCTGAAAATTTCATTAATTTATTAATGAAAAGCCTACTAAGAAGAATGCAGGATACTATAAAAAATACAGGTGGTCATACAAAATATAGAAAATTTAAGTTGTTTCTATTTAAATATCGATATGTGTTAGTTTTTACACATTAAAAAAAATTTCAACTTGTGTAAGATTATCATTTATCCTTTTGTAATAGTTTCTTGTAAAATTCAAGATGGTGTTTTTTTCTTTTGCACAGCACTGTATGTATACTTATATATATTTATGTGTAATTTATAAATGTGCATCTTTTTCGCAATCCGAATCGCTTATTATTATTTGTATAGACAAGATCATCTTTATGTTTATTTGTAACATATTTATTTCAGTTTGTTAGCCAGTGCATTCTGTTGAATTATAATAAACTGTTACAGCACCCCAAGTCTTTGTAACCTTTTCATAATTTCCAAATTTAATTAACATTAAAGGCGCCCAATAAAATATAAAGATAATATTTAAGTACCAAATACTAGTTCGGTAACAATATTGCTAAAAAGTAAGGTCCGGAAACCAGGACTGTCACAGCGTGTATGTATGTATATACGAGGATAGTTTGACAAGTAGTGTGAATGGCACATAGGTGGCGCTCTAATTGGCAAAACAAATGCACTGTAATTTAGGTTGGCTATTTATATGTTTACATTCCGATATTTAGATAAATCGGTTGATTAGTTCATTTTTGACAGCTGATTGAAAAAGAAGCAACACGTCGTTTTGTTAAAATGGAAAAAGCAGAGCACCGTGCAGTGATTAAATACTTCGTAATTAAGGGTATGAAAGCTACCGAAATAAAAGATTAGTTACGGGAAACATTAGGTGAATCTGCTCCATCATCCGCCACAATAAGTAGATGGGTAAATGAATTTAAACGTGGTAGAACAAGCTGTGTTGATGAAGCGCGCTCTGGGGCACCCAAAATCGTGACTTCTAAGGAAATGATTATAAAAATCCATAATATTATTACGCAAGACGACTCAAAGTGAGGCAGATAGCAGACATAGTAAACATTTCAACAGAATGCGTACACCACATTTTAACGAAAGAATTGGGGTTTTCCAAGCTTTCGGCAAGATGGGTGCCGCGATTGCTTACGACTGATCAAAAGTTCACTCGTTTGCGCATTTCCAATGAGTGTTTGGACCTTTATAAGCGGAATTCGGTTGATTTTTGTACGTGGTTCTGCACCTCCAAAGGAAGAGAAAACCACTTTATCGGCAAACAAGGTGATGGCATCAATTTTTTGGGATTCAAAGGGCATTTTGATTACCTTCAGAAAGGTGCCACAATAAACGGACAATATTATGCAGAACTTCTACAAAAATTAAATGTTGAGATTCGTGCTAAACGGCCAGGAATGGCAAAGAAAAAGATTCTGTTTCACTAAGACAACGCTCCCTCGCATACCAGCACAGTTGCGATGTCCAAAATCCACGAATTGCATTTCCAATTAGCACCGCATGCGCCTTATTAGCAGGATCTAGCCCCTTTCGACTTCCATCTTTTTCCAAAATTGAAAATGGCACTAGGTGGAAAGAAATTTTTGTCTAACGACGAGCTTATCATCTTCGTAAATGAGTATTTTGCAAGCCTTCCGGAATCGTATTTTAGAGATGGCATAAGGGCATTGGAGCACCGTTGGAATAAATGCATTGCTCTTCTAGGAGAATATATTGAAAAATAAAAATTATTTTGTATTTAAAAAATTCGTTTTTCTTCTCCATTCTCACTACTTGTCAAACTACCCTCGTATATAGTTAATGAATGTAGTTCTCCAAAAAATTGGCGAAAATATGAAAGTTTTACGACATTCTAATGTTTCACATCCTGTGTTTTTATATTTAACAAACCATCGGTGTTATAATTACAGTGTTATTACTAGACTATTATCGATCACAGGCAACAAATACTACTTTAATCAATGCGGAAGGTTACTTTAATTTTGCTCCTCTTACATAAACAAACTATTGCACGAGCAACAAATTCTTCCATGAATAAGCACTAAATTGTAGCAGCGAACTCTGTTTATTTGCCGGTGTGTACAAAATCTGTGTTTGTGTTCGTGTATTCCTTTAACAGAAAGAAAATAGTAACATGCTGCACAATTATTGTTAACTTCGGACGACATAGCTACGGGAATATCTTGACATTCCCACACAAAGATACATACATATAATTAATGGTAGACGCAATTATCATTAAATAAATAATGAGGAGCGAATAGTATGTTTGTTAATCGAAGTCGCTCTTGTATACCTTCTATTGCTATCTAAATTGAATAGAAAAGCCCATAAGGCCATACGAGATATCCGTTCCATTAAGTGAATGCGACAATTTTTCTTTTTTGTTTTTTTTACCCTTCGCATTTTAGATGATTAAATACTAATTGATCTATTTTTATTTTGCAGGTAATTATTCAGGATAGCTGCTACAATAGGGATGGGTATGTATGGAATTAAGCGCTTCTTCATTTAGTAACGAACTCTTGATTAAATAAGCGGTTTAAAATTTGATCATGAAAATTATTTTAATTTTAGCTCGTCTCCATATTCTTATAGCTTCGATAAGTTATATAAAAGAAAGGATTTTTAAATGCCTAACTGGAATCCTTGTACAAATTCATAGCTCTTTTAATATAAATTATTTACAATAATGGAAATGATAAATATAATCAAAAGTACGAAGCTTTGTTTGCTGTAAAATTTGAAATAAATTAGTCTAAAGGACAATTACAATTCTGCACAAGTTTAATAGGTGCTTGATAAAATAATTTTTTTTTCTTTTACTTGAAAACTTAGTTTTAATGACTTATTGATTGACCAATCCTCCGATAAACTAGGGTGCAGGCATTACCGATAGCTTGCGTCATCTCAATGACGCGAAGATGCCTTAGAAAGGTGGATTGTTAACTGCGACAAGTGTAAATAGATTTCTATATCGTTTTCCTACTTTAGAATATATCAGTAGCTATTATTAAATGTGTTATTTGTAACATTAGTATTTTGCCGGATGACGTTATGGATTGCAAAAGCACATTAAGAACAAACGCAACGTGTTGAATGCAAAATGTGAAATAAAATATTATATCAAGTGTATCGGAATTTCATTACCGGTTTTCCTAACAGATGTTCCTAGGTTTAAGTATGCAATGTTATAATTTGACACATATGTCATTTTATTCTACTGATGTCAAAATTCAAAGCTGTCCACGTTATATTTTGCGAAAGTAACACCGTCATAGATTTATACCACTTTGAAAATGTCGAGTTTCATGCCTGAAAAAGTGCATTCGCGGCACATATTACTTTTCTTATTTAATCAAAAGAAAAAGCCGCTGAAAGTCATCGTTTGCTCGTAGAAACTTGCGGTGAGCGTGCTCCAACCATAAAAACATGTGACACGTAGTTTCGACCATTCAAAAGTGGTCATTTCCATGTACAAGACAAAGCACGTTCTGATCGACCGAAAAAGTTGGAAGATGCGAAACTGCAGGAGTTTTGGATAAAGACCCAACCCAAACTCAAAAACAAATGGCAGAAGCGTTAAATGTTGCCCAAGAAACGATTAGTGACTGATTATGAGCAATAGGAATTATGAGTAATGAGGTGCCACATCAATTGAATGACAGGCAAATGGAAAATCGAAAAATCGTCGATTGGAAGTCATTTCTGCATCGAATAGTGACGGGTGGTGCAAAATGGATTTATTTTGTAAACTAGAAGCCTAAAAAATCATGGTATCACCTGACGAAGTTTTGGTCGCAAAACAACGCTCTATGTTTGATGGGACCAGAATGGCGTAGTATATCACTACTGACAACAAATTATCAATTTGAACCATGCATTCATAGAAGAACGTCCAGAATAGGCTCGAAGATACGGTAAATTGATTGTATAGCACGATAACGCGCCGTCTCATACAGCGAAACCGGTCAAGGAAGCGTTAAAAGCACTTGGATGGGACCTAATACTGAACCCGCCATACTCTTCAGACCTTGTCTTGTCAGACTATCGCCTTTTCGTACCAATGGGACCCGCGCTTGCAAAGCAGCACTTCGCCAATTTCGACGAAGTTAGAAAATGGCTCGATGAATGCTTTTGCTTAAAGGACAAACAGTTTTTTGGAATGGCATCCATAAATTGCCTGAAAGATTGGTAAGATGTCTAGAATCGAATGGCCAATACTTTGAATAAATAAATTTTTCCATTATCTTGAAAATTATGTAGTTTTTTTTTACGAAAAAACCGGTAACTACTTTCCGTTACACCTGATAAATGTGTTTCTGGTTTATTAATATACTAACTACCTACATACCACATATAATAGACGATGAGAAGTTTCGTCAGTTTCGAAGCAATATAATATTTCACATTAGAAGTTACCAACTAAAAGAAAATTCCGCTATAATTTATCATGACTAAAAGACACGATTACGGACGTTATAAAGATGGAGACACGCTAATTACTATTCCTTTTACTTATATTTTAATCCAAAGTAAAAAAAAGCTTCCCACACGAAATTGCCTAGAGTTTGTGTTCCACAAAACATTGTTAAATTTAAAGAAAATTATTTTTAATTATTATATTAATTATTTTTGCTATTCCATCGTTAATTAAATACACAGAAATTAATTAAAAATTTCTGCGCTCGAGAAGGACTCGAACCTCTATCCGCCGTTTCTAGACGACTGCTTTACCAATTAAGACACCAGGCAGGCCAGATTCGAGTCCTTCTCCAGCGCAGAAATTTTCAATTAGTTTCTGTGTATTTAATTAACGATGGAATAGCAGAAAATAATATAATTTTCATTAAATTTCTCATCGTGAAAAGTTAATTATATGTTTATATATTATTATTGACATGTTAAATTTAAACTTTTTTATCTCTATTGTATATTTATTTATTCTACGAGGATAGTTTGACAAGTAGTGAGAATGGAAAAGAAAAACGAATTTTTTAAATACAAAATAATTTTTATTTTTCAATACATTCTCCTAAAAGAGCAATACATTTATTCCAACGGTGCTCCAATGCCCTTATACATCTCTAAAATGCGATTCCGGAAGGCTTGCAAAATACCCATTTACGAAGATGATAAGCTCGTCGTTAGACGAAAATTTCCTTCCATCTAGTGCCGTTTTCAATTTTGGAAAAAGGTGGAAGTCGGAAGGGGCTAGATCCGGCGAATAAGGCGCATGCGGTACTAATTGGAAATGCAACTCGTGGATTTTGGACATCGCAACAGTGCTGGTGTGCGAGGGAGCGTTGTCTTAGTGAAACAGAATCTTTTTCTTTGCCATTCCTGGCCGTTTAGCACGAATCTCAACATTTAATTTTTGTAGAAGTTTTGCATAATATTGTCCGTTTATTGTGGCACATTTCTGAAGGTAATCAATGAGCAAAATGCCCTTTGAATCCCAAAAAATTGATGCCATAACCTTGTTTGCCGATAAAGTGTTTTTCGCTTTCTTTGGAGGTGCAGAACCACGTTCTAACCATCGTTTCGACTGTTGTTTAGTTTCGGGTGCACTGTAGTGTATACAAGTTTCATCGCAAGTAACAAATCGCCTACAAAAATCAACCGTATTCCGCTTATAAAGGTAACACTCATTGGAAAGGAGCAAACGAGTGAACTTTTGATCAGTCGTAAGCAATCGCGGCAGCCATCTTGCCGAAAGCTTGGAAAGCTCCAATTCTTTCGTTAAAATGTGGTGTACGCGTTCTGTTGAAATGTGTGAAATAATATTATGGATTTTTATAATCATTTCCATAGAAGTCACGATTTTGGGTGCTCCAGAGCGCGCTTCATTAACACAGCTTGTTCTACCCCGTTTAAATTCACTTACCCATCTACTTATTGTGGCGGATGATGGAGCACCTAATGTTTCCCGTAACTCATCTTTTATTTTGTAGCTTTCATACCCTTAATTACGAAGTATTTAATCACCGCACGATACTCTGCTTTTTCCATTTTAACAAAACGACGTGTTGCTTCATTTTCAATCAGCTGTCAAAAATAAACTAATCAATTTATTTACATATCGGAATGTAAACATATAAATAGGCAACCTAAATTACAGTGCATTTGTTTTACCAATTAGAGCTCCACCTGTGAGTCATTCTCATTACTTGTCAAACTATCCTCGTAAATATATTTAATAAATTTATATTTCTTTCAGTAGTCGCATGAATACTTCATTTAAATTGTCTTCTGTCACATGGAAATGTGCATTAACTAAATACTGGAATAAATTTAACATTTAAAAGAAAGAAATTAACACCACTGTCTGCAGTCGAACATGTCATCTTTGCCATATATGAATGTATAAAGTTCTTAACACGCCTACATAGAAATGTGCCGCAACCTGTGTCTCTGTTATTTACAATTCAAATCCCTCTCTAAACTTGTTTACTTTCAGGATTGCAATGTCTTTATTAGTAAAGTCGTTAATTGTATGTGCATGTACATATATCTCCCATTAAAAAGAAACACAAAAGAACACTTTTTTAAAGTAAAATGTTTTCTGAAAATAAAAAATTCAAAATAATAGTGCCATCAATTGATATATTTAGTGCTGCATAAGTGAGTCAGGAACTAATGCTCCTGTACGATGGTAGCCGTTTATATTTTGGGAACTGGCAACACTGTTAGTGTTGCCTCCGATCTGATGCATCGCGAAGTTTGTCATTTTTAACAATATATTTACCTTGACAGTTTTATTATCCGGTCGCTATTTATATTGTTGACAGTAACTTGAAAATTTTATGTCAGCGAAAAAATGGGGTTAACTCGCGAACATTTTCGTGCAATGATTTTTCATTCGGCGTGGATTATCTCAACAAGAATGCATCGACGAGCTGAATTCTTTACATGGCGATGAAACATCATCGAAAACTACAGTATATCGTTAGTATAGTGAATTCAAACTTGGACGGCGTTTTTCAAAGAACATTTATAAAGTCGTCATAGCTGATGAATCTTGGATCTCTACGCATGAGCCCGACAGTAAACAGCAGTCGATTGTGTGGATATTCCAAGATGAGCCAAAACCAACAAAATTTGTTCGCGCTCGAAGCACATCAAAACAAATGGTCACCTGTTTTCCGAAAAAAACGGTCGGGTTGCAGCCGTGCATTTAGAGAGTTTGAGAACGGTTAATTTCGAATGGAACACAACAATTTGTTTACCAAAAGTTTTTGAAGAAATAAGGAAAACAAACCGAAAACGACAGATCATTCTCCACCATGACAATGCGAGCTCTCAGAGGTTGGTTCAAATAATTGAATATTTGAGAAAACATTGAATTGATGAGCCATTCGCCGAACAGCCCTGATCTGGCGTCGTGATTTCTTTTTGTTCCCACACATGGTCAACGGTTTTCTACTCCGGAAGAGGCAGTTGAGGCATTCAAAACTCATGTTTTGGAGATACCGCCTTCACAGTTGCAGCAATGCAATTTTCAAGTTACTATCTTACTGTCAACAATAGAAATAGCGATCGAATAATAAAGCTGTCAAGGTGAATATATTGTCAAAAATGATAAACTTCACGATGCAATCATCAGATCGGAGGCAACACTAATATATATAAACGGCTACCCTCGTATGTACATACACGTGACTTTTTTTTTGTTCCCGAGGTACTGGGGATGTTTCCCTTTGAAAAGGATATCATTTATACACAATTGTGGTCTATCAGTTAGTTAAGAAAAGGGCAAACTTTGTGTTTTAATTAATTTGAAAGCAGGGACAAAATCAAGTAGACAAGTACAGTAGCTCGTTATAAAATAATAAACTAACTTCAAAAGGACATTATATTTATATTTCCATGCATAAGGATTATACGCAAGTGGAAACTTCTTGAAAAATAATTTAGAACATCCTTTAATAAATTACACTCACTTCAGCTGCAGTAGTTCAAATATTTTCTCTTTACTATTTGTGTCGGTCATCTTTTTCTAGTTACGTACTTTTACCTTGCCATCTTGACGTATTGCAATTGCATTCTTAGTAGTAGATTTCTGTGTTGTTTCTCTCCTTTTCTTCGCGAGAATATTTACCGCGAAGAATTTATTGCATCGTATTAATTCGTGCGACTGTTAAGAGAACTCAACGCATAATACCTGTGAGTTGCATCGTCCGTTTTTTTTTACGTTTAGCTGATTTTAGCGCAATTATTTACGCACTTATTCACGGACTGTTATACAATTACATCACTTTTTTTCACATTTAAAGATATTACTCTTGTGACAGTTAATAAATATCGACCACTTTTATACGCGCTACCATTAAAAACATACAAGTGTGTTTCTGCGTCGTAAAGCATTAGTTTTTCAGAAACGTTACGTATTTAGTTCGTTGCAACTAGATAAGTGTAGATATTTATGTGATCGTAAAAGAAATTAGTTTCGTATAGTTAGATCTTCGCGATATCAATAATGAGTAATGTTAAATAAGAAAACTTACTTTTATAATAATTTATTTATTTATTTGCCAAACAGAGTACATAACATTCCAATTACAAGGCAAAGGTAATTATAATGATAATAAGCGTTAAAAAAAAGAAACTTGTTTGATTAAAAACAAAGAAATAAACAAAATTATAATAATAATAAAGCAAACTAAAAAAATAAACTGAAGCATTCTAAAAATTAAAAAAAGGACGCAATGCAACTTTGACCACGTTCGTTTTGATATATGTATCTTGTCTATCTTTCGACGTGATTATATTATTCCATGTTTCTTGTATAACCTTCTTCACAGTAGTACTGTTTTTTCTCCCATTTTGGGCTTATTAAATTTTTATGTACCACAATTTCTATGTCGTTTTTCTGTCACTTTCTACCTTCCACTCCCACGAACGAACATACTTGTTAAGTCATCATTATATGTTATGTGTTATAACTTCAATAAAATGTTTCTAACTACAGGCATTAGTTTTTCAAGTTTTAATTCCTTCAAAGTAACTATTTTGCTCCATTGCACTGTAATAGAAAATTACAGTGCAAAGCGAGCAATGTAGGTCATACCTATATAATATTTAAGTCTGTATGTATTCACCAAATTAATACTGTCTTTTTCTCAATATAGCATATACTTATTTATATATATTCGATTAGGTTAGGTTTTTATTAGTTCTTAGTATTAGGCAATTACTTTGTTATTTATATTTCTTTATAACTTTATGAGTTTGGTGTTAGAGCAGGGGATGACTTCTAGTCATCTATCTGAACCGCCCCTTAGGATTTTCCATTGAGTTGAATGTTTTGTATTTATATTACTTGTATAACTACTTCTTGGGAAATAAAGGCATATTATTATTATTATTATATATCATTTAATATTGCGTGTTAATCAAATAAATACTAATACTGTGTTCACTAACATTAAACCGACTTCAATAAAAGACTGCATCGTCATTTGTTACATTGCACTGAGGTTCCGCGTTGTAAGAGATGCGGATATAATTAGTAAACGTTGTGATACGGCAAGGGCTCTAGCACCATGTGTAACATCAAACAAGTGCATTCTAGTGAATGAACATTTGTGAATATTGCCTGAAATAAATTATGGAAGATATAATTACTAATGTTGCATTTTAGCCGGGTTGTAGACACAGTCTACGGGTGCCCTACGACGGTGTAAGAGTCATATAGAAAGTACGGAGGGTATTTGTGGACGAATATACTTTGTGATTTTCATACTAGAGACTGTAAGCTTTATATTCATATATATTATAAACTGGGAATCACGGGCGAAAGTAGGTAAAAGTCTTATAAAAGAAGAAATACATGAAAAAATTCAAATTTTACTGTTCATGTTCGTAGCAGTCATGTTACTTAAATATTTTGGAAAATTATCATAAAAAAAGTAAATAAGAATAGAGTATACATCTCCTTCCTGGAATTCCATTGCACAACAACCACCAAAACACAAACAATTCCGAGAAATGCAAAGCGTAATTAGGGATGCTAATGAGACACAGAGATATCACGATTGCTTTCTACCGATATGTGGTCACTTGCAAATGCCGAAATGCAAATGATGGACCCATTTCATGGAATTAATTTTCGTACCTGCATTAAGTAGGGGTAGTAGTGGCCATAATTACACGTAAGAATATTAACATAAATATTTTGGAATTATGACCTACGGAGAGCCCACAGTACATTGGTGTTTCGATGATTACATTAGTGGCTCGTGTTTGTGTTTCCTTAAATTTGCTAAGAGCACGTATTTTTCTAAGATCCACATGCTTCAGTATTAACACGCAACTTCTAAAGATTATAATACTGTGGCAATACGAAGATATTTCAGAGGTAGGAAATACCAGCTTTTTAATTATTATCTATTAAAGTTTGTAGAGGCGTAACAAATGTGTCCGGAGTTTATGTATGTAGTTAATCCAAATTCTTTGTTGTTTTTTCTCTACTAGCCTTCAAATTAGAATTCTTCCTAATTTTTTCTAAAATAACCAAATCACCAGTAAATTTTTTTACAAACATTGATCAATTTAATCATTTTCACGTAATCATTCGACGATTTACAAATAAAAGAAACACCGACATTATTTTTCTATATATTATTCAATTAGCAAAATTTCTCCATTACACTGTTCGATTAAGCGCGAAAAGATCCATTAAACGAGAGAACCCGGGAAAGTAATTTCGATAACGCTCACACTTTATACTCGTAGGCAACATTACTTATTCCGAAACCGCAAAAGCCCGTAATTGAAAGTGCTGTGAAACGCACACCTTGCATGACATGACTTGCCACTCGAGTAATAGATTTTTCAAACTCGGACAATTTTTTCAGTTCCACCTACAGGGTATTACTTTGAAAATTTTATGAAAAAAACGAAAATTGTCAAGATAGATTAGAAGCAAAAAAAGTGAATACAGGTAACTTGGTAAATTCATATTGATGTGAAGGAAATACGGTGTAATCTCGGGATATCATGTTTGCGCACATGTTCAGAGATGACGAATTTAAAGACATACCAGAAACAGACTTAAAAACACTACTTGAATTGGAAAATTTAAAGTGGCTTCAGTCAAGGTTATATATTGATAGTCTGGTAGGCAACTTTGATGGAGCCTGCGGCTGATTAACTTAAACATTTAAGGTTGATATATAATCCCTTTCCACATTAATTTTCGAATTCTGTATACGATTTTGACAACTAAGTTGTAATCGTAAGCAGATAATTAAACAGTATTGTCCCTGGAAAACTACGGCAAAAACCTGCAGGAAACAAATTCCGTACACGATCTGTACCATCGAAACCCAAAACGCACACTGTATATCTTGTGAAGCGTCTTGAATTCCTTTGACCGGGAAGTCATCTTAAAGGTAATTTTAATGGAGTCTGTGGTTGATTAACTTAATCACCTAAGGTTGATATATAACCCCATTCCACATTAATTTTAATTTTCGTATGCTGTATACGCATTTCGACAACTAAGTTATCATCATCAGCAGTTAATTAAAAAGCGCCACACTTGGTGGAAAGCTACGGCAAAATCCCGTACAAATTCCATACACGATCTGTACCGTCGAAGCCCAAAACGCACACTGTGTGCGTTTTGGTTTTTTAGTTTTCGAAATACGTATACAGAATACGAAGATTAATGTGGAAGGGGGTTATATATCAACCTTAAGTGATTGAAAAAATATTGATAATCTGTTTTGCATTAAACAGTTAATAGAAAATGAAATAGTTTACGAGAAGGAACTGCATTTAGTGTTCGTGGATTAAGAAAAGCGTATCTTTGATTAAAGGCTGGTGGAAGAATATAAAGAGTGAGGACTTGAAATAAATATAGAAAAAGATTGAGCACTGGCCGTAGTGTCGGTAGACCTGTAGAAGCTACATAGTTTTAAAATAGGGCTTAAAACAGCATTCACATTCGTGGATCTCACTGCCGCATATGATATTGTATGGAGGGAAGAACTTATCTAAAAACAACTTAAAATTTTACCCAGCGTTAGGACATTACATTTAATAAACAAGCTTCTTATTAACAGATCATTTTAAGTTTACATGAACATTCAGGGCCCAGTAAATTCTGCTAAGAATATTTTTTGGACAAAGTGCTGTAAAATAACTTTACTAAATTAATTCAGGGGTTCCCAAAGTATGCGTCGCCTCCTGAAGAAGACGATGAAACGTCATCGAAACGTCGAGACGCCGATTCTTTCGAGAATATCTGCCCAACATCGCGGAAAGCCCGGGAATCGAATACTACTTATATTTACAACCGCGAGAAGCTTCGCTCGAAGACATATACGTGGTTTGTTCAAAAGGAAAGGTGAATTTTGAATTTTCGCGCGCTGTGTACATTCGATTATCGAAATTTTTTTCTTGTTATGTTGGTACACATATGTGTCATATGTTGGCATTATCAGCTAATTTGGATTAGTAGTATGTTGTTGACAACTGAAAAGCTTAGTCACGTTTGTGTGTTCTTCGATTTTTGTCTTTTGAAAAAAATGGATCAAAGAATATGTATTAAATTTTGCGTTATAAATGGAATAAAGTGCTCCAAGGCACTTGAAATGTTGACTGTGGCATTCGGCGAGTCCACTTTGTCTAAAAAAAAGTGTTTATAAGTGGTACAAGCGCTTTACAAAAGGCCGAGAAAATGCACGCCAAGTTCGATCAAATGTGAAGGTTTTTGCTCACTATTTTCTTCGATTACAATGGGCACCCCGCCATTGTAATCGGTTAATAAGGAATACTACAAGGAAGTTATGCAGCGTTTGCGTGAAGCAATACGGCTCAAACGATCGGAATTGTGGAAAAAAAATCATGGATTCTGCATCACGATAATGCACCAGCTCACACATCAATGCTTGTTCGTGATTTTTTAGCCAAAAACAACACCCTAATCATGCCTCAACTACCTTATTCACCAGATTTGGCTCTCTGCGACTTTTTCCTAATCCCAAAACTGAAGAGACCAATGAAAGGAAAGCGTTTTGCCACAATTGATGAGATAAAGTCAGAATCGAAGAACGAGCTGATGGCCATACCGAAAAGCGCATTTCAGAAGTGCTTCGAGGATTGGAAGAAGCGCTGGCATAAGTGCATTATATCTGAGGGCGGTTACTTTGAAGGGGACAAAATCGATATTGATGAATAAATAAATACTTTTCAAAAAAATTCAAAATTCACCTTTTCTTTTGAACAAACCTCGTATATATATATATATACTTATATATGTATGTATATATATATATACTTATATATGTATATATATATATATATAAAGTTGAGCAAATTGTTCATTCTAAAGACATAATTACTTATTTCAACCTAAAGACTGATACGAATGACTATACTTTGAGGCAAGGGTAAAAATAAGAGCAAAGTATCATATTTATTTTATTTGATTTTTAGTTAACCTATATAATTTAATTTTGAATTGATACTTTCATAGATTTATTTATATTTTAAGAATCATTAACGTATATATTTATAGTATTACATAACAATATATATACACATATTACGCTTCATTTATTGTGTATTTCTTTGCCATAACTGGGTTGTATCTCTTAGGTAATTAATTGATGAATAAATATTACACCTGCTTATACTCTCTATATATACATACATACATGCAAACTTCCATTCAGTTAGTTTATTATTCTGAAATTTCTAGAAAAGTCGTAAACATCCTTTACACAAGGACGTGCTTATGTAAGTAAACATAATAACGTGATAGAGTCAAGAAAACATTAAGTTCACACCCATTACACCTAATTAATATAACATGTACCATAAATATGTTGAAACCTGTAATCTATCTTATGGGCTTCGCAATAATTAGGAATGAACTTTATTTGAGGCGCAGAAAGGATGAATGGAATAAAATATTTCACACATTATACGTTACTCTGACAGGCAATAAAGTTGATTTATTTTGCAACTACACATAATTATGAATGTTCATCTATATAATTAATAAAGTTGATTGAAAGTAAAGGTGAAGATGCTTCGTTCGATGTTTTTTTTTTATTGAAATATGTGCTTGAAGTGTATTATACGTATATTCAAAGATGTATACATATATGTATATCAAACAAAAAATTCTTAAACTGTGCGGTACTGTGCTAACAGTAAACACAGTTTAAGATCAAATAGAAGTAAAATCAAATATACAAAGAAATATAAAAATCTGGAAATGTTGACATAATATGAAAAGGGTGATAGTTTTCAAAATATAAATAACCAATGATGAACTAAATATTATACCGTGGTATAAAAAAATAATAAAACAGAGACACAATTTTACTACTGTATTACTTATAGATAGGGTAAGCTATAAATAATACAATGTTCGACAAGTTACGAGGCAGAAGGTAAAATATTGAGGAAAATAAGAGTTCGAGTACGAGGAGTATGTATAGTGCGGCTGAGTTTATTTGGTAAATAATTTTGAGATAAAGTTATGTATATTTAAGTATATATGCACAAGGAAGATCCAGCAATGTTGTTGAAGTTTATGGAATAGTCAGACTTGCTATCGACTAGTGCCTTTTAGCGATTCCAATCACTACTTTACAAATATTAACGAACTCTATAAAAATCTTGGTTACGCGAATGTTTCTTCTCACGACTTAATAAGGAATAGGGCCTTAATACTTTGATGCTTTTGACGAACTGTTAGTGGGCTTTTTTATGATCTATCAAAAGGATTTGATTGTGTGTTGCATGAATTGTTTCTATCAAAATTTGAGTACCACGGTTTTGGTGGAAATGCGTTGAGGCGCTTAGATTCTTACTTGTGTAGCCGTAGATAACAGCTGTCATACTGTTCGTCTGTGAACGGGGAGGGTTACGTTCGATATGGCGTTCCCCAAAGATCCAATTTGGGGCCTGTGTTCATACAACTTTTTTGGTGAGAAACAATGAAGTAAATAATGTAATGTCGATGCTATTTCTAATGTACATTGTCAGTCGAATACCTGCTTTGTGACATACCATTCACTTTTTTATTCACACATGTCCTATGCTATTGTAACTTGGGAAAATTCTGTAGAAGCTTATAAGATCTTTCTGCTTCAGAAGAGAGTTCTGTTCCCAGGCTTTTCCAATATTTCCTTTTAAAATTCTTAAATTGGGATTTGGGGACGGGTAAACAATAAACTTAAGAACACTCCAAACATTCTCAATTGGACCGAGATCCAGTAAATTTCCTGGCCAAAGCAATACTGATACACAGGAATCGCGAAAACATTTGGGACAGATTTCATTCTATAGCACGGAATCCCATCTTACAAAAACATAGAAGGATTTTCTTCTGCATCTAGCGAAACAGTAAAGGACACCAGAACAGTTTTTATTACATTTTTGTATTGATAATGGCTCATTATCCCGTCGACGAAGTACGAAGGCCGTCTTTCAGCACCGGTAATGTATGACCATACAATCACAGCATCCATTCCTAAGGTGTTCGTCTGACAAATTTGATAAATTTCGTCGCCGTTTCAAGTCGCGACTCGTCACTGAATGTGACCGTAATTGAGAAATTAACAACAGTAACTGATAAGTAACATAAAAAGAAATTTTTTTAATGTTTGCGATATAATTTTATACAAAGACGTTTCTCCATTCTTCGACAGCAAAATGTTGATGTATCTTGGCCCATTGTAGACGCTTTTTCTACATTGTTTTATTTTAATGCAGCAGCGTTCGCAAGGCCCGCACTGATACCTTCACATTAAAGGACTGAAGAAGATGTAGTAACTCTCTGATGGAAGCTTGTCTATTTTGTAGAGCAATGTTAATAATTCTTCTGGCCTTCCTTTCACTGGTTTTGCTGAATAAATTTTATTATAAACGCATTATACCATTTTCCTTGCATTTAGCGAGTGCTGGTAAAGATTACGAGTTCGGTAAAGGATTCGCAGCCCCGAAACCTAATGCTATGAATGTATCAGGTTGTTACATATGAAATGTCCGATTTTGTAAGGAATAAAAAAAAGTCTAAATTTAAAAAAATATAAATATTTATTCTGCAAAATAGTCTCCATTTACATCAATAGTTTGTTGCCAACGGCCTGGAAGCTGAAAAATTCCCTTTGTAAAGAAATCTAGGTTTTGAGGGCTCACATATTGCTCAAACACTGCTATTACAGATTCCCGGTCAGGGAAGTCCCTATTTTTTAAGTAATTGTCTAAACTTCGGAAAAAATGAAAATCAGTTGGCGAAAGGTCAGGTGAATAGGGTGGGTGAGGGAGAATTTCGTAACAAAATTCCGAAAGTTTTTGGATTGTCCGTCGTGCAACATGAGGTCTTGCATTATCATGAAGAAGTATGGATCCATGTCTATTGACTAGTGGGGGCTGCAAGCGGCTCAATTTTCCATGCATAGTTTCCAGTTCGGCACAATAGGACGCTGCCGTGATGGTTTCACCAGGTTGCAAAAATGAATAGTGAATAATACCCTTACTGGTCCACCATACAGTCACCATAATCTTTCGCGGGTGAAGTGATGCTCGTGCATGCTGTCTTGGTGCTTCACCTCGATATAACCATTGTCCTGACCGTCTCCGATTATCATAAAGTATCCACTTTTCGTCACACGTTACTACTCGATGAAGAAACGGTTCAACTTTCTGTCGATTAGCCAAAGAGGTAGCCACCTCAAATCGACGGAGCTTATTGGCTTCCGTTAATTGGTGCGGCACCCATCGATCGAGTTTCTTCACTTTGCCAATCGAAGAAGGGTGACGACTAATGGTGGCAATGGACACTTGAAATGTTTCTGCAAGGCTACGCACTGTTGTCGACGAATTACTTTCAACTGCTACACGCAGCTCGTCGTCATTAACGGTGCTACGCGCATATCCGCGAGGCTCATTTTCCAAATCAAAATTTCTCTCGCTGAATTTTTTAAACGATCACCGTAATATGCGTTCATTACACGTGGTTTCACCGAACGTCTGATTAATTTCTCGCGTTGCTGCAGCTGCATTTAATCCCTTTTTAAATTGAAAGAGGTAAATTGTCTCTTGCCGACAGCATTTTCGTAGGCGAGACAAGGACAGCTGTATGAATCTTTCCAAGAAATGGAACAGGTACACACTTCAAAATAAATACCCTTTTCTACAAATACAATAATAATTTTCACCAAAAACATATACGTCTTCACACAGGTGCGATTCAGTTCAGACTGAAGGAAAAAACGGACATTACATTTGTAATAACCTGATAGTAAATAAATATATGTATATTGTGTAACAGTCTATGTGTTTACCTCTCGTGTAGAATGTAATAATATGTTTTTAAAATATATTTTTCATCATAACTGAGACTTATTGTAATTTAATTACTAGATATTGTAGTACTTCATTTTTTTCAAATAAAAGAATTACGTTTATGAAATTAATGTTCTGACCCAATTAGCGCACAAGTTGTTCAAACCAGAATAACGTAAGCGTAAGAGCGGTCCTTTTTGTCATTTAGTGTATAGATAAGCGAACTATATTTCTGGGAAAATATTATTGAACAAATTACTTCTTTGAACTTTAAAAAATCGCTCTCATTAAGTTATGAACGATTAGCAGTTTCTTAATATGGAAATGCCACGGTAAATAAAATAATTTGCACATTAATGGATGCTCACATATCATATCTTGCGTGTAACTTGTAACGTACGTATGTACATACAAGTATATGTAGTTATATGTGTACATAAACGCAATTACAGACACCACGAATATGTTTTTGATTATATAGTTGGTGCTAATTTATATGCACACATGCGGGGAAGCGTACCTGATATTAACTTTATACATTTCAGTGATGGACTATTAGATTATTATCTTGTCATAAATGATACATTAATTATATTTATCAAGACGGTAAATTTTGCGTTTCAGTCGAGACACAAAAGGAAAAGTTACATGTTTAATTATATAGTGCGGAATGAGTTTTACTTTCGCACATTGTAAATCCTCGCTAAAATAACCAACTGATAGATTATGGAAAAAATTAAATGTTCTGTGACTTAAATGCGCAAGCATTGAAGTGATTTGTATAGGGGAAAATGTATTCACTTCTTATAATGAACGTCCTAAAATTAACGCAAGATTTGAATTTGTCTCCATTTGTGCAGTAAAGTGTTGGCAACCCTAAAAAAAACAATTCGACAGCTGACAGTTTAGGGTTCGTAAAAATGGAGCGTTACACGATAGAACAACGTGTCTTCATTATTGAACAATATTTCAAAAATAATGAAAGCTTGGCAGCCACAATTCGAAAATTTCATACAAAATATTGTTGGAATAGTGTTTTAACTTCGTCAACTGTGAAAAGATTAATTGAAAAATTCAAGGAGACTGGATCCGTTGGAGACGCCAAACACATTGGTCGTCCAAAAACAAGCCGTTCAAATATCAATATCGAAGCAGTGTGTGAGAATGTCGATGACAATCCAAGAACCTCAATTCGGCGTCGTGGACAAGAATTGCAAATTTCAAGAAGCTCTCTATAGCGTATACTCACTAAAAATCTGTGTGTCCATGCTTACAAAATTTAATTAACACAAAAACTGAAGCCTAATATGACCATGCACAGCGAAGAGAGTTCGTTAAATAGATTATTGAACATCAACAAATGGATGCTGATTTTTCGAGCAAAATCATCCTAAGCGATGAAGCACATTTTCACCTTGATGGCTTTGTTAATCGCCAAATTGCCGCTATTTAGGTTCTGAGAATCCACATGTGATTGTCGAAAAACAAATACATCCACAACGTGACACTGATTGGTGTGGATTTTAGGCTGGAGGCATAATTGGACCATACGTTTTTAAAAATGAGGCTGGTGAAGCAGTGACTTACTGGTGCTCGATATCGCGACATGATAACACAGTTCTTTCTTCCGAAATTGGATGATATTGATGTGGCCAATACGTGGTTTCAACAAGACGGTGCCTCATGGCATACATCCCGTGAAACAATTGAATTATTGCACGAGGCATTTCCAGATCGTGTACTCTCTCGTTTCGTTGATCAGAATTGGCCCCCTAGACCGTGTGATTTAACACCATTATATTTCTTCTTATGGGGTTATTTGAAACCACAGGTCTATGTCAACAGGCCCACAACTACCCGTGCATTAAAGGAGGAGATTCAACGCTACATCCATGAAATTCAGCCACATTTATTCATAATGGTCATGGAAAATTTCGACAAACGAGTGCGTATGTGCATGCAAAGCTGTGGAGGCCATTTGCCCGATGTGTTATTCCATAAATAACCCTATCCTATGTACTAAAATAACTATCAAAAGGCGAAAAACTGTCTTTTCTATTTAATTCAAATCTTGCGTTAATTTTGGGATAGCCTTTAGTTTTGAATTCCTAGATATTTCAATTCATAGAAGTAATTCATTTGGATGTGACGAATACAAGTAAATAGGAACTTTAGATCTTGAAATAGTAATCCACAAAAGGATTATTAAATATTACGCGAAATACGAACGTAAAATAATAGTTCGTTTTATTTATTTGGTTACTGGGAAAGTCATGACTGAAGCAGTCAACTTTTGTCAGGACGACAAGCTAGGACTTGTTGTAAGTTAGTATGTATCAAAAAACATAGCATAGAGTTGATTCAGCGGAGCGAATTATCGATCAGCCTTGGATGAATAATCATTATAACATAAATCAACAAATTCACCGACATACTTTTTCACTACGTCAGCCAATGGTCGTTTTTACTCTTCGACATAATTATATATTTACAAAGTGCCAAAGAACACAAAGACAAGATAATCAACTGTTTTACGTCAAGAATCGAAAGGAACTAATGCAAATAATCATGCGTCGGCAGCGACCACCGTAAATATTTGGCACGTACTTGTTACGAACCTGGCGTGTTGATAAGTGTGACCGTTCTAATCATGACCCATTTTTGGAACAGACTGTTAGATGTGAATTTTGAAACAAGAATGGGATACAATTATATTACATTTTTCCGTAATAGTTATAGCTCGTGGAAGGCAGGCACTATACACGTACTTTGCCTGTAAAAACTGCATCTTTTTAACCTGAACAGGGTAATACAGCGTGGAGATTGAAAAAGAGAGCCGAAAGACGGCTTTGAGTTTAGATCAATTGACAAAGTTTACGATGAAGGGCCTTCCTTATAAATTAAATAATTTACATTTTTTAGAGATAACTAATATACGATACTCTACTGCTAACTTTGAACGTAATTAGTTTAGAAGAGGTTAAGTGTCGTACTTGCTGCGGGGATTTGTGGTCCAATTAGAATTATAGGAAGAACCTTTTCTATCCAATAGGGGATTTGACTAAATTGTTTGACGTTAAACGTTACTGTTAATTCAACACTGAAAGGAAAGCCGTAGGAAACCAGACCATTCTAGTATTAGATTAGTGTCGAAAGCTTTTATAAACAAATTTGTCCTGCCGAGCTATGTATATATATATATATATATATATATATATATATATATACATAGCTCGGCAGGACAAATTTGTATATATATATATATATATATATATATGTATATATATGTATATATGTATATATGTATGTTTACATACACACCGATACCGTTTTTTAGCTTTAGTGTATCTTTGTTATACGCGTATAAGAATTAATTTAAAGTAATTTTCATTATAAGTAAAGAAATTCAGCTGCGCGCCATAGGCTTGTGTTTGATAGTAGATACACAAAATAAAATAAATAGTAAGTAGAAATTGCTAAAACGTGGTTTTAAGCGTCTTCCGTGAAGTCACCAACTGGATAGAATCTGTTAAATACTTGAAGCATAAGAGATGTTACAAAAATTGTTTCAACAAACTGAGTGCGCCGTGGGGAAAATGTTTTTATATGCAAAAAACGACCGTTCTACATCTAATGATGTAATATCTGCTTAATTGAAATAATCTTTGAAACTAATTAACGGACCTGTAGAAATATCTTCACAAAATTCTGTTAATATTGTAAAATCTTGGTTTAAAACATGCAATAGAAACTATTCGTGCGGATTCTGAAATTCTAAAAGAAACTAGACTATCTATACAGCAACTTGATGCACATTTTGAACAAACAATTCAATTTTTTGCAGCAGTACATAATACCTACAGTAGTAGAATTATCTCAAACTACAAATGCTTACAGTTTAGTTACGATAGAATTTTGAGCATTTATTTATTAGACATTTTAGACTTGAAATTATTTTAGTAACACATCCTTAAGCTGTGATAATCGTGTCGCCTGGTAGGTGCATACTTTGCGTAATCCAAATCGCCCTGAACATCATTTTTTTTAATCACTGAAGGTTGATATATAACCACTTTCCACATTATTTTCTTTATTCTGTATACGTATGTCGACAACTAAGTTATTATCATCAGCCGTTGAAAGCCAACGGTACAGATTGTGTGCAGAATTTGTTTCCTACGGGTATTTTGCCGTAGTTTTCCAGGTGCGACACTGTTTAATATCTGCTGATGATGACTTAGAACTTAGTTGTAGAAATACGTATACAGAAAACGAAAAATATTGTGGAAACCTTCAGTGATTAAGTTAATCAACCATAGGCTCCATCAAAATTAGTATCATTATTTGCATAGGGGGTAGCATATTTATTTGTAAAGTCACGTTTATTTCAATCTGCTATCCTGTGCATTCCCTTGAATTATAATAAATTGCTACATCACCCCAAGTCATTGTAACTTCTTTTGTAATTTCCAAATTTCATTATCATTAAACGCGGCCAGCAAAATATGAAGAGAATAAATGGTCGGTAATAATATAACTCAAAACATAGGGCTTCAACAAACAAGAATTGTAACAGAAAAACATAATGTAATAAACTATGCTTCGAAATAATATAAAAATTTGATTCTATTTGAACTAGTTTTTATTTTATTTTGCTTTTATTAATTGTATTTTAGTAAAGCTCTTTTCAATGTATGATTATTGCATCTATTATTATATTGTCTCCGTTTATGCGCTTATAAGTAATGAACCAGATATGTGCAATTGTGAGCTATGTACTACATCAGTCTGTGGAGACGAAAGTGTATGGACAATATTTTGTATAGTGTATGTGTAATAAAATAAGCATTTATATAAGTAGAAGAGAGAGAAGACAGTTACTAAGATCTAAATGATATGGCAATTCTGCAAAACATTCAATCTGAGTCTGTGATACGTCTGATGCTAGACGTAGCAAGTTATTTTCTATAAAGGAGAGTGAGTAGCGATGATTATGACGATTATAGACATTGAGCCCTGCAAGCGGAGGTCAATATACAGCGTTTAGTTAATTTTCTATTATTTAAAAGCAAATAATTAGTGAATTGCATCAACTCAATCAATGCATTTGCTGAAAGAAGATCAGAAGTAGAAACTACCTGTATTAAAACGAGATAAGTGCTCATACACATAACTAGAGAGACAATATAAGGTAAAAAATTGTATTTGTGAATTGTAATGTTAATTTTATTGTATTTTCTGTATTATTTTATTCTTGTGTATAGTTATTTTCTTTAATAATTGTTGATTTTATATTTTGTACTCCAAGAAATACCTTCTTAAAGTGATTATCATTGAACGTGTACATATTTTACAAGATTTTTCGAAATCCAAGTTAAAGAGGTGTTTATGTACCAGATGTCTCGTTATATGATTGCTATAGCTTATACAAACGCATATACAAACTATCGTGACTGACCTACAAGCATTTGTAGTTTTAAAAAACCTTACTAATGCAGGTATTACGTACCACTGTCGATTTTGTTGTTATTAAAACGTCGCGGTGGCTATGACAAACAAGAATTGTAAGAGTTAAAAAAACATAATTGCTTCATAATAATATAAAAATTTGATTCTATCTGAAATAGTTTTTATTTTATTTCATTGTAAAATCGTATCGTTCTCATTGGAAAATCCTTTATTTAATGTTTAATCTTTCGAAAATAAATTCGTTTTTTGTATTTGTAGAGTGTTGACACTACACTGTTATGAAGCACTTAAATTAAAACTCTTAACCGCCCTTTTGAACACCCTCAATAACGAAATAACAGAAATAGCAAGCAATCAAATATTGCGCAGTCATAAAATACAATTTACGAGAACTTTTATCGCGAAAGGGAATCGTTTTAGAAGTATTTGAGGCACTCGAAAAGCGAAATTCCGCCAAAAGATTATCTCCAAGCTAATACCTTACATCCTACAATTTTGACGAATAGCATTTGCAAACCAAAGTCACGTCGACAAGTCGGATCGAAAAGCGCTCCGCAGCGTCAACGGTCGCGTCTCGCAAATAACGCCACAACAAAACGTCAATAATATAAATTTCCCAAACATCAGTTCGCTCGATCGCTTAAAATAAGAACGCGGTGGCTTGGCAGCTCTCACCCGATGTCTATGTACAAGTCTGAACGGATCCAGTACAAGGTTGCGCCCTCATCGATTTTCCCATATAACCCATATCCTGCGTGTGTCTATGTGTTCCTTTGCGATAAACTCCCTTCTAAAAATAACTCGAAAATGAATATACGCGTATATTCCAGTTGAATTCGAGGATTTCGTGTGTTTGAAGAAGATTACATTATGAAGTTATAACAATCATGGTAAGACGAGGATCAATAACGGTGTAGGTTTATTAGATTTTTCACAAACTGTATATACCAGTTGAATTAAAGAAAAAACGAAATAGTAATCTCAAACGATTATATTGAAGACTGCGGTAGAATAAATACTCAAACAAGTAATAAAAATCCCTCGGCACAGGCCCTAGATACGTATTTCGACAACCATGTTGTCATCTTCAGCAAGAAGTAAACACAGTGTTGAACATCCAACCTCGTTTAAGTATTCATATTTGCTGCTAGAATATCACGAACTCTTCAAAATGCGATATACATGTTTACAATTTTTATTCAAACTATTAATCTCTTACGAGAATGGTTTGATGGAAGGTGGTTCTCCTGTCGGTGTTTGATTGAAAAAATTGATATTATTTCCCAGTAGTCCAGGCGTCTACAAGAGCCTATTTAAATTTTCAATATTATTCGACGTTTATTTTGACAGATACAGTTACTTAAAGAATACGTATTTAATGAAGGTTATAAAATAGAAAAATCGCTGTTCAGGGTGCATTCAATTATTTTTTAAGAAGATGATTACAACTGAGATTTTGGCGAATTTACAGCTAAAGTTTGATAACGTTGTTTCTTCGTAGGTCACGATTTACAACTGAGTTGCTCATTTTAAACGTGACGACATGAGTTTCGAAGATGAGGAACGTCCTGGACCATCAGAATGTGTTATCATTCCAGAAATGTTTGGAAAAGTTAATGGCGTTGTGTTAACTGACCGAAGAGTGAAAGTAAAGGAGATTGCCAAGACTGATAGTGAATGTGTAGACCACATTTTTCATGTTTAAACCCTCAGCCAGATGGGTGTTGTGTTTACTCATTGTATATCATAAACGTGAAAGCAAGCGAATTTCCAGCGACAATTCGAAACTCTTTAGCATTAGATTTTTGTATCGCTTTGTTACGGTCGATGAAACTGGGCTCCATTATTATGTACCAGAGAGGAAGGCCAAGATGTTTCCTTCAGCTAGAAAAGTAATAGCCAGATATTTTGAGATTCGAAGAAGATGCTTCTTGTCGATTATCTCGCAAAGGGCCAAACTTTCAATAGAACATATTATGCTGCCCTTCTAGACAAAGTGAAAGTTGTCATTGCCAAAAAAATACCCGCAATAGCGAGTGCTTATAAATAACAAAGAAAACACAACAAAATTAATATTACAATTCACAAATACAATTTTTTGCCTTTTCTTCGTCTCTGCCTCGGATCTTCTTTCATATAGTTGCATTGATTCGTGCACTCACTAATTATACCCTCTTGAATAATGCAGAATTAAGCAAACACTACTTATGGACCTTCGCTTACAGGGATAACTGTATGTAATCTTCGCAATGCTCGCAAACTAATTCTTTTTTGCAGAAATGACGGCTACGTCTAGAATCAGACGGCATACACACTGACTGAGTATTTTGCACAAATCTGGTGCAATCTCAGATCATAGACTGCCCGTAACTTTCTTTCAGCTCACTTTTCTGGTCAAACTTCCTCGTCTACTTATACAAACACAGATTTTATTACACACTCTACACATAAAATGGCTGTGCTATTGTCCGCACACCTTCGTCTCCACAAACCGATAATTATTTTATTATATACACGTGGCTCACAATTGCACACACCTGGTTCATTACTTATAAATGCACATGATAGATGGGGACAATATACATACGAGGATAGTTTGACAAGTAGTGAAAATGACACATAAGTGGCGCTCTAATTGGTAAAATAAATGCACTGTAATTTAGGTTGCCTATTTATATGTTTACATTCCGATATTTAGATAAATCGGTTGATTAGTTTATTTTTGACAGCTGATAGAAAAAGAAGGAACACGTCGTTTTGTTAAAATGGAAAAAGCAGAGTATCGTGCGGTGATTAAATACTTCGTAATTAAGTGTATGGAAGCTACCGAAATAAAAGATGAGTTACGGGAAACATTAGGTGAATCTGCTCCATCATCCGTCACAGATGGGTAAATTAATTTTAATAAATGATGAAACGCGCTCTGGAGCACCCAAAATCGTGACTTCTAAGGAAATGATTATAAAAATCCATAATATTATTACGCAAGATCGGTGACTCAAAGTGAGAGAGATAGCAGACATAGTCAACATTTCAACAGAATGCGTACACCACATTTTAACGAAAGAATTGGGCCTTACCAAACTTTCGTCAAGATGGGTGCCGCGATTGCTTACGACTGATCAAAAGTTCACTCGTTTGCGCATTTCCAATGAGTGTTTGGACCTTTATAAGCGGAATCCGGTTGATTTTTATATGCGATTTGTTACTTGCGATGAAACTTGGATACACTACAGTACACCCGAAACTAATCAACAGTCGAAACAATGGTTAGAACGTGGTTCTGCACCTCCAAAGAAAGCGAAAACCACTTTATCGGCAAACAAGGTGATGGCATCAATTTTTTGGGATTCAAAGGGTATTTTGCTCATTGATTACCTTTAGCCACAATAAACGGAAAATATTGTGCAGAACTTCTACAAAAATTAAATGTTGAGATTCGTGCTAAACGGCCAGGAATGGCAAAGAAGAAGATTCTGTTTCACCAAGACAACCCTCCCTCGCATACCAGCACAGCTGCGATGTCCAAAATCCACGAGTTGCATTTCCAATTAGTACCGCATGCGTCTTATTCGCCGGATCTAGCCCCTTCCGACTTCCACCTTTTTCCAAAATTGAAAACGGCACTAGGTGGAAAGAAATTTTCGTCTAACTACGAGCTTATCATCTTTGTAAATGAGTATTTTGCAAGCCTTCCGGAATCGCATTTTAGAGATGGCATAAGGGCATTGGAGCACCGTTGGAATAAATGTATTGCTCTTTCAGGAGAATATATTGAAAAATAAAAATTATTTTGTATTTAAAAAATTCGTTTTTCTTTTCCATTCTCACTACTTGTCAAACCACTCTCGTAATAGATACAATAACTATGCATAAAGGACTATGAAATACACTTTAAGGATTATATAAAATAAACGATAATTACACTCTTTTCAAATTAAGCAGACCATAAAATAAAAATGGGAAAAACCTATAATATAACGAGGACAAATATAAATGCATTTATATCCTTTTTATAATACATAATAATTATTAATAATATATAAAGGGAGAATAATATACTTAAACAAATTTATATAAATACCACAATGTATTTACTTTAAATAAGACCCTACCCCTCCTGAGAATTGTATCTATATTTACCTTTGGAAAATACAATTAAGCAGCATCTTTACTTAAATGAAATTAAAATAAAATATATACAGTAAATAAAAATATTCTTTTCAAAAAATTATGCATGCCATTACAACTTAATTTGGAAAGATTACAGAAAATTTTTCGTGGATTGATTTCCGCCCATGCAAAAATACATCGACTCTAAAGCGTAACACTTTGAAAACTTATAAGTAAAGGTGTTATATAAAAAGTTGTTTATTATTCTACTAAACTTAAGAGAAAAAGAACAGTTCTCACACAAATAGTAATTTAACTAATTTCGTATTAATAATCTTAAATATCAGGTTTTTACAAATGTAATGTCCTTTTTTTCCTTCAGTCTGAACTGAATCGCACCTTTGTGAAGACGTGTATGTTTTTGGTGAAAATTATTATTGTATTTGTAGAAAAGGGTATTTATTTTGAAGTGTGTACCTGTTCCATTTCTTGGAAAGATTAATACACCTGTCCTTGTCTCGCCTATGGAAATGCTGTCGGCAAGATATATTCGGGCAATTTACCTCTTTCAATTTAAAAAGAGACGTTCGGTGAAACCACGTGTAATGAATGCACATTACGGCGATGGTTTAAAAAATTCAGCGAGGGCAATTTTGATTTGGAAAATGACGTAATCCGTCGACAACAGTGCGTAGCCTTGCAGAAACATTTCAAGTGTCCATTGCCACCATTAGTCGTCACCTTTCTTCGATTGGCAAAGTGAAGAAACTCGGTCGATGGGTGCCGCACCAATTAACGAAAGCCAATAAGCTCCGTCGATTAGAGATGGCTACCTCTTTGGCTAATCGACAGAAAGTTCAACCGTTTCTTCATCGAGTGGTAACGTGTGACGAAAAGTGGATACTTTATGATAATCGGAGACGGTCAGGACAATGGTTAGATCGAGGTGAAGCACCAAGACAGCATGCACGAGCATCACTTCACCCGCGAAAGATTATGGTGACTGTATGGTGGACCAGTAAGGGTATTATTCACTATTCGTTTTTGCAACCTGGTGAAACCATCACGGCAGCGTCCTATTGTGCCGAACTGGAAACTATGCATGGAAAATTGAGCCGCTTGCAGCCCTCACTAGTCAATAGACATGTACCCATACTTCTTCATGATAATGCAACACCTCATGTTGCACGACGGACAATCCAAAAACTTTCGGAATTTGGTTAGGAAATTCTTCCTCACCCACCTTATTCACCTGACCTTTCGCCAACTGATTTTCATTTTTTCCGAAGTTTAGACAATCACATAAAAAATAGGGACTTCCCTGACCGAGAGTCTGTAATAGCAGTGTTTGTGCAATATGTGAGCCGTCAAAACCTAGATTTCTTTTCAAAGGGAATTTTTCAGCTTCCAGGCCGTTGGCAACAAACTATTGATGTAAATGGAGACTATTTTGCAGAATAAATATTTATATTTTTTTAAATTTAGACTTTTTTTATTCCTTACAAAGTCGGACATTTCATATGTAACAACCTGATATAACACAAGCCGATACATACTTTTTGCAAAACAAACATTTTTTCGTATGGAAGAAAATATATATTTTTCTCTGAGTGGATTTTTCGTATCTTTTACATCGAAATATCCTCGTTAAAATAGAACGATAATAGACGTTCATAAATAGTGCATTATCTGCGATACATCTCGCTCATCAGCATTTACAGCATCTGCTAACGTCTGGATAGAAGATTGATACATATCATCTTTTCCGCGCCAACAGTTCCAGTTATCTCCTTCCATTACCGGCGATAATAGACGTGTACTTAGGCAAACAACTCACGGACAATATATTAATATCAATCAAGTCGATGACGATTTACGATCTCATAAATAATTCTTCGGATGAAAAGAAGAGCATCCTTAAATATCCATGGCGAAAATTAATATACGTTTACAGACGTAACATTACATCTACACTTAACATGTTCCATGTTCTATGTTATAACGTAATGTGAATTAATGAATTAAATTTTAATGGCCTGCATAAAGAAACCGGTTTATTCTCTCCCTTATAATGTCAGTCACTCAGTCAAGTTAGTGTGTCGTGTTCTTTATTGGGTGAATCATCGTGAGGATTTAATTTTAAAATTTCATTCAAGATTTACTGGACTGGTACTAGTACGGCGACAGCTAACGAACGACGTCGGTGACAACAACATTTATGGGTCACATACGTTTGCGCTGGATGGCGCTCAGATCAATTGGGGTTAATTGGATCGACTCGTCGACAATATTCGTGAAGTATGTTAGGTAGTGTTATCTATCTCAATGACGAATGGATTGTAATCGAGTTATTTCTTAGTAGACATGATACGTTTAACTCCATTAATGTCGAATTTCTAAGTTTCTATGATAATACGCATTTCAAGTAATGTACAGTAGTTGGTACGCTCGTGTCAGAGTTAGACAAATTTAATTTTAGATGGATTAGGTTGCTATTGATTTATTTGAAAACTGATTAAATGAAATCGTTTAATTTGCTTTAGTTAATTAGTAAAAGGCACATCCCTACGTATTTGCATGAATGTTCAGTTCATGGCACAAAAGCTCATCGACTAATAGTATTTTACGCATATCATACAGGGTGTTTGTACCTTCTCAAGTTCTAGGACTGTAGAATTTAATTTATAACAACGTTTAGACATTTTTCTATATCTTAAATGTCTATTAAGGTACAAACTTTCTTATACTCACCTAAACGACAAGAAATTTAGAACCTCAGTAAGCTAGAGCACTTACCAAAACGCTGCAACAAAATCTGGTGTCCTGCAAGGCAATGTCTTTGACTCATGTTCTATTTAATTTTCACTGCAGAACCCCCAACGATAGGAATCAACACTATAGGCATGTTGATGACACAGTCACTTTAGCATCTACCACAAACCCAATAAAAGCGTCAAACTCTTTACAAACTTCCTTATTCCAGCAATTAAACAATAAAATTAAATATTCAGATCTACAGGTGTCAGCCTAACACTACTTTTTCTATCATACATCCAACTTTTCATCATATTCCTTACGACAATAATATTTCTTTTAAATTTTTGCATTAGTAATTTCCTCATTATCCCCTACTTTGCAGATATTGTTAACAAATACAATCTTACCCCATTTATTACTCTACGAGAACTCTTTTCTTCTAAATAAGTTTGGAATGGAGTCCTTGGAAGTCAGACGTCAACTGAGCAGTATTAAGTTTGTATTTAACTTGGTTAGGGAATATAGATTGTGCTCATTTGCTGTCTCAGCTTAATTTTATGGTACCGCGAGTGTCGGCTAGACATAGCCATTGCTTTTATGTTGAAACATTTAGTACGAATATTGGTTTCAATTCCCCATTAGCAGTTGCATGTCGGGCCTTCAACGGTTTGTCGGACCATTGTGATATAAATTTTGATTCCTTGGGGCGGATACTGGCTATCGCTGGGGCGCGTTTGTCTTAATTTTCTTAATTTTCTTTATTTTCTTAATTATGGGTGTGTGTGTGTATAACCTATTTATATTCATTTATATCTTTATTTTCATTTTTTCTTTTTTCTTTCTAAAGCACTGTGAACATTAATTGGGTTACTTTTGTTTTGTTTGATTATCTGATGATTTTTGTATATATATATATATATATATATATATATATATATATATATATATTTTGTCCTGTTATTGGATTGTAACAATCTGTTGGACAATAAAGACTTATTATTATCATTATTATTATTATTTTAATTGTATTTTTTTATGCATATTAATCAATTATAAATGCTCAATTTCTAAACCTTCCATAATAAATGAACTTGTATTAAACTCTAAATATTATTTGCTATTAAACAGATCAATTTTAACAATTCTTTGACGTTTTTTTTTCCTATTCCTACCTCTATTTAATGTCAATTCAACTTGTATTAATTAATACTTATATTATTTTAGGTTTATGTCTATTAAGAACAATTTTAATTATTATAGAATTAATACTTCCATATGCACAGTGGTTATCAATACTCTCAAATAATATGAGATTTTATTTTATATCGACACACAGAAAAATATTTTTACAAGTCTATGTATCTTTTTTTATATTAACACAAGTAAGGGTTTAGAATTAAATATGATACTTGACAGATTTATTCAACATATATACAACTCAGGTTTGTTCAAAAATTCATTTTACAGAGTGTTTTTAAATTCCATAACTTAAAATTTTGTTTGCTTCAGTTTTTAAATTAATTTTTCTCATAATATATCTCTTTGTTATTAAAATAAGACAACAGTGTGTACCAGAGTAGCCTTTTATATTTCGGGAACTAGCAACACTGCTAGTGTTGCCTCCCATCTGATTATTGCATCGTGAAGTTTGTCATTTTTGACAATATATTTACCTTGACAGTTTTATTATCCGGTCGCTATTTCCATTGTTGACAGTAACTTGAAAATTTTATGTCAGCGAAAAAATGGAATTAACTGGCGAACGCTTTCGTGCAATTATTTTTCATAACTTTCAGCGTGAATTATCTCAACAAGAATACATCGGCATGCTGAATTCTTTATATGGTGATGAAGCACAATCGAAAACTATAGTATATCGTTGGTATAGTGAATTCAAACTTGGACGGCGTTCTTTGGACGATGAATTTTGTGAAAGTCGTCCCACAAATGTTGGTGTGTCGGAAAACATTAATGCAAGACCATCATGTGACATACCGTGAGATCGAGTATTAGTAATACCAGTGTGCATAAGATCCTGCATGAACATTTAGCCGTTAACAATCTCTGTTCACGTTGGGTACCATATAATTTGACAACCGCTCAAAAAAGGACTCGCGTCGATACCAAGAAATGCACAAAAATACAATGGCGGTGCTTCAAAGAACATTTATAAAGTTGTCACAGGTGATGAATCTTGGATCTATACGTATGAGCCCGATAGTAAACAGCAGTCGACTGTGTGAGTATTCCAAGATGAGCCAAAACCAACAAAAGTTGTTCGCATCAAAACAAATGGTCGCCTGTTTTTTCGGAAAAACCGGTCGCGTGGCTACCGTACTTTTAGAGAATTGTAGAACGGTCAATTCCGAATGGTACACAACTATTTGTTGCCAAATGTTTTTGAAGAAATACGGAAAACAAACCGAAAACGACAGATCATTATCCACCATGACAATGCGAGCTTTCACAGGTCGGTTAAAACAATTGAATATTTGACCGGGAAAAACATTGAATTGATGAGCCATCCGCCGTACACCCCTGATCTAGCACCCTGTGATTTCTTTTTGTTCGCACACGTGAGGAATAAACTTCTTGGTCAACGGTTTTTTACGCCGAAAGAGTCAGTTGAGGCATTCAAAACTCATATTTGGGAGATACCACCTTCACAGTGGCAGCAATGCTTTTCGGATTGTTTCAAACGAATGCAAAAGTGCATTGATTTTCAAGGAAAATATTTTAAAAAAACAATAAAACAATTTTTGATAATAAAAATTTTTTGTTTGTTTGCTCTTCCCGAATATAAACGGCTACCCTCGTATATATATATATATATATATATATATATATATATATATATATATATATAACAGAATATGTATGTAAAAAAGAGTACAACTGTGGTGGGTGTAACTCGCGAAAGTAAATGGAATTTCGTGTTTTAATTAAAATTATTTGCGCTTTTTATTCTCCTCTTGTTTATTAAAAAAAGTACATTAAATATTTACCTAAAAATATAAAGTAATTAAGTTTATTTTCCACATGATGTTTTGTGTTTTACCTTTATTTTTTAATTAGCTACATATTACTAAAGCTTAAGTGTTACAAAATATATGAAAATATATTCTATTCGTGTCACGTTTAATAAAAGCCCTATTTTTCCTTTCCATTATATAGGAAACCAATATCGAAGAGTTACTTCGTTTCACAAGGTAAACTCCCCTATGTTTTTCTATTGAACGAAAAGAAAAACATCAAAAGATATCCTTCACGTAATAAAGTTCTTCAAAAGTTGCCGAAACTTATATATTTTAGGAGCTAATCTCGAGCTCTTTTGTATTCCATTTACGCCGTTTATAGAGGAAAGATTTTTTTTTGTTATCGAATAAAGAAGCTTTGTAATAACAAAAGTGCGTTATAGAAGAGTAAACTTCAACTAAGAAAAATAAATAGAATAAAACCAGACAGACAACACCTCATTCATTCATAAAGAAAATTGAAAACTACTAAGAAATAGGATTAACGGTAAAGTTTTTTATGCTGTTTAAGTGTATTTAGTATCTATAGGGTGTGACAATAAATTTCTTTAAAGTGTTTAGAGAAGAGATATGTGTAAGTACAATATGTATTGCTATAATAAAAATTATAAATGTAAATAAAAATGTAAAGCAAGGAAGATATTTTCTTTTGTTTTACCACAATTAAAAAATATAAAAATTGAAATTGAAAAATCACTAACGAAATGTCTCGAAAAGTATGAACATGCCTACTACTGTTAATTAATGTTTCAAAGAGAAAAGTTTTGTTTCAAATAATTTAAATTTAAACAGTAGATTTTTAGACTATTACAGTTCTTTAATATGAAGTTTCACTCCTGTGCAATGATCTGACTTTCCTTTATAACTCATTTGAAACTGTTAAATATAATGGGTTTATCCATGCATCAAGTTGATGCATGTTTTTAGTTTCTAGAATGAGAGTGACTTATAAATGTATGTGTCAAAACTATTTTAATGTCGTATTATTATTTAATTGAATGTTTTTTCGAATTTGTGATAAGCTAAATTTGGTGGTTGATTAACCTAATCATCGAAGGTTGATATATAACCCCTTTCCACATTAATTTTCGTATTTTGTATAGGTACTTTAGCAACTAAGTTGTCATCATCAGTGTCGCACTTGGAAACCACGGCAAAACCCCGCACGAAACAAATTCCGTACACGATCTATACTGTTGAAAGCCGAAACGAACAGTGTGCGTACGAAAATTAATGTGGAAAGAGGTTATATATCAACCCAAGTGATTAAATTTTTCTTTTTCTTTCATTCAACACAACAGTTAACGGAACAAAAGCCACTAGAACCATTTGTGCGGTTTCCGAAAAAAAAAAACAGAATTGGGGTGAGTGTAGCTCAGGAATGGTTTTCTCGATTTGACATAAACGAATCTTAACATTGAGGAAGACCATCGGATTTATTAGAATCGAAAAATTGCCAAACCGTTGGGAGGCACTCGTAAATGATGAAGGAGTATATAAAGAGTGTTTCAAATTGCGCGGTTTTTTAAAGAATAAATACAATATAGATGGCGCACCGAATTTGTCCGGGTATGTGGGCATTTAAAAAGTGTGATGTATGATATTTATAAAAATTGCCTTGTACACGGTACAACAACGTGTTCAAATTGTTGAATTATTTTATGAAAATCAGCGTTCGGTGAAAAAAGTTTTTACAAAATTACATTATGGTTTAGATAATCGTCCATCTGCAAGCACTATTGGTCGAATTATTAAAAAATTTCAAGAGACCGGTTCCGTGGAAGATCAAAAAAGTGAAAAATACAGTCGCAGTGGTCGTTCACAAGAAAATATTGGTTTGGTTCGTGAAAGTGTTGCTGAAGATCCTGAAATGGCCATTAGACGACGTTCACAATAACTTGGACTTAGTGGATCACCAATATGGCGTATTTTACTCAAGGATTTAGCTCTGACGGCATATAAGGTTCAAATAACACAGGAACTGAAGCTATTAGATCATTTAAAACGTCGTTCATTTGTCAATTTCATCAGTGAACAACCAGCTGATTTTTCTCAAAAAATAATGTTTTCCGATGAGGCACATTTTGAACTTGGTGGCTATGTCAATAAACAAAATTGCCGTATCTGAGGTGAGGAAAATCCACGAATTATTCATGAGAAACCTATGCATCCTAAACGAGTTACTGTTTGATATGCATTACAGTCAGGTGGTGTAATTGGACCTTACTTTTATTGAAAACGCTGCTGGTGAAGCTGTAACTGTTAATGGTGATCGATATCGTCGGATGATAACCAAATTTTTCTCGCCTGAATTAATGAATATTGATCTAGAGGATATGTGGTTTTTACAGGATGGCGCTACACCCCACTTTGCACACGAATCAATTTATTGAGAGAAAAATTTCCTGGACGTGTAGTCCCAAGAAACGGTGATGTTAATTGACCACCAAGATCATGCGATTTGACACCGTTAGTCTATTTTCTATGGGGTTATGTGAAATGTCAGGTTTATAAAAACAATCCACAATCAATTCCTTCTCTGAAACATGAAATTATTCGTGTCATTGGTGAGATAGAGCCTCAATTATGTCAAAATGTCATTGAAAATTTTAACAAAAGAGTGTCGACTGGGCTTGTTATTGGTTTGTCCAATTTTTATTAACCATAGTTGTATAATATATATAATATAATACAATATATGATATTTCGAATGCATGATGCATATAGCACATACACATACATACATACGTACTTAAAAACTTTATACATCCAATCCTATACTGTCACGGCGATAAAAAATGATCGCTCTTCTTATAACATATACCTAAATACAATATTTTATTTTGGATTTTACGATTTATAATTCGATGTATATATCCATGCAGAGATATTGTTTTCGAAAATCGACACCTTAATTTCACTCAAGCTTTTAGCAAGCCATCGAACATTCAATGAATCGTTAGTTTTACGACTTGGATAGTTAGAATTAATTATTTCCTTTCCTGTTACGACATGATAAACATACATAGAAACTCTTTAACGTGATGTACACCTGCAGACGTTTGATGAAAGTTGCATTCCATCTCGGGAGATATTAATGTGATGAAACTTGGATTACAAAGGAATGCAAGGCGTTTACTAAAGAATCAGAAATATTTAAAAAAAAGCCGTGTTAGAATGCTATTTTTAATGCAGAACGACGTAACAACAGATGTAAACACAATTAACCGTTGGATATTTACATAAGAATTCGACTTTGAATGTTTACGATAATTTAAAGAAAAAATTCGTGTACAGGTGTATAGTGGCGAAGGTGTAACTGCATAGAACGTGTTTCCCAGTCCGTTTGTATATTTTATTATGGTCGATATTAAAATAACACGATTAAATAACTTTTTATGCGCGTTTTATTTGCTATACCGAATAATATTGTTAGTATATGTAGCATTTCGACATTGAAAGAAATATATATGTACACGTATATGTATAGCACCAGGTCGCTTGGGAAAGTAAGTACCGTTTTGCCTATTAAAAATATCAACGTATTATTTACATATTTATATTTATGTATTAAGCTCCTAAAGGCCAAGTTCAGTAACCAGACAGATTAATATAAGAAAAAGAAATACTTTACAGTACATATGAAAGGAAAAGTTAAAAGTTAACACTATAATTATAATATCATTTCGTCAAACTAGGCGTGCCTAATATAATATAATAGTATAGCAGAATACTTATCTATTTTTAACAAAATACCTGTGATCTTCATTCTAAAACCCATGTATTGGGTTGGCAACTAAGTATTTTCGGTTTTGTAGTATAAAATAAAACACTTTTTTTTTAAATAAAGAATAGTTTTTAATCAATTATATATTTTCCATTTTGCCCAATGACCTTTTGCCATCTTTCTTTGAGCTGCATGATTTCACGCTCATAAAATTTCTGGTCCTTATCTGCAAAAAACTGAACCAGGTGCGAGTGAAGGTCATCGTCATTTGTGAAAGTTTTACCATTCAAAGAATTCTGCAAACTTCGAAATAAATGGTAATCAGATGGTGCTAGATCAGGGCTGTATGGGGGATGTGGCATCACTACCCAGCCAAGCTCCAATAGTTTCCCACGAGTTGCTAAAGATGTGTGAGACCTTGCATTATCTTGGTGGAAAACTACACCTTTCCGATTTGACAATTCTGGCCGTTTCTCTTTGATTGTTTCATCCAGTTTTATTAATTGTTGACAGTAAACATCAGAATTGATCGTTTGGTTCCTTGGAAGCAGCTCAAAAAACACAACACCTTCGTAATCTCACCAAACTGACATGATCTTTTTTGGATGCAATTCAGCTTTCGATGTGGTTTGAGCTGGTTTATCCTGTTTGCTCCATGATCATTTTCGAACTATGTTACTGTACAGGACCCATTCTTCATCACCAGTGATGATTCTTTTTAAGAAAGGGTCGGTTTCATTTCGTCTAAGGTGCATATCGCAAAAGTTGATTCTTTGTGTTAAATGAATTTCTTTCAATTCGTGAGGTACCCAAATATTAAGCTTCTTAACTAGCCCAAGATATTTTAAATGTTTTTCAATTGTTATGTGCGATACATGTAACCTCTCCGCAACCTCTCGAACAGTTACATGACGATCCTCTTCAATTATGACTTTGATTCGGTCATCATAAACGTTAATAGTCCGACCAGAACGTTGCTCAACTTTGAGGGAAAAATCTCCATAACGGAATTTTTTATACCAATTCTGACACATGCGCTCTGTTAAGCAATTAGCACCATAAACTTCACATATCTTTTTGTGAGCCGCAGCAGCTTTCTTTCCTTTACGGAAATAAAATAGTAAAATATGTCGAAAATGTTCGTTTCTGTACTCCATTTAAAATTAACCCACAACTAATAGCTTTAATAAAAATCACGCACTACTTGCTTCTGAAGTTACGTCAATGTGACTAGTATCACGCGACAAACAGTAAAGTACAGCACTAACATACGTTATACAAAAAATAAAGCAGCGCTCTCTATCAGTAAAAATCGAAAGTACTTAGTTGCCAACCCAATATTTTATAGTAATGTCTGTGAGTTTGTTACGGGTTTGTTTTACTCTTTGTTCATATTTTCTGCACATCGCTGTATATATCCGTATTACAATTTTATGAATAATATAATTAGACAATTATCATTCTTCAACAAATTTACTTGTATTTTTTATTTCGAAATTCGCGTTGTTGGATTTATTTTATTGCGGCCCTGCCTTAATAAATTTGCTTATTCTAAGTTTCATTTAAACATTTAAATTTAATTGAGTTATTGTTTTATTCTTTTGTAATAATACTAACCCCCGATATTAAATTCGAATAAAATTTTGGTATATAGGTTATTCGGGAATATCGGTTCCTTTCTGATTATTCTTTCCCCGGGTATTAATTTGTTTTAGCTTTGAACGTCATCTATGTATATAAATATATATATAATATAAGCCAAAACGTGCACTATCAGTGTACGTTTTGGCTTTCAGTGGTACGGATCGCGTGCGGAATTTTGTTTTTCGTACGGGTATTTTTACCGTAGTTTTCCAGGTGCGACACTGTTTAATTATCTGCTGATGATGACAACTTAGTTGTCAAAATACGTATACAAAATACGAAAATTAATGTGGCGAGTGGTTATATATCAACCTTCAGTGATCAAGTTAATTAACCAAAATTACCTATTATTTCGATTTATATTATTGTACGACTCACATATTAGATTATCTTATTTCTATTTCTTTGTCTTGTGATTGGAATAGTGTATACTCTATTGGAAAAGTAAATATAATATTATTATTATTATCATATATACCTTTAGTTCAGCCCCACGTGTGACTACAATAGGTTTGATATTTGTACTAAACCTAGAGTGCGTCCTCCTATGATTGGCGATTGTATTAAAATACGAGGGTAGCCGTTTATATTTCGGGAATAGCAAACGAAAAAAATTTTTGTTATCGAAAATAGTTTTATTGCTTTTCAAAATATTCTCCTTGAAAATCAATGAACTTTTACATTCGTTTAAACCAATCCGAAAAGCATTGCTGCCCTGTGAAGGCGTTATCTCCAAAATATAAGTTTTGAATGCCTCAACTGCCTCTTCTGGCGTAGAAAACCGTTTACCACGAAGTTTATTCTTCACGTATGGGAACAAAAAAAATCACAGGGTGCTAGATGAGGGCTGTACGGCGCATGGCTCAATTCAATGTTTTGCTCGGTCAAATATTCAATTGTTTGAACCGATCTATGAGAACTCGCATTGTCATGGTATAGAATGATCTGTCGTTTTCGATTTGTTTTCCTTATTTTTTCAAAAACTTTGGGCAAACAAATAGTTGTGTACCATTCGGAATTGATCGTTCTACAACTCTCTAGGCACGGTTGCAACGTGACCGGTTTTTCCGAAAAAACAAGCGACCATTTGTTTTGTTTCGCTTCGAGCGCAAACAACTTTTGTTGGTTTTGGCTTATACGTATAGATCCAAAATTCATCACCTGTGACGACTTTATAAATGTTCTTTGAAATACCGCCATTGTATGTTTTGTGCATTTCTTGGCACCAATCCACGCGAGTCGTTTTTTGAGCGAGTGTCAAATTATGTGAAACCCAACGTGAACATAGCTTCTTAACGGCTAAATGTTCATGCAGGATCTTATGCACACCGGTATTACTAATACCTAGGGATGCCGCGATCTCACGGTATGTCACTTGACGGTCGTGCATTATCAATTCAGATAGTGCATTAATGTTTTCCGACACAACAACATTTGTGGGAGGGCCCTCACGAAATTCATCATCCAAAGAATGCCGTCTAAGTTTGAATTCACTATACCAACGATATACTGTAGTGTTCGATGGTGCTTCATCACCATATAAAGAATTCAGCTCATCAATGCATCCTTGTTGAGATAATCCACGCCGAAAGTTATGAAAAATAATTACACGAAAATGTTCGCGAATTAATTCCATTTTTTCGCTGACATAAAATTTAGTTACTGTCACCAATAGAAATAGCGACCGGATAATAAAACTGTCAAGGTAAATATGTTGTCAAAAATGGCAAACTTCACGATGCAATCATCAGATCACTAACAGTGTTGCCAGTTCCCGAAATATAAACGGCTACCCTCGTATACTAAATCGATCAAGTTAGTAAGCACTAAGTTTCATTTGCAAGTATTAAGTAACGTTTCAATATTAGATTTCGAAAATTAAATTCAGCAATCTACGAAAGACTGTTTATATACATTTGAAATCCAATCAATTATAATTTTCCTAATGAATTAACTGACGCAATTTCCAATCAATGTTCCTCAATGAAACGGGCGTGCCAGTATTTAAATATGTACTTGCAATAATGGCCACGACACGGTTAGAATTATGCCTCACGTAAACGCGAAAGGTTAACAATTGCACGAAATCAGTGCAACCGAGGTTACATTACACGTCGGGAGAAGTACCAACCCAGACATTTACCGAGGAATCTAGATTTTCGTGTTTTTTAGCGTGAAAATTAAACGAGCATTAATGTAATGGCGATTACCACGGTCTCCGGTAACTAACAAGGGTGAGCGAGCTTACTGTAAACTACTGATTCAGGAATTTCGACGAGTATCCTACAGATAAGGGAATTAACACGGCGGAGAAATACCATCCGTGATTACGTTTAGATATGGCGACACACTTACAATACTTTGCTAGTGATATTCGTTTTTGTAGATATTCAAAAGTAGACGGTATTTTATTTAAATATGCAGTGCATCAGAGTGAGTTTACGATAAAAAATTTTGTAATACATCAGATGGTCCTTCTATCCATTATTCTCTTCGCTGAGCAATAGGTTTTATGGAGTCCAGGAAAGATCATTGTTGAAAATCAGAGTTGTTTTGGAGAAAATTATATTTTTTTCAATTTAACCCTGCAAATAAACGAGGCTATTTCGATTTTTGTTCAGAAACAAATAACGACATATCGTAACATTATCTATGACTTATTTGTTCGTAAAATTTGAAAAAATTCATTTTTGCGAGAATCGTATTTTTGGTTCTACATTACCTGTAAACTACGGTAGGTAAGGGTGTTTCAAATCACGCGGTTTTTTTTGAGAATAAATGAAATATAGATGTCGCACTAAATTTGTCTGGGTATGTGGGCATTTAAAAAGTGTGATGTATGACATTTATAAAAATGGCTTCGTACACGGTACAACAACGCGTTCAAATTGTTGAATTATTTTATGAAAATCAGCGTTCTGTGAAAAAGAATTTTTAGAAAATTTCGTGAATTTTATGGTTTACATAATCGTCCATCTGAAAGCACTATTGGTCGAATTATTTAAAAAATTTCAAGAGACCGGTTCCGTGGAAGATCAAAAAAGTGAAAAATACAGTCGTAGTGGTTGTTCATAAGAAAATATTGGTTTGGTTCGTGAAAGTGTTGCTGAAGATCCTGAAATGTCCATTAGACTACGTTCACAAGAACTTGGACTTAGTGGATCAACATCATAGCGTATTTTAAACAAGGATTTAGATCCGAAAGCATATAAGGTTCAAATAACACAGGAACGGAAGCCATTAGATCATTTAAAACGTCGTTCATTTGTCTATTTCATCAATGAACAATCAGCTGATTTTTCTTAATAAATAATGTTTTCCGATGAGGCACATTTTGAACTTGGTGGCTATGTTAATAAACAAAATCGCCGTATCTGGGGTGAGGAAAATCCACGAATTATTCATAAGAAACCTATGCATCCTAAACGAGTTGCTGTTTGGTGTGCATTATGGTCAGGTGGTGTAATTGGACCTTACTTCTTTGAAAATGCTGCTGGTGAAGCTGTAACTGTCAATGGTGATCGATGTCGCCGAATTAATGAATATTGATCTAGAAGATATGTGGTTTCAACAGGATGGCGTTACATCTCACTTTGCACACGAATCAATTGATTTATTGAGAGAAAAATTTCCTGGACGTGTAATCTCAAGAAATGGTGTTGTTAATTGGCCACCAAGATTTGATTTGACACCGTTAGACCATTTTCTTTGAGGTTATGTGAAAAGTCAGGTTTATAAAAACAATCCACAATCAGTTCGTGCTTTGAAACATGAAATTATTCGTGCCATTGGTGAGGTAGAGCCTCTTAATTATGTCAAAATGTCATTGAAAATTTTAACAAAATAGTGGACGTCTGTGGAGCTGCAAGAGGAGGCCATTTGGTAGATATTATTTTTCGCATATACATTTCATAACTGATACTTGAATTATCAATAAAAAGTTTCTGAAAGTGAATGCAAATTTCATGTTTTATTTATTCTTTAAAAAAACCGTCATACATCACACAGAAAAATATTTAGTTTTATCAAGCTGTAACTATCTTTGAAACGTCAGAAAACAAAGAAACTGTTCGAGAGAGTATTGAAAAATCCAAACTAATATATCACTGCACATTTTCCGTCATTTAAAAAGCATTAATAAACGTCTCCGACAGTTATTTTTTGTTCTGTTTATAAATAGTGAAACCTCAGGTGAATTATTTTTGGTAGACCGTCTATATTATTAATACCAAGGCCGGATTAATTTCTCGCAGAGCAATTGTTTCCCATAGTTTCGCAAGGTATTGGTATTCGAACTATGCATTTTTCTTCAATTGGATTTATCGCTTTCCTAAAGTTAAACGCCTACACTTAAATAGCCGATTGGTTTTTTCAATATCAACATTTATTATTATAAAAATAATTCGTATTAAAAATATGTATTAATTAAATGTAACAGTTTGAATTGAGAAATAAATCAATTTCAAGCATAATATTAATATATACAGAGTGTTACAATGTTTCTTGTATTATTTTTGTTTTACACCCTTTTTCATATGTTTAAAATGAAGCAAATTCTAATCTACAGTGTAGAAAGTCTAAAGGAATGATATATATTTTTTATAATACATAATAAAACTAAAATGACAGTAGTCAAAGGCAAAATTTTTTATATAAAATAATGCATATAGAAAATAAAGCACAAAATCTATTAGAATGCTTAAAAATTAATAAACTTAGAAAATCAAATAATTTAATAAACAAACAAATTGATTCAAACCATTCTCCATTATTAAATTTGTTTGGAAAGTAAAAAGTTTAATAGCCCAGTAGAACGTACTTTTACCAGCATATCTAATTTATTATCATTGTAATTTTACTACATACGTATTGTAAAAATATAATTCCCTTAGAGTTTTTACTCTGTACATTAGAATTTAGTCTACTTTAAGAATTTGAAGAACCGTACGGTGAACAAAAATTAGTGAAAATTGTAACACTCTGTGTATTTACTAATTTAGTAAGCAAATTACATGTTAAAGGTGTATAATCTATTACACAAAAAATAAAACAGACTATGTAAACTAGTATTACATTAATATAACACGTTATCACATAAATAACTTCCTACATAATCTGGTGTGTACACTTCCGCGGTCTTAGTTTCAGTGCAGTAGTTGAGCCCTGAAGATGTCCCATGCGAGTGGGTACGAAACGTCGGCGGTTATACCAGTGACGCGGTTCCAGCCCGGAAGTCCAGAAGAATATAGTATGGACCATAACCGCGGAAGTCTACGCACCAGATTATGTAGGAAGTTATTTATGCGATAAGGTGTTAGTTAATTCAAAACAGACGAAAACAACTCATTATTAAGATCGCAAATGTGCCTTAAACTCCAAAAAATAAAATCAGTTTAGAAGAACAAGAAGTTTGCAAAATCCTATGTTCAATGTGCTCTACTACCTATATAGGATAAACAAACCATGGAATAAGCGTACGGCGAGGCGAACACGTAAGATAGATCGCCAAGCAATCAAAAACGTCATCGCTCTACCAACATAAAATAGCCATGGTATATAATATATAAATATCTGTGCTTTACAGGACAGAAGTATACCTATAAAGGAGGAAACGTGAAATATATATATATATATATATATATAGAGAGAGAGAGAGAGAGAGAGAGAGAGACGCCGATTCCTTCTTCTGTCCAACATCGCGGAGAGCGTGAGAATCTAATATTTATTATCCATATTATATATATATATATATATATATATATATAATCTGTTAAAAGTGTTTTGGTCGACCGTGTATAAGATAATCCAAATTAATAAAGTTCGTCGGGTATTCGGTCAACTGTTAAGAAAATTAAAAACCAATCCTTTGTTTTAATTTAAATTTTTTTAAATTTTTTAAATTAATCTATTTTTTAACTCCCGATGAAGCTATAAATTTATAGCGAAATATAGAGGATAAAACAAAAGATTGGTTTTTCATTTTCTTAACAGTTGACCGAATACCCGACGAACTTTATTAATTTGGATTATATATATATATATATATACACAGGAGAAAATTATACTATCTTCTCCTGGGCTTTCGGTCTGGAACCGCGTCACTGTTATAACTGCTAGTTATACCAGTGACGCGGTTCCAGCCCGGAAGCCCAGGAGATGATAGAATGGACCACGACCGCGGAAGTCTACGTACCAGATTAGAAGAAAACTATGTTAATGATTGTTCCGTCTGTTATACAAATAGAAATTACATCGTTGAAATGTCCAATATTGCGCTATTTATTAAAGCATCTTCAGGAACTATTACTACAAAATCCAAATATAAAAAACATCATACACGCTAGACTTCAAACAAGCAAAAATGCGGACTGCATTTTTATGTTACTATTTTGTATTTGAAAGTAAACCCATAAATCATTGATAATTGAGTGTCTACGCAAAATTTTATTATCAGTTTTATAATCTATTACTATCTATTTGTACAGATAACAACAAAACATTTATCGGCATTCAGTTTTAATCAAAATTCAGATCATTTTGAACATTTTTGATGTCATCAATTGTATAAATTCCAGAGTATATTTTTACATCATCATCCACAAAGTGGCACAATTCACTGTTAATAAAAAAAACGTTATTGATGAAAAGGAAAAATAAAAGCGGAATCAGATTAGGAGCCCGTGGAACACCTCACATAGTAACAAACTCATTAGAGCGATATTCAAGTAATGCACATAAAAAAAAAACGATTCTCCGAATTTAACTTTAAAAATTCAATCATAGACGAAGCAAAACCTAAAGAACTTAATCAGATATTACATCAAAAGGATGCCAAAAATCTATAATATACGACATTTACTTGTCCGCGCTTTGCAAAAGCTTGATCTACGAGGGTAGTTTTACAAGTAATGAGAATGGAAAAGGAAAACGAATTTTTTTTTACTCCAAGGTAGAAATTTGTAGTTGTGATATATTAAAGTTTGTTTACGATCATTTTGGCGATTATATTACAAGTTTCACATTGACTAATAAAATTGCCATCTGTATTCCTGTTTGGCCAGTATATTAAACCTCTCACTAAATTTTTGTAACTTGCGTATATTTAGTAGTACTAAATACATTGTAATATTTTGCAATAAATTTGAAGCACAAACAACACATTCAGAAATTATAATATTCAAATTATGAATTGTAACCTCCACTAGGGAATTTCTCATTCTGGAAAACACTCGACGTCTTTGAAAAATCAGTATCAGATTACATCGACGCTGAAGTTGGACTATTTAGTTTGACAAGTAGTAAGAATGGAAAAGAAAAACGAATTTTTTAAATACAAAACAATTTTTATTTTTCAATATATTCTCCTAAAAGAGCAATACATTTATTCCAACGCTGCTCCAATGCCCTTATGCCATCTCTAAAATGCGATTCCGGAAGGCTTGCAGAATACACATTTACGAAGATGATAAGCTCGTCGTTAGACGAAAATTTCTTTCCACCTAATGCCGTTTTCAATTTTGGAAAAAGGTGAAAGTCGGAAGGGGCTAGATCCGGCGAATAAGGCGCATGCGGTACTAATTAGAAATGCAACTCGTGGATTTTGGACATCGCAACTATGCTGATATGCGAGGGAGCGTTGTCTTGGTGAAACAGAATCTTTTTCTTTGCCATTCCTGGCCGTTTAGCACGAATCTCAACATTTAATTTTTGTAGAAGTTCTGCATAATATTGTGCATTTATTGTGGCACCTTTCTGAAGGTAATCAATGAGCAAAATACACTTTGAATCCCTAAAAATTGATGCCATCACCTTATTTGCCGATAAAGTGGTTTTCGCTTTCTTTGGAGGTGCAGAACCACGTTCTAACCATTGTTTCGACTGTTGTTTAGTTTCGGGTGTACTGTAGTGTGTCCAAGTTTCATCGCAAGTAACAAATCGCCTACAAAAATCAACCGGATTCCGCTTATAAAGGTCCAAACACTCATTGGAAATGCGCAAACGAGTGAACTTTTGATCAGTCGTAAGCAATCGCGGCACCCATCTTGCCGAAAGCTTGGAAAGGCCCAATTCTTTCGTTAAAATGTGGTGTACGCGTTCTGTTGAAATGTTTACCATGTCTGCTATCTCTCTCACTTTGAGTCGTCGATCTTGCGTAGCAATATTATGGATTTTTATAATCAGTTCCATAGAAGTCGCGATTTTGTGTACTCCAGAGCGCGCTTCATCAACACAGCTTGTTCTACCACATTTAAATTCATTTACCCATCTACTTATTGTGGCGGATGACGGAGCAGATTCACCTAATGTTTCCCGTAACTCATCATTTATTTCGGTAGCTTCTTAATTACGAAGTATTTAATCACCGCACGATACTCTGCTTTTTCCATTTTAACATAGTAAAACGAGGTGTTGCTTCTTTTTCAATCAGCTGTCAAAAATAAACTAATCAACTGATTTATCTAAATATCGGAATGTAAACATATAAATGGGCAACTTAAATTACAATGCATTTGTTTTACCATTTGGAGCACCAGCTATGCGTCATTCTCACTACTTGTCAAACTATGCTGGTATGTTAAGAAATAGTGTAAAAATTAGTTAAGTTTAATCTGACAAGTTGAAGCATGTTATTTTGATGTCAAAACGATCAAACTTTGGAAAATATAGATGCGTGAATCGTCGAAAGCTTTTACAAAGTTGATGTTTATTGGAATTCTTTCATCTCATTTTTGTTATATTTCGCCCTCTTCTTTCAAAGACACCTGTGCGTGAAATATTTTTGTTTCAGCGTTTATACCATTATTGCGGTATTATTGAATTCGCTTTGTCCTTTACAGGCAATACATACATACATTCGCCGCTTTAAACTGTATTATTGTGTTTATCGTTCCAGAAATATGCTAATGGAATGGCAACATCACGTTCGAATACTGACAACTAACTATCCACCGAATTTACCACCCACGCGTATTTCGAAACAAGAACAATAACATCAAGAGAACCGCATCCATACAGTTGTACGTACACACATATACAGTATACACAAATGGAAGCTACGTATCGACCGAAAGCTCCAGTTACGTGCCGCAAGAACATTAGTTAGTCAGTATCTGTGAATAGACTGTGTGAATGACGCTAGCCAAATCGGCTGCTTTCAGGATGTTACTCTACAAAAGGACTTTCAAGTGGCTTATTTGAAACATTAAACGGACAAGAGTAATATATTGTCAACGCTGGGAGCAGTAGATTAAGAGAAAATGTTGATTCTACCGAGAGCTCTTACTGAAATCTATGTACTAGTAAATCGAGTAATATATGAGTAACAATGAACTTTTGCTTCTAAAATATTACATGGACGTGCACATTTCTCTCTTATAAAATTGTGAAATATAAGACTGACAATTCCCAGTTTAATAAAGAAGAAAATATTTTTCGACAAACTTAGATTACGAGGATAGTTTGACAAATAGTGATAATGACACATAAGTGGCGCTCTAATTGGTAAAACAAAGGCACTGTAATTAAGGTTGCCTATTTATATGTTTACATTCCGATATTTAGATAAATCGGTTGATTAGTTTATTTTTGACAGCTGATTGAAAAAGAAGCAACACGTCGTTTTGTTAAAATGGAAAAAGCAGAGTATCGTGCGGTAATTAAATACTTCGTAATTAAGGGTATGAAAGCTACCGAAATAAAAGATGAGTTATGGGAAACATTAGGTGAATCTGCTCCATCATCCGGCACATTAAGTAGATGGGTAAATGAATTTAAACGTGGTAGAACAAGCTTTGTTGATGAAGCGTGCTCTGGAGCACCCAAAATCGTGACTTCTAAGGAAATGATTATAAAAATCCATAATATTATTACGCAAGATCGACGACTCAAAGTGAGACAGATAGCAAACATGGTAAACATTTCAACAGAACGCGTACACTACATTTTAACGAAAGAATTGGGCCTTTCCAAGCTTTCGGCAAGATGGGTGCCGCGATTGCTTACGATTCATCAAAAGTTCACTCGTTTGCACATTTCCAATGAATGTGTGGATCTTTATAAGCGGAAACCGGTCAATTTTTGTAGGCGATTTGTTACTTGCGATGAAACTTGGATACACTACAGTACACCCGAAACTAAACAACACTCGAAACAATTGTTAGAACGTGGTTCTGCACCTCCAAAGAAAGCGAAAACCACTTTATCGGCAAACAAGGTGATGGCATCAATTTTTTGGGATTCAAAGGGCATTTTGCTCATTGATAACCTTCAGAAAGGTGCCACAATAAACGGACAATATTCTGCAGAACTTCTACAAAAATTAAATGTTGAGATTCGTGCTAAACGGCCAGGAATGGCAAAGAAAAAGATTCTGTTTCACCAAGACAACGCTCCCTCGCATATCAGCATAGTTGCGATGTCCAAAATCCACGAGTTGCATTTCTAATTAGTACCGCATGCGCCTTATTCGCCGGATCTAGCCCCTTCCGACTTTCACCTTTTTCCAAAATTGAAAACGGCACTAGGTGGAAAGAAATTTTCGTCTAACGACGAGCTTATCATCTTCGTAAATGAGTATTCTGCAAGCCTTCCGGAATCGCATTTTAGAGATGGCATAAGGGCATTGGAGCACCGTTGGAATAAATGTATTGCTCTTTTAGGAGAATATATTGAAAAATAAAAATTGTTTTGTATTTAAAAAATTCGTTTTTCTTTTCCATTCTCACTACTTGTCAAACTACCTTCGTAAGTGAGTGAATGTTCAGACTATGTCTGAAATAAAGACATATTTACATATATTGAATATTATTGAATGACCCTAAAACAGAGCATTGACTTCCCCCATGGCAACCCAGTATAATATTTTTCATTTTATATTAGTTAGAATATTATTTAATACGATCCTGTACTAAATTTCCTGTTTATTCATGTTGACAATTTATGTTGCGTGTTGTTACAACTTTAGGTAACGATAAGTTCGTTTATAGGAATAACTCATTTACTTCCAATATTTAAATGCAGTCTCCATTCTTCAAACCGTCTTTCCAAAAATGTCCAAATTACGAATATTTATATTTAAAAAGAAAATCTTGAAAAGTTATTACATTTCAGACATTATTTCAATATTGTTAATTACTGATATCAAAATATGTTTCCGCTTAAGTTTGCTTGACGTTGGGCGCCATATTAGAAGGAATTTTTAAATAACACATCTGTGAGGCAACACGATTTTGCTAAAAACCAAATTCGATCTTGTTTAACATTTGTAAGTGCAAACATTTGATTGATTTCACAATTACAGATATTGAAAATGATTAAATGACCCTAAAACACAGCATCGACTTCCCCCATGATAACCCATTATAATCTTTTCCAATTTAAATTAGTTAGAATATTATTTAATGCGGTCCTGTACTAAATAATATTTCGTATATCGTCGAATTTAATTACCAATTGCTTTATATCCACAGTTTAATTTATTTCGTGTTGTTATCATTTTAGGTAACGATAAGTTTGTTTATGGGAATAACTCATTTACTTCCAAGTATTTAAATGCAGTCTTCATTCTTTAAACCGTCTTTCCAAAAACGTCCAAATGACGAATATTTACATTATAAAAAAATCTTTAAAAATTATTACATTTCAAACATTATTTCAATATTGCTAGTTACTAATATCAAAACACAAAGGCTACTAGGAAAGTTTTGCAATACAGCTTTGTTTATTTAATTTTTTTCAAAGTAATTTCCTCTACATTCAATACACCTCTCCATCCTCCGAAACCAATCTTTAAACCAGTTCTGCCAAGTTTCACTAGGGAGTAAAGCACACTCGTTGTCCCAAATATTCGGTGCAGGCTTTAACGTGGTGATCTGGAGCATTATCGTGATGGAGGAACCAGGTGTCTAATCTTGGCTTTGGCCGCAGGTTCTTCATAGATCCAATGACTTTAGGCAGGCACTTTTCAGTATACTACTTAACCGTGACTGTCTTCTGTATGTTCAAAACGACGCGTTTCACAATTCCAATCGATTAGAAAAATACAGCTATCATTTTCTTCTTTACAGATCGGGATTTCCTGACAACTACGGGTGTATCCTCATCATCAAAGACCCAAACTTTGTTTTGAGCTTTGGTCGGCACATCGTACAGCCAAGTCTCGTCACCTGTCACGATGTTGTTCATATATCGAGATCGTCCCTTATTAAACTTTTTTAGCATCTCCCGTCACCAAGTCACACGTCGTGTCATCTGCTCTTCCGTTTCTCACGTGCAAATGATCATGTATAATCGAACGAATTGCTGGTACATTTAGGCCTGAAGTACCCTCTATCTGTTGGTAGGTCACTCGCCTGCCCCCGCCAAACATTTTCCTCACACTAGTAACGTTTTCCTCCGTAACTGACGTTTGTGGCCTTCCCGGCCTCTCAGCATCCTCCACAGTTAAATTTCCCATTTGTAATTCTCTATGCCATCTGAATATGGTTGTGCGATGTGAACAAACATCACCTAGTGCAAGTCATTTCTTCGAAGCACTGGTCTATGTTTAAACCACGCACGAAATTATAACGCAAAAAAGGGCAGTTTTGCGTCTCATTTCGTGACCACGATGCCATCGCAAGCACTTTACACTTTCACTGCCAATGAATAACTGAGCCCATCGACATGGCGCGGCGACTGCTATGCACGTATGAACATGTCTCGACATGCAGCAACAAGCAGCTTCCTACGATTCATTGTTGCGTCATATTGCAAAACTTTCCTAGTACCCTTTGTATGTTTCCTTGACGTTGGGCGCCATATTAGAGGGAATTTTTAAATAACACCTCTGTGAGCCAACACAATTTTGCTAAAAACCAATTTCGATCTTTTCTAACATTTGTAAGTATAAATATTTGATTCATTTCACAATTACATATATTAAAAATGATTAAATGATCCTAAGACGGAGCTTTGACTTCCCCCATGACAACCCTTTAGAATATTATTTAATACGGCGAACTGACAAGGCTGTGTGAGCAGCTGCATTATCATGTTGGAAAAACCATTCCCCCGTCTTTCACAAATCGAACCTCAAAATTTCACAGCCGTACGCTGTTCACTTAAGGCTGACATTACAAGAAACGACGAGTAAACGAAAATGCTTTTACAAAAAAATGCACTGTAACAAAACACAACCTTATTCGGCGGAAGAAGCAACTCCACCGAACTCCGAGCAAGTTGCTTCACGTGCACCTAGCGGCAAGAATGCGTGCTAGGCAAGCCCCACCCACAGCGTTACCATTCAGATTATTTTTGGGTACCCTTTCGTATAGTGTGGAATTTAGGCAAAATGTTTTATTTATTAATTTGTTTAATAGAAACTCGCAAAGTAACGACCTCAACAATCAACTATTTGTTCTGTTACCTGTAGAATACATTTAGAATGCTCTTAATATTATCACAAATTTACGTCGACATAAAATTTACATTAAAATCTTATAATTCCGAAATCCTGTACAAAAATTGTCACCTCAGCGCTATATACTGCATACTATAGTATCATTTCAATTACATTCCGACTTTGAACGACCCAATCACAATGGTGATTTGCGATAAAGAGGAACAAAATGTCGATACATAAATGCGACTACGATTAAGAGATTACGGGGTGAATAGCACAAGTCGATATTCATGCAATACTTTATATATTGCATGACCTTTGGTGTATGTCGATTTTTTTATTTTCCCACTAGTAAATAACCGAAGAATGAAAATAGAAACCTAGACGACGCAGAAAATCAGGAAGTAATTCGAAAGTAATCAAAGGAGACTTCGCTTTTTTCTGTTTTCGTGTATCAAGTATAGGTATGTTAAATATGACAGCGATTATTCCATTCTAATGACATTAAATGATACCAGTTTTATAAATTCTTCGACGCACTTGTTTTTGCTTTTTTAGTACTCTCTTGTGTCGCTACATAACGATGTCTGTTACATAAACTAATTGCAAGTGGCATGATGATTGTTGCTTGTGACATTTTTTAGCCAGAAATGCCCCAAGGTAAACATGAAAATGTTATTTTTTGCTTTTAGTCTAATAGATTTTACATATATTTCTTCTTGAATGTATACTGTTACCTTTCATGCACGAATATTGCGTAATTATCAGTTATGTGTGTACCGTATTTTTATGGCTGCTGTTATCGAATAAAAAAATTCAAAACTTGATTATACATGCTATGTGTACAGACAATAGAATTGCAAAATTGCCAACCTTTAAATAGATTCAATAATTACGTATAAATGTACATATATGATATTAAATTAATGGTTATAATTAAAATGAGTGATTTTACACTACCGGTCATATTTATTTGCCCACCCCAATTTTATGTGTTTCCTGAAATACGGATTATCTTTCGAAAAATCTGTAATATAATAATAAAAGAAGATCTGGACGACGCAAAGCGACGACATCTGCAGATGACCGGCATCTAATACGGATAAGTAGACGCGATAGACGAAAAACAGCACCAGAAATTGCTGCTGAAATGAATAGAGCGCGTGCTAAACTAATTAGTGTGTCCACGGTACAGAGAAGGTTAAGACAAGCGGGTTTATGCGGAAGAATTGCTCTACGAAAACCACTACTACGAAAGCAAAACAAGATAAAACGACTAAATTGGGCTAAAGAACATAAGAATTGGACGATTGATCAGTGGAATAATGTGTTGTGGACAGACGAATCGAAGTTCATAAGAAGATCCGCAGGAGAAAGAGTACTGTCAGAATGTTTTGCGCCTACCCTAAAACATGGAGGAGGTTCAGTAATGATTTGTGGGTGTTTTGGTGGAAGATCTGTAGGCGATTTCGTCAAAATTGAGGGAATTCTAAGAAAAGACGACTACAAGAAAATTTTAGAAAATAACACTGTTCCTTCAGGACTAAGGATTCTTGGCGAAAACTTGGTATTTCAACAGGACAACGATCCGAAACACACTTCTAGATTGTGTGGCGATTACTTGCGTTAACTAGAAGAGCAAGGACAAATCTCTATAATGGTATGGTCAGCTCAAAGCCCTGATCTGAACCCAATAGAACTTCTTTGGGAAGAATTGGACCAGAAGGTTCGAGAACGTGCTCTATCATCCATCACTGTACTGTGGGAACAACTTCAAGAAGCCTGGGCACAAATTACAGAAGATACACTGCAAAAATTAATTGAAAGGATGCCGCGGCTATGTGCCGCAATTATCAAAAATAAAGGTGGGCACATTGATGAGAGCAAAATTTAATAATAATTAACGATAAAGTTTTTATATAAGAAAAATGTAACTATTCTATGTTTATTTTACACTATTGTATTGGTGCAATAAATAAACTTTCAGTACACATTTGATAGTTTAATAATTTTGGCTAAAACTAAGGGTGGGCAAATAAATTTGACCGGTAGTGTATATGAAAACTTGGTCGTACACACTACGAACCAAACGTTAATGATATACTAATTTTAATATTGTAATTTGTAATGATACTCGTAGTCTTTTGAAAAGAATATTTTTATTTTTTGTATATATTCTTTTATTTTAGTATCAATTAAGTAAAAATGCTGCTTAATCTGTATTTTCTAAATGTAAATATCGATACTAATTCTTAGAACGGCGGTTTTGATTAATATAAATACATTGTGGTATTTATATAAATTTGTTTAAGTATATTTATATATTCTTCCTTAATCTATTATTAAATTCCCAGAAAGGTTTTGATTATACAAACAATACAAATGCATCGTACTGTTGTAATGCGTATAAATTCATTTTTGTTACATTATACGTTTTTCAGATTTTTATGAAATAGTCTGCTTGATTTCAAAAGTGTGACGATTGATTATTTTATTTTATATAATCCTTTAATTATATTTTAGTGTAACTATTCTATGTATAGATATTGCATCTATTATGTGTATTGTCTTGGTTTATGATGTGCACTTATAAGTGATGAATCAGGTGCGTCCAATTGTAAGTAACATGCATATAATGAAGCAAACTCTTGTATGTATAGGAGGGTGGTCCCAGAAGTACCCGACCCAACAAAGAAAACACAAAAAATTTGGGAAGAAATATATTTGTTTTTCAACATAATCTCCTTTCAGCTCTATACACTTTTCCCAGCGATGTTCAGAAAGTTCGATACCCTTTTTATAATAAGAACTGTCTTGCTCCTCAAAATAGCTATTAACTGTCGACATCACTTCTTCATCGGTGGAATGAGCCATTTTCTCAAGCTTGGGAACAGAAAATAATCCGAGAGGGCTAAATCTGGCGAATAAGGTGCATTGGATAGCATTTCAAACATTAATTAATTAATTTTGGCCATTGCAATAAACGGATTTGTGAGCTGGTTCATTCTGTTGATGAAACAATACTTTCTTCTTAGCCAAATGCGGCCGTTTTTGCTTGATTTCTTCGCTCAAACGTTGCAATAAGTTCGCATAATACTCGCCGTTGATAGTTTTTCTTTTTCAAGATAGTCAATCAAAATTATTCCACGCGCATCTCAAAAAACCGATGCCATGAGCTTGCTTGCAGATGAAACGGTCTTCGTCTTCTTTGGAGCCGGTTGTCCCTTTCGAGTCCATTGTTTTGACTGTTCTTTTGTCTCGGGTGATGGATCCATGTTTCATCCATGGTTATGAAACGCTCCAAAAATTCTGCTTTGTTGCTGTGAAACTTTGCTAAACACTCAATTGAAACATCTCCACGACACTGTTTTTGCTCGAGTGTGAGCAAACGCGGCATCCATCTTGTACACAGCCTTCTCATGTCCAAATTTTCAGATAATATTCGCTGCAGTATTTTTTGAAATGCCTACTGCGTCTGCTAGCTAGCGCACTTTCAGTCTTTGTTCATTTTCTTCACCATTTCCGAAGTCGCCACCTCATTTGGTCGACCACTGCGATGCTCGTCTCGGCAGCTCGTACGGCCTCGTTTAAACTCTGCTACTCAATATTTCACTATTGTAAACGAAGGAGCAGACTCACCCAGAGTAAAATCCAGTTCAGCTTTTATATCAGTTGGGCTGAGACCATTCAAATAAAAGTATTGTATCACGTAACGATGACCAATTTTCTCCATTTTTACAAATTCACTGAAAATGTTCATGGCTGCCAAACAAATACTAAAACGTGGCGTCTTCAAACTTGAAACATATGCTTTATAGACTGTGTGCTTTTCAATACAATGATATTGTTTAAACAACTACCGCCACTTCTAGGTCAAGCCAGGTACTTATGGGACCACCCTCGCAGATATTGCATTTATTACGTATGTTTTCTTGGCTTATAATGTATACTTAGAAATGATGAACTAGGTGCGTCCAATTGCGAGCCACATGCATATAATGAAGCAATTATCCCTCCGTAGAGACGAAGGTGTACAGGATATCATTCTCAGTAGAATAGACGTCATGGCAACTTCAAAAAGTGTAATATAATCTTATCCTTAAGACTACACTCAATTTTATCAATTCACTTTATTCCTTTAATGAGATTAGAACTTATACCCTTGAAGAGCTTTCTAAAAAGAAGGTTCATGTAATTAACCTCTCGCAGGTCGAATAATTAAAATAATAGTAATGAATAAAATGTAATTGACTCCAACGAAAATGAACTTTGTTGAATAGTTTTGTTAAGGTAAATTTTCATGGAGACCGGTTAATTGAATTAATCGAGAAAGCTAAATGAAACGCCTTCATCAATGTTCGGATTTCGACAACTATGTTGTTATTATTAGCAGGTAATTAATCGTAGTGTCGTACCTGGATACACAGAATAATGCAACACTAACAGTGCTGCCAGTTCCCGAAAAATAAACGGCTACCCTCGTATAAAAAGAAATAGAAAAGAAAAGTATATGCACAAGAATCGATTAACAGAAAATTTGAAAAAGCACAATTAAGTTCGTTTTCAGAATTCAAGTACAAACACTGAGTATATACATACGTGATGCTTACAGACACTTTCTCACTAACCTAAACAAACGAAATTTGCATACTTTCGATTAAAAGCCAACGTAATCGATACAAAACAAATATTAACTGCACTAATGGACTGTGAGTAGAGGTTTTTTTTTCGTTGCTTTGTCAATGTGTTGTTTTGCCCTAATACCTTCTAATCAAATGATGAATAGGTGTTTGCTTTATCCCGTTATATAAATTCTATTTAAGAAAATGGAACAAAAACAAACTATATTAATGGTATTTCAATGTTTGCTGGAAAGTCATGATGTTTTTCTTTGTCTATAAGTTAAAAAGGCTTCTCTTCTGTGTACGATGTGTTAATGGATTGTATTTAGAGTGTGAATGGTTATAATTAACTAGAAAAGTTTTCGTTTTTGTATTTGTATTCGTCTTGTATTATTATATAATATATCATTTTATATAACATATATTAATTAGATATCTCTGATCGTTATTTTGTTTAAATAATAAAATAATCAGCCAAAAAATATAAATAAAACCTCTTACCGTATTCGAAAATTTCTTTCCACCTAGTGCCGTTTTCAATTTTGGAAAAAGGCGGAAGTCGGAAGGGGCTAGATCCGGCGAATAAGGCGCATGCGGTACTAATTGGAAATGCAACTCGTGGATTTTGGACATCGCAACTGTGCTGATATGCGAGGGAGCGTTGTCTTGGTGAAACAGAATCTTTTTCTTTGCCATTCCCGGTCGTTTAGCACGAATCTCAACATTTAATTTTTGTACAAAGTTCTGCATAATATTGTCCGTTTATTATGGCACTTTTCTGAAGGTAATCAATGAGCAAAATGCCTTTTGAATCCCAAAAAATTGATGCCATCACTTTGTTTGCCGACAAAGTGGTTTTCGTTTTCTTTGGAGGTGCAGAACCACGTTCTAACCATTGTTTCGACTGTTGTTTAGTTTCGGGTGGACTGTAGTGTATCCAAGTTTCATCACAAGTAACAAATCGCCTACCAAAATCAACCGGATTCCGCTTATAAAGGTCCAAACACTCATTGGAAATGCGCAAACAAGTGAACTTTTGATCAGTCGTAAGCAATCGCGGCATCCATCTTGCCGAAAGCTTGGAAATGCCCAATTCTTTCGTTAAAATGTGTACGCGTTCTATTGAAATGTTTACCATATCTGCTATCTCTCTCACTTTGAGTCGTCGATCTTGCGTAATAATATTATCGATTTTGATAATCATTTCCTTAGAAGTCACGATTTTGGGTGCTCCAGAGCGCACTTCTTCAACACAGCTTGTTCTACCACGTTTAAATTCATTTACCCATCTACTTATTGTGGCGGATGATGGAGCAGATTCACCTAATATTTCCCGTAACTCGTCTTTTATTTCGGTAGCTTTCATACCCTTAATTACGAAGTATTTAATCACCGCACGATACTCTGCTTTTTTCATTTTAACTAAACGACGTGTTGCTTCTTCTTCAATCAGTTGTCAAAAATAAACTAATCAACCGATTTATCTAAATATCGGAATGTAAACATATAAATAGGCAAACTAAATTACAGTGCATTTGTTTAACCAATTAGAGCGCCACCTATGTGTCATTCTCACTACTTGTCAAACTATTCTCGTATAAAATATTCCACAGTTTTATTACTCATTATTAACCTTTAATATGATGTAAAGATTTCAAGACATCATTCCTTATAAATAAAATAGAACAAATTAAGTGAGATTAAAACAACAAAGTTGTAATGACCAATAAATTAATGCGTGATTATTATCGTACTAATAAGAACTATCTACGTGCGATAACAATAAATAAACTGGAAAACACTGATTTTAATCAAGACAATCACGTATTTCAGTAATAAACAACGTAATCCTCATCAGCTAGATTGAAACTACAACGGCAATATCAACAAGAAACAGCAGCTGACGAAGATAATGATGATCACGGTTCACTGTGAATGTTAAAGACAAGTTAGTACTACAATTAATAATAATACGCAATTACCTGGGATAATTAACTAATGCACGAAAACTCGAACCAAAGCATGATCATCCTGATAATGTATTCATCTCTTAACGCTGCTGCATTCACGGCCATTCCAACCCTATACCGATCATCCTGCATGTTCTATATTTTCGCGTTTAAGAACAGCGTTGTACTTTGTATTCTATTATTATAAATGCGGTAACTGCAAAATAATTAAAAATTTATCTGAACTCGTTAAGAAGTTGAGTGAATTAATAACGAATATTATTCAGGCGAATAAAGTAATTTTAATTTAAGCATATTTTATTAATAAAATACGAAGATGGATCAGTAACCAATAAATCTGGAATTCCAACTATGTGGCGAGAACCAAAAAATCACCTAGACGATTGGTATTTTTGTTGTGTTGACATAAAGACTATGAATACTAAAAGTCGAGATAAATGGGAGTATCCAAGTACTACGTCCGTGCAGTGTCCCGTGCAACATTCAGTTGGCGTCTCAATTTCTGCGGTTTCGAACACTGAGAATATATCTGAACCCTTGGTACAAGATGATTTAGAATCAAGATTATCAGAAAGTTATACTGTCTTTTAAAGTTTAGACGATAAAGTCCGACCTTTTTTCGCAGACTGAGCTTGATGATATTGTAAGAGATTTGTACCTTGTAACACCCAGTTTTCTGTGATAGGTAGTACAATAAATGGACGCCCGTATTTTAATTTAAGCATATTTTATTAATAAAATACGAAGATGGATCACTAACCAATAAATCCGGAATCCCAACTATTTGATGAGAACCAAAAGATTACCTAGACGATTGGTATTTTTGTTGTGTTGACGTAAAGACTATGAATACTAAAAATCGATATAAATGGGACTATCCAAATACTCTGTCCATGCAGCGTCTCGTGCAACATTCAGTTGACGTTCCAGCTCCTCCGGTTTCGCACACTGAGAATATATCTGAGCCCTTAGTACAAGATGATTTAGAATCAAGATCATTAGAAAATTTTACCGTCTTTTGAAGTTTAGACGATAAACTCCAACCTTTTCGCAGACTGAGCTTGATGATCTTGTAAGAGATTTGTATCTTGTAACACCCAGTTCACTGTGATTGGTGGTACAATAAGTAGACGCCCGTATTTTTACCTTAAACGATCCTTTGCTTGACATTCAGGGTGCTAAAACTAAAGCTCAAAAGAAACTCGAAAAATAGGGAGGTTCTATATGAATATAGATTTTAAGAAAAATAAGCGCCATAGTATCATAGCTCTGAAAGCCATGTACCAATACTGAAGCAAAAGAATTCTACGAAATACGTTCGGTATGTAATTGTCGTAAAAAGAGATCCTTTTTTTACACAAAAGAACTCGTAAAACTAAGGTTACTAATTCATCTGCAGGGAGACAAAGAAATTCTTAATTCACAGTAAAACAAACCAGTAAATCTTGAAGCATTGGAAGCCAATATTCAAGCCACCATTAACGCCATACGGCCAGATTTATTGGAAAAAGTAGTCAAAAATTGGACTAATCGAATGGACCATGTAACTCGTAGCCGCGACGGACATATGCCGGAAATCATATTTACCAGATTATAATAAAAAAAATTTCATTCCAACAATATTTCTGTCTTGTATTATCATTTGAAGTTCTCAAGCTCTTAAAAAACACCCATTATAAGTTGCTGCTGTATGTATTTCTCAATAAGAATTTATTCAAAATTGGTAGCGACTTGCATGGTTATAATACCAGAACCAAGGGCAACTTGGTTATTGCTGCGCGCACATTCACGGGTTACAAAAGGTCCCCTATGCATATGGGTGGTCGTTTATACAACTTTGTTCTGGATACTATAAAGAATGTCAGTAATTACCAAATCTTCAAAAAAAGATAATTAAAGTTTTATTTAATTTCAAAAGCTTATTACACGGCAGGAAAATTCTTTTCGGACGATTAGTTACCGATGTTTTTTTTTATTAATTGAAATTTATTTGTATTTTTTATATGTTTTATTTTTGACAATTTTGCTCTTTGACAATATTTTTACTTACTATGTTTTTTATAACTAGTACCATCCATGTAAATGGCCAACGTGATTAATAAAATATTATTATTATTATTATTATTAATTATCTGCTGATGATGACAATTTAGTTGTCGAAACGCGTATACAGAATATGACCATTGATGTGATAAGGAGTTTTATTTACCTTTTTTAATTAATACGTTCAGCATGTAAAAATTTACCAAATGTATAATAGTTCATAATCATTATAGTGATTAAATACCGGAGACAGGCGAATCTTTTAAAATATTAACTTTTTTAAATTTTCTCTACAAAAATTAATTCTTTTCTACAAAAATATTAGCTATACATACCAAAGATAACCGCACTAAATTTTACTTCTGACCATTTCAAAAAGTTATATGTAGAAAAAACTATTAAATTGCACCCGAATTAACGCAGTTTCAATAGGGCCGTGAAAAGGGTCAAAGTACAATATACAAATGTCAACCAACTAACTTCTTGCGGTAGGTAGAGGTTGCCATGAAAGACCAAGGAGAGTACCTCAATATCTGTATTCCATAAATCATTGATGACACTTTTGAAACTTTGATAAAAGGGTAATTCAGTAAAGTTACAACAACTTAGATATCGTATTATAATTGTCAAAGATACTGTATTCACGGTACACAAAATATTTATGTTCTTGGGGTTAACCTAACTTTTCCATTAATTCGAAAACAAAGAAACTGGAACTGCCAATTCTATTTCGCAAAGTAGAAAATGATATTCTAAAAATCGTACTTTTACTTTAGCAGAAGTTCGTGTTCAAACTTATAGAATAAAAATGCAAAAATAAATAAATATGTAAATGGAAGTTGGTTGAAATCGTAAATCAATATGGAAATTTAGTAATTAAATAATATAGGGTATTTTTAAGAGTTTGAGAACTCAAAGTGATGAGTTACATTGTCCATTCAATTAGTCCAATTTTTGACTACTTTTTCCAATAAATCTGGCCGTATGGCCTCAATGGTGGCTTAAATATTGACTTCCAATGCTTCAAGAGATGCTGCTTTGTCGGTATAAACCAATGACTTAACATAGCTCCATAAAAAGTAATCCAGAGGAGTTAAATCGCACGAACGAGGGGGGCAGTGAACAGGACCACTTCTGGAAATAAAGTTGTCACCAAATTGATTTTGCAATAAATCGATTGTTAAGCGCGCTGTATGGCAAGTTGCGCCGTCTTGTTGGAACCAAATGTCGTGGATGTTTAGCTGATTAATTTTTGAAAACAAAAATTCAGCGGCAGCTCCTTCCTCATTTCGAAATAAATAAGGACCGATGATGCCGCCAGCGTGTAAACCGCACCAAACAGTCAATTTTAATGGATGTAATGGTAATTCGTTAATGGCTTGATGATTGTCTTCGCTTCAAATACGGCGTATTGATGTAGCCATTTAACCAGAAATGAGCTTCATCACTAAACACAATTCTTTGATAAAAATGCTCATTTTAGGCCAGTTTGAAATGAGCCCAAACAGCAAAAATGTAACGCAAACGATGATCGTTTGGCTTCAATTCTTTCACGAGCTGTATTTTATAGGCACGTAAGCCAAGACCCTTACGTAAAATTTTCCACATAGTCAAAGAACAAAGGTCAAAAAGTTGAGAACGACGACGAATCGACATTTCGGCGTCTTTACATACAAAAGTTTAAATAAAAATAAGAACACAGTCTTCGCTATTTCTCGTTTATGTTGAAAGACAATATTCATCATACTTATAGATGAGTTTGTGATAAGAGACAAAATTATCTTACCACAAAGTATTCTGGACGCATTTTATGATATACGTATGTCGGTCCATCTGTTGTCTTAAACTAAAATATCTTTATCGTAGATTCACGATATACATTGTATAATCTGGAATCTCCCTTAGTTTTTTTCAGTTGGAATCTTTCCATCCTGTCTCTTCATTTATTGATATTTCCCTCTCATTTGCGAAAGACTGTCACCAACATTTCGTGTCAATATTGCACATTTCATCAAGCTTGAAAATTGAACACCTGGTGAATGTGATAATTAACAGCTCCCTCTCCCGTCCAAACATGCAAATTATCCGAACGAAAGAATAAAGTTCATATTCGTCCCGCCAAATGGGTAACTATGTTATCACGATAGGTATATAGACAGAACACTTTAAACTTGACATGTGCCATAAGATGAGCGTCTGACAATAATTAAAATGTTTATAACACCCTGTTTACAACGCGTTTCGAGTACTAAACTCTCTTCAGGTAAACACCGATGTCATTAACGAACTTGTCCTCTGTGAGTTATTGTACCGCTTCCGATAGAGTAAAATAATGAGAAGACAATACCTCCCTCTCTCGTCTAAACATGCAAATTGTTCGAACGAAAAAACGAAGTTCGTATTCGTCCTACCAAATGGATATCTATGTTATCATGACACGTATATAAACAAAACACTTTAGTATGAGACATAATATCAACGTCTGAGAATAATTCAAATGTTAATAGCGCTACTTACGACGCGTTTTGCGTATTGATCTCTCTTCAGGTAAACTTGACCTTATAAAGTGCTTAATATTAACACGAAATATGGATGACGTAAATGCAGAATTCACTACTACTATATATTTTCTATCCTTGGTTTAGATAGAAAAAGAATTTCTATCTGAAGTACCCTGCGAGTAATACAAAGTTGACAACATTGAATAATATTAACATTTTTAAAAGGTATGTAAGACAATAGTTCTAAACTTGCAAGAATGTAAAATTACTACTTTGTGTATCATAATGATTCAAACATTAGAGAAATACACATTCAAAAGTGTTAATATCAGTTGATTTAAAATTTGAAATCTTTTATTTAAACAAGTTCAGTAATAGAAATTGATATAACAGTTATTAAACATAAAGAGATTCAAAGTATCAAATTAATAATTTTTGTTTTTTTGGATAGTAACTTCATATTTTTAATATAAAATATTGTTAATGGTCATAAAAACAATCTTGAACATAGTCAATATAGTATATGCCGTGTACAGTTTGAAAATAGAAGTGAAACATATATAATTGTATATGTGTCATTCTCACTAATTGTCAAACTATCCTCGTATATATATATATATATATATATATATATATATATTATGTGTAAACACCTTGAAAAGACCTATGCATGATATCCTGTAATTCATTTTTATGATAATTCTTATCACTTTTGAATCGCAAAATATTTTGGAAATTTTTGCTCTATCCCCAAAATATCATCCCATTCCTTATCACTGATTTGAAACTGCTGTAATATAATATATATCATTAATTCACGATTCATATATTTGTTTGCAATTCTAATAGATCTTTTAATTTGGACGACAGGCTCGATATATAGCGACCAATTTAGATGTTCATCTATATAAGTTCCAACAGTTTTTGCTTTCTTACATACGGGCATAGAATAATTGTTAATTGTAATATTATCTGATGTTTCAGCGTTGTAATGCCTGGTGTTAAATATTACGCTCTGTATTTTTGCTCTATTCGAAACTAACCTGTTCGCAGAATATAAATATATGTTGCATATGCAACGTTATCATTTTTGTCGAATGTCTTCTTTTACCGAAAGTTATACTGTCTTGTATTAACATATGCGAATCTAATTGTTAATAAATAAATTGTGTGCAAGTTAAGGCATTATTTTTATTTCAATATTTAGTTGCATATATTTTTATTTATTGGCCATCCGTATTGAATCTGATTTCGACTGGTTTTAATATATGAGATCTCCAAGTTCCTACTACGAAGTCAAATAAACAAAACTTGAACGTACGCATAATGTATATATATTCTTCGTGAACTTTTTCACACACAAAAACACTTTCTACCATTCATTTATATATTTTTTCAGTGTTTCTATTTTCGGAGTTTGCGCCCACACTTTTCCAGGAATCACCAGTTAACGACCGTCTAATGGACCTCCGCGAAATGCGCGCCATAATTGAAATATGAAAAGGCAACAGATTCAATAAGACATTCTTAAGGTTATAATTCGTCTCTGTTCGTACTTCGTTCTTCGTCCATGATAATTTCAATTTTACAGATATCAATATCCGCCGTATTGACGATACTAAATGCGAAATAATCGTGACGTTCCCAGAATCTAATTTCAATAAATTGGCTTTACCATTCCCGTACAAGAATAAGAAGAACTTCTGCTGACGTTCAATCGAATATACATATAGGTATGTAAGTTTCATTAGTTCATAAAATCGTTCGAGTGAAGAAATCTAAAGAAAATTAAAGGGTATTCGATAACTGGCCTTCTGAGAACGGAACGATTTTAATTTGAGATCAACATGATATATGGTGTTTGGTAAATTATCCCTTGATGACACCTATACAACAGAAAGTTTTGAATCAGGTAGCTTTAATTCTATATAAAATAAATAATTACGATCGTGTGATAAGAAGCAAGTATAATGTGCGATTTTATTTTGTTTTAAGAAAAGCTATTGTTAAAATGTTTGGTGTGAATAGGCATTTAGTAATCAGTCAATACAGTCCATTATCCATTTAAGCGCTTGTTGAGTTGCATTCTGATATATTTAGCTTCTTAAGTTTAAAGTGACTATATATACAATTTGCTCTGTTGAATGTCGAATAAAGTATTTGGATAAATACAATATTAAAAAACTTTCAAGTTTCATCACTAAAGAACTGAAATGAACTGCGCGTCATATAGTATGTACAAAAAATAAAATAAATAATAAGTTGTAATTTGTAACATGCGGATTTAAGTGTCTTCCGTGTAGCCACAAACGGGATAGGATCTGTTAAATATTTGAAGCATAATATATATTTCCACAATTGTTTCAGCAAACAGAGTGCACCCGTGGGAAAATGTTCTTATATACAGTAAACGACCGTTTTACATCTAATGATGTAATATTTGCGTAATTGAAATAATCTTTGACACTAATTGGTGGATCTCTAGAGACATCTTCACATATTAATATGGTACAATCCGAGGCTTGGTCTAAAACTTTTTCAAATTTTTTATTCCTTCTACTAGTTCAAAGTAATTGTTGTGAATACTTTGTAAATATGTTTTAACCTGACCCTTGAAATTTTATCTGGCTTTTTTTGATAAGTGGAGCTTCTTTCGGACCGAATTTTAAAACCATCTTATTTATGTCTTCAAAATATTTATGATAGTAAAACGCTGCTTGTAACCATGTTCACTGACATCTAAGAATTGGCTGTGATGGTTCAAGGATATGCGGACATAGTCTATGAAGTACTTCTACTACTTCTATGAAGTACATTTGGGGTAGTTGCAAAAAACTGCTTTTGTATTTACAATTAATACTCCAAGATAACATCTACGAATAGTTTCTACCACAAGATGTAAAGTATGGATTTTGCAGATAACATGTAAGAAATTACCACAGTCTTCTTCAAGAGACCGGCTTACAGAACACATATTAGCGGCGGCATCAGTCATAAATATTAAGACTTAGTTTCTTAAAAGTTCAAAAGTTTAACACCACTTTTGATATTACTTCGGTAGTACATTGTTTCAGTCATAGTAATGACTAGATCGGGACAGAACTTTAGTAGACCTGAATTGGATATGGAACCTAGTTTCAAGCTTATGCTCAGTAAGTACAGAAATGACTACGCGCAGCAGTTTAAAGCTAATGCTTTGAAACATGAATGCCGACAGATCGTTTTGTTTCGCCTATATACATTGCAGCACGAGCAAGGGATTCTGAACACACCAGGCGCCTCTAGAGAATCACGATCTTTTACTGAAAAGGAGTGTAAAAGTTTCGAATGGGGTTTAAATATGGTCTTAATGTTGTTCTACTAGTATTCTACTGATGCGGTCAGTGATGCCTTGTATATAGGATAGCTAGGAGAGAGGGGATGATGTATGCTGCGTATTGGGTTGTGGAACTCTAGGATTAAGACGTCGATCTATGGTCTGTTAAGCAGCATGTTTGGAGAAATTGACTTAATTTTTGGGGTGGAGAATTCTGGTCATGCTGAAAGCTCTTTGAATTAAGGAGATGGTGACGCCCTGTTTTGGTGCGGAATAATGGGAAAGGGCGTTTACATATCGGTCAGTACATGTGAGTTTGCAGTAAATTGAATATCCTAGTCAACCATCCAGACCACGATTCACCAAAACATCTAAGAAAGAAAGAAAACCTTCTGATTCAACCTCCATGGCAACACTCATGGAATTATGCTGAAAATTTAGGTGAACAAGAAAGCTATTTAAGGAATCCCGACCATGCGGGTGAATAACAAAGGCGTCATCTGGGTATTTGTATCATTTCGGTTCTAGGATGTACGAGGATAGAATTTATAGTTCGAATACCTCCACAAAGATGTCGACATCAACAGGAGAGAGAGGAGGTCCCATGCCTGCATCCGATACCTGTTCGTAGTAACTGCCACGGAAATAGATAGAGGTTAAGCAAGTTTCTTACCAGATCAACGAAATCGTCGGGCTGATTGTCAGCGGATAGAATTTGTTGGATTATTTGTATGGCGTCAGATATAGGAACTTTAATAAATAAAAGCTCAACGTAACTAACTAGTAGATCCTGAGGACCTACCGTTTGGTCATTCAGTCTTAGGTCAAATTGTTTGGATGAAGCTTTGGATAAAGGAATCACTGTTGCCAGTGTATGGTTTAAGAAAATTAGAAACATATTAGATATTTTATAGGTATGATTGTATGTGGTACTAACTGTGGATCAAAGAGGGATGACAGGAAGACGTGAATTTTGTCAATTTTAATAGAAACTAAATACAGTTACATAGTTGAAGCATGTACTGTTTCAGTATACTACAACAATGAATTGATTAATATAAAACGTGCCTTCTTTTCTCCGACTTATATCCGAGTTCTTTTAACAAAAAAATGTACTGTTATTAAATTTCGACACCTATGTAATTAACACTACAAAAACGTACATTGTAAACGGAGGACTTCGGAGAAACGAACGACAATAGTACCAATACAATCGTTCATTACCATACATCTAGTTATTTTTACATCGGCGAAATCCACTGACGGACGCAGTATTACACAACCTTTCCTTTTTTAATGGCGTTCTCCATTGACATCGCAAACGCATAGAATGTGGTGCCATATTTCTTATAGGCCGTCGGCAGTAAAAAACTCTTCAGTTATATAAGTGAGAGTGTTTTATCTTGTCTAGACGCAGTACCACTGCACCACTCAACGGAACCGTATACATTTAACCCTGGATTGTTTTTTCGATTGTAATTGTATTGTGCGTTTTACATTGGCGTGGTTATTGGGGAAACTTGCGTTGTTTAATACTCCTACAATAACAATAGAAAAATATATTTTAACTGATCTGTGAGACTGAAATTGAAATATTATTCAGGTAAAAAATATGCGATGATATCTAATGCGGAATATATGTTCTTTGTAATGAGTTTCCATTGAGTGTTTAATTTGACCACTATATTTCAAATTATAGTCTCGGCAGTTTATTTCATAAATATCAGATTTCTGAATTACCTAAACTTAATTTTCTGCTGACGATGGCTACGTGGTTATCGAAACATGTATTAGAATACAAATATTAATGTGGTAGGGGTTTCTCTTTATCTTTTCTGATTATGTTATGTGCTATTTAAATATGTCAGTAACATTACGTTTAGTTTATTACTGCCTTCAAACTTTAGTGTTGAAAGTGAGAAAAAAGCTTGTTAGGTGCTGAATCTTCTGTGGTACTGAGAACTTATCACTAAATGACATAGAGCTAACATAGATCTAAAAAATATTTTGGAATAAAACGACTGATAAGTGCTTAATTGGGCAAAAACGTATTCAAAAAGAATAACAAATCGGAATAATGTTTATTCCACTCGATTGATTGCTAGGCGGTGACGTTATCGATGAAAATTCTTTAAATTAAAACTTTCGGGAAACTACTAGCGCATAAAATCTAAACATATTGCTACAATTTAGTGTTCGTTGGTATATATGTATATCAAAGAGCATCGTATTTGAAAGTCTTCAAATAGTATCTGTTCAAGAAAAAATTACACAGCGTATTAAAGAAATTAAGGCGAATCTTTAGATTGATACCAAGATTATTTTACATCACGTTGCACCCCCAATCACCAGTTATCAGTTGCTTCAAAAGGGAATAGTTCTCTTGTTGAGGAAACATATCACGTATAATTTGGTACGTAGACTTCCACGGTCGTGGTCCATGCTATCTGCTTCTGGGTTTTCGGGCTGGAACCGCGTCACTAGTATATCTGCGGCAGATATACTAGTGACGGGGTTCCAGCCCGGAAACCCAGAAGCAGATAGCATATCACGTATGTTTATACGCGCTATTAAGTGAACTTTTTTGAGTTCATGAAGAACTCGAATTATGGTCTTACTAATTTATCCTAGCTCTTTCAATTGATCGTGAACGCTTGATTGTCGAATGTTTAACCCATGGCACACGGTACGAGAGATGTGCGGTAGGTTTGATTACACCAAAGGTTTTATTTGTCATTAATCTGGGCGGGCCTCCCTGGCTGAGAAGTTTCGTTAAGATTAAAATCATCGCCACGGATTTTCGTGAAACATGTTGGCATTGATGTTTTTATGGAGCGCTTGCCACAAGTTTAACGCACATTCTTCTCTTTGCGTATCATCCACTTTCAAGTTTTTATAAAATTTCAGACAACTAAATCGCTGAATTTTATTTATTATATAACAGCATAAAAATATACTTGAAAAATGAACTAGCGCCTTATATTGCAGAAATACATCACGACTATTCCGACAACCTTGTAAATTAATCTAATAAATTAGGTTTAATGTAATATCTTCGTCATGAGAGGCTGAATGTTAGCTAAATCAGTGGTGACCAACCTACAGTCGACGGTACGCATACCATACCATACAGATACAAAACTTTACTAAATTTTGATTTAATGACGGGAGACTTAAATCACCCTGTATATGTAATTCATTACACTTTGGTCTGCGTCCTAACAAGTATAGGTATTTTTTTAAATTTAGCCCACTGGCCAAAATGGTGACCAATTATGCAATCTAAATAATCTAATAAGACTTAACTACGGCATGTAATATGTACAACACAGCACAGCAATACATTTCTATTTGATTCTGTCGTCGATCTATAGATTAAATCGAAGCCAGAATGAAGGTGTCCTTCATAGTGTAGAAAGTTTCAGACTCTTATCTCCTAATCAAAAGAGTCCAAAGGTTCCTAAAAGCACTAGTATTCGTATCTTACCAGATACGTATTTTGACTTCTTCGACAACTAAGCTGCTATCTTCAGTAGTAAAGAGCGTTTAATAGAGTGTTTCGCCTTTTTTTCTGTAAGGCTTTACTATTAGCTTATGTTCAATAGTGTTTTAATCATTACTGAAGACAATAACTTAACTGTCGAAATGCGTATCTAATGGAGTATTGTTAATTATTAATGCAGTAAGGATGTTTTTTTGACATTTTTTTGATTATTCACTTAGGTTTCTTATCTTTTAATCCATTCTATATTATTTATTTTAAGTGTACACATTGTTGTTATCAAATGCTGAAATGTTAAATTTGAATACATTGAATAACGGTAAGTAATTTTGATGGAGCCTGTGGTTGATTAACTTAATCACTGAAGGTTCATATATAACCCCTTTCCACATTAACTTTCGTGTTCTGTATACGTATGTCGACAACTAAGTTGTCATCATCCGCAGATAATTAATTAAGTTGTAGCCGTAGTTTTCCAGATGCGACAGTGTTTAATTATTTGCTGATGACAACAACTTAATTGCCGAAATACGTACACAGAACATGAAAATTAATGTGAAAAGGAGTTATATCTATATCAACCTTCAGTGATTTAAAAAAAAAACATTGAATAACGATACTTTTCCTCTCGTAAAAAGTGCTTTTTTCTTATTTACTAACATTATGAGTACTTTAATCATTATAATGACACTATTACCATACCATTTTGCCACATCGGTGCATGCAGTTTCATCCAACTACGCCACTGATGCCATTACACGCACAGAATGAGCCCGAACTGAGAGCGCATTAACATGTTTAATTAAAATTTAGTGCCTGTGCGAGTATTTGCATGATTCTTCTGCTGTCGTTGTCGTCGTTACTGCTTCGGCAGTTGTCCAGACCGCCGCTCTGATTTGCTAGGTCGGCCTAGTATGTAAGCGTGCAAGGCAGCAGGAATAGCGATCGGAGACGGCAGCGAAATAGTGCATCATTTTTTTCCTCGGAAGATCGCGCACAGCACGGCAAGGCGACCGGTTTTTCTAATAGCTCTTAATGGGCCCGCAGACATATGAAAGTGTCACCACGAAAATATGCATAGCACTTACCGTAAAATTAAATCGCCGAGTCGCCAGCGGAATCGAACACGAGCACGGATGACTTATTGAAACGAAATTAAATATGCCCAGTTGTTCTTATTGTAGTACATTAGAAACATGTTGCAAATAATAAATCGTAGTAAATACTTCGCATTATCTTTGTATTACGAAGCGTCTAGACCGGGCAGTTTTACGTTTTAATGCAATATTCCTTTGTTTTTTTCATAATCTCAATAGCTATAGTAAGTTATATACCAATTTACAAAACAATTTCAACACTGTTTCATTAACTGTTTCTGCTGTAACGCATTGTTAATGCGTCTTCTTCTTCTTCAAAAGTTTTTTATACACTTGAGACTATCAGACGTGTTCTTTTTTCATTATTATTCCAATTCTTGTATTTATTATGTTTCATGACTATTTTTTTTTGTTGCATATGCCTTTGTCTTCTTATTCTTCAGTTCCTTTTTCTTTCATTCTAGTTTTTCTTAGTTTTTTGCTCTATTTTTAACCTTTGTAAATAGTGGGTGTTTTTTAAGCTGCATGAGGAGTATCAATATTGATAACTATGGTTTGACGGTTGATAATGTCAAATTGTGTCGACATTTTTGTTCAGTAAGGTTTGGCAAGTCATCATGAATCGTTTAACGCCAGAACAACGCTTCCAAATTGTGGAAATTTGCGTACCGAAGAGAATATTGCTGCTGTAGCGCGAAGTATTGAAGAAGACGCCGAAATGTCGATTCGTCGTCGTTCTCAACTTGCGGGCCTTTGTCTTTCGACTTCGTTGAAAATGCTACGTAAGGATCTTGGCTTACGTGCCTATAAAGCTCGTGCAAGAATTGAAGCCAAACGACCATCGTTTGCGTCACATTTTTGCTTGATTGGGCTCATTTGAAACTGACCGATGATGAGCATTTTTATCAAAGAATTGTGTTTAGTGATGAAGCTCATTTCTGGTTAAATGGCTACGTCAATAAGCAAAATTGCCATATTTGGGGCGAAGACAATCCTCAAGCCGTTAACGAATCACCATTACATCCATTAAAATTAACTGTTTGGTGCGGTTTACACGCTGACGACCTCATCGGTCCTTATTTCTTTCGAAATGAGGAAGGAGCTGCCGTTACGGTGAATGGCGAGCGCAATCGAGTCATGCTGACTGAATTTTTGTTTCCAAAAATTAATCAGCTAAACATCGATGACATTTGGTTCCAAAAAGACGGCGCAACTTGCCATACAGCGCGCTTAACAATCGATTCATTGCAAAATCAATTTTGTGACAACTTTATTTCCTGAAGCAGGACCACTTCAGGAAATAAAGTTCACTGGCCCCCTCGTTCGTGCAATTTGACGCGTCTGGATCACTTTTTATGGGGCTATGTTAAGTCATTGGTTTGTGCCGACAAACCAGCGGCTGTTGAAGCATTAGAAGCCAATATTCAAGTCACCATACGGCCAGATTTATTGGAAAAAGTAGTCAAAAATTGGACTGATCGAATGGACTATGTAACTCGTAGCCGCTGCCGATATATGCCGAAAATCATATTTAAAAAATAAATGATACGAAATTATCTACCAGATTATAATAAAGAAAATTTCATTCCAACAATATTTCTGTCTCGTATTATCATTTTAAATTTTCAAGCTCTTAAAAAAACACCCGATATAAAAACTCGTTTGTGTGATTTTCACAAAGTTTTTTTATTTCAAAAATGGTAACAATTGTTTCACTAATACTGTGGTGTCTTCAGACTAAGAGGTAAATCTAATATGAACGAAATATATTGGGGGGAGATATGTAATTACAAGGAAATAAGGTTAAAAGTGGACAATTATTTCAAATCTTCTTGATCATTTAATAAATTATTATTTATGTTTGTTTATTTTTATAGTTTCAAATAATGATAAGTTTATGCATTCATTTTGGAATGTAGAATGACGAAATCTGTATTAAAAGGATGATTACAAGTATTGATTGCACTGCATAGTTGGTATCATTTTTGCTATGATTAATGCTTCTTTTGTGTTCTGATATCATAGACCTTCCTTCCGTAATACAGTGTGTTATCATCATTAACGGATAATCATAGTATCGCACCTGGAACCACGGTAAAATCCGCACGAAACACAAAGTTCGTACTAGACCAGTACCGTAGAAATCAAACACACACTGTATACATACACTGTAATATGCGATTAATGTGATTATCTGCCGATGTTGACAACAACATTATTGTGGAAAAAGATTAGATTAACCTTATTTGATTAAATTTATTTGGTAACTCGAAAAAATCTAAGACAACTTTACTCTAAGGTAGAAATTTGTAGTTGTGATATATTGAAGTTTCTTTAGGATCATTTTTGCGATTATATTACAATTTTCACATTGACTAATAAAATTGCCATCTGTATTCATGTTTGGCCAGTATATTAAACCTCTCTCTAAATTTTTGTAACTTACATATATCTAGTGGTGCTAAATACATTGTAATATTTTGCAATAAATTTGAAGCACAAACAACACATTTAGAAATTATAATAATTGAAGTTATAAATTAAAACCTCCACTAAGGAATTTCTCATTCTGGAAAACACTGGACGTATCCGAAAAATCAGTATCAGATTGCATCGACGCTGAAGTTGGACTATTTTGAACACTTAAAGCGTTATATAGTTTACCCGTACATCGATCATTTTAGAGCATCCTCGTATGTACATATTTAAACCAAATTATGCAATTATTAAAAATTTCATGGCGTATTAAATTATGAAACTTAAACCGAATTGGTTGGTTATGTAACCCCAAAATTGCCAATTGCAAATTCTGCCGCGCTTATCTTGCAATGTTTTTCGGCAGTGCAGGTCATTATTTCCGAAATATACATACCGTTGTTGACCTCGACCGTGCTGCAGATCCACGCTCGAAACGGCTTGTGTAATAAATCAATAACTGGAGTAGCAATTTAATTTTTAATAACTGAATGCAGTTTTTCGAAATGAACGAACTTCCATATGCATAGAAGCATATACGTACATATGTACATACGTATGTATATTTGAACATATTGCAGTACATTGTAGCCTATGAACGCGTTTCATAACTAAATGGTATTGTTATATGCCCACACACGCAGTTCGCGGAAGCGATTGTATCGTTACTGGATCTCGTTAGGAACATATAAACACACATATTTTTATTATTGCTTTGGTTGAGACTATTAGGGTGGCATGTCATAAAGCTCTCATTTTTGTTTATAATTATCCAATTTTTTGTTATGATTTTGAGGGAAAGATAGAGTTTTACGATGCATAAAACTGTGTTAGGTCGGTACATATGAAATATCAGATTTGTGGAGTAAAGTTTGAAGCTATTTGGTTTCTAGAAAATACGTTTCTAATCATTTTTATCTGCTCTAATACACTTCTGACAGTGACAACACGAGATTGAACAATTCTGAATGAAAAATTAACACGTTTTTGGTTGCATTTTTCTAAGTGCTGTTGTAAAAATAAACAAAATTTTGTAAAAACTGTAACCAAAATAAAATGATTAAAAAAGATGAAAATACAGTAACAAAAAAAATAATTGCTATTTCCTAATATGACGAACTTGTCTCTTTCTTCATTATTTGGACAACTTCCCTTAATTTATTTCTCCTTCTTCATAATTTACACAACTTCTTGAGTTTTGTGACTGCGAAGTAAAAAGTTTAGAAATCTTGATTTTATTGGTAACCGATTCTTCGATATATTGTTTGGTTACCGATGACGATTTCTATTGTTGGAATTATTTTAATGTAAGGTCACCACCGTTATCTACAAACGTTGTGGCACTGGACCAGAGAAAACAAGTTCTCGTGAAATTTCCTGGCTTTTCAATTTTAAAAATTCTACGACCCTTTTCGGAACGCCTCTTATCTTCTGCACCCCTGCAAGTTGTCTCGCGTCCTTTCTGTAATCGACAATAAACGACGGCTTTGCAAATCAAAAGACCGAACTGGCATACTTTCTATGTAAATCATAGTTTTTGAAGGATATACTTGTAATACGAGGGAGCGTTTTTATATTCGCGGAATGAGCGGGTTGTAGAGGGGTGAGTAGGCGCATTGGGGGCGTGGCCTGTGCAGCGACTCATGATTAGTATAAATACGAAGTTTCATTGTTATTAGACAGTTAGTCTTTGAGCTATCGTCAACCAAGTAACATAATCAGGAGTGAAAAGTGAAATATGGAAAAAATCGAATATCGTGCCGTTATAAAGTTCCTTACCAGGCAAGGAAAATCAGTCGCGACCATAATGAATGAGATGGCATTGGTTTACGGCGACTCTTGTCCAGGAAAAACCATGGTGTACAAGTGGCATAGTTTATTTAAACAAGGAAGGGAATCCCTTGAAGACGACCCGAGGCCGGGCAGGAGCATTGAGGTGACCACGCCAGCACTTATCCAAAAAGTTGAACAAATTGTACTCGAAGACGCTCGACTAAAGAAGAAACAACTCGCAGAAATGGTTGGAGTATCCGATACAACAATTTTTAAAATCCTATACGATCATCTCGGCATGTCTAAGGTCAGCGCAAGATGGGTGCCGAGAATGATCACGCCGCCGCAAAAACAACAGCGCGTAGAGTGTTCGCGTGCATTTTTGGACCTCTGTAATGAAGACAAGGATGGTGTATTGAGTGGAATTGTTACTGGAGACGAAACTTGGGTTCATCATTATGAACCTGAGTCCAAACAAGACTCCATGCAGTGGCATAAAAAGGGCACAGCACCTCCCAAGAAATTTAAAGTGTCACAATCAGCTGGGAAACTCATGGCAACGGTATTTTGGGACTCGGAAGGAATATTGTTGATTGATTATAACGATAAAGGTGTTTCTATAACCGGAGAATATTACGCTTCAATATTAGAGCGACTAAAAGAAGCCATTAAAGAGAAAAGACGGGGAAAATTGACAAAAGGTGTTCTGCTTTTGCACGACAACGCGCCCGTCCACAAGAGCCGCGTTGCGTTAGCTGCCCTGCATAAGGTGGGCTTCGAAATTATGAATCACCCACCCTACAGCCCAGACCTGGCCCCGAGTGATTATTACCTGTTTCCGAAAATGAAAAAAGAGCTGCGGGGTAAAAAATTTACTGCCGATGATGAAGTCGAGGAGGCAGTTTCGGCGTATTTTGCAGATAAAGAGAAATCATTTTCTTATGAGGGTAGAAATAAATTAATTGAAAGATGTGAAAAATGTATCCGTCTTGCAGGTGAATATATTGAAAAAGAAAAATAATTTGGTTTTTTTATTTCCACCCCTTGTCCCCCATTCCGCGAATATAAAAACGCTCCCTCGTATCTGTAATTTCAAATCACCTCGAAGATTTGTTTTTTTTGTGTCTTGATCTTTTTACGGTCTTAGCAGTTTATCGCAATTCGAACGCTAGTGTTTCTTGTTCCTCCACGATTCTTTTTCAATGCCCTTTCTGTTCACAGCTGTGTAGATTCCTTGGTCCCACGACTTCCTCGACCTACCTTTTCTGCTTCTTTTCCTTGGGATTCATTGTCAGGCTTGAGTCGGTAATCTTTCTTCAGTCATTCGTCTCATATGGCCACACCAGGAGAGCTGCTTTTCTCTATACTATCTGTAAGTGCATTTCTACATTCGTCATTTGTTTAATTCTGTCCGTTCTTATGTGGTCTTGTAATGTGAGCCTACAGCTTCTCCGCCAATAGCTGTTTTCTACAGCATTTATTCGGTTTTGCATGTTCCTTTCTATAGTCCATACCTTTAAGCCGCATGCAACTGTGCTCTCCACTATTGTTTTGATTATGTATTCTTTGTTCTCTTCTGAATATCTTTGTTCCTCAATATTCACTTTAACTGGTTTGTATTTGCTTTCCCTTTTCACACGTTTTGCAATATGCCCCTTTCATCTTTTCCATTATCTGCTAGGCTAACTCCAAGATACAATATTTATATTCCTTAGTATTTTTAATTATTTTGCCATCAATGTTTAAGTCTTTTCCTGTACATCCTATTGTCATATATTCAGGGTTTTCCATGTTCATCTCTAGACCTCATTTTTTAAATTCCTCCTCTAGTTTTCCAATCGTATATGTCACATCTTCAGCATCTTCAGCCTGAACAACATGGTTGTCAGCAAATAATGAAGTAGTAAGGTTTCCTTCCCCAATTTGGATTCTCATTATTTTACATTTTTTGAACCAATATTTCAGAGCTGAGTTTATATAAATCTTGAACAGCGTAGGAGACAGACAATACCCTTGTCTCAGACTCTGATTCTTTTTAGAAAGTATTCTAAAAGTTCCAGTCGTGTCTTAATATAGCTGATGTTTCTTTATAAAAGATTTTCACGCCGTCGATGTATTGAGGATGTATGTTGCTTTCTTTCAAAGAATCCTAAAGTTTCTTGCAAATTAATGTGAATTTACGGTGTCGTCAGCGTTATCAATAGACAATGTGACAAGTTTTTCACGTTATAACATTCGTATATTCTAAATAATAAAATCACTTTGTCCAGCAGAAAGTACCCATTAAGTCTACAAGCTTTAATTTTTTGGGCTGTTAACGCTTTTGCTTTCTTAGGTTTGTAGGACTCGTATTTTCTTTTCAAGAAGGTAAACACTTTTCTGTCCCTGTTAAAAAGTTACACTAAATTTCATGACAAAAAATGTCATGCACTTTTAAGTAAGCATTCATCGATATTTTTATCCACAAACTATTTGCCGCAAAAATTTTTGCAAGTCCTGATAAATTGATTGATTTGATCTTTATTAGTATTTTAAATATTTTTAAAAATTTGCGTTATAATAAAAATTTTACAAAGAAGGTAAAATTTTATGAATTTAAAATTAAAACTTTAAGTTGATTTCAACAAAATTAACAAATTAAGTTGTTTTTAACAAAATTAACACATTGTCTTTTAAAAATATAATAACTTCTTTGAGTTTTTAACTCATTTGGAATTTTATTATACAATTTAAGTCCCTTATAGAATAATGAAAGCTGCATTGCTGTTGACATTGTTCTTTACAGTCTAAAGTTTTCGGCGTTTCAAAGCTCATACGGCTGCACCTCATCCACATATCTGATGTTTTCGCAAAAATACTCTGGCGCATTTCCTATCTTCATTTTATACACAAAGCATATGGTATTCATTTCTAACCTCTGTTTAATGTTTAACCATTGCAGTGAATTAAGCATTACTGATATAGCTGTATAATGATTGCATTTTAAAATACATCTCATGGCTTTGTTTTGTAGTTTCTGCATTCTCTCATATAGTATAGTATGGTAAAACGTCATCGTTAACGGCTTCGATTTTTTTAGTTTTTCGCCAGTTTATAAAATCTTCATATTCTTTTTCGTATCCTTTTTATTGATTTCGAAAATCAATAAATCTTGAGTTGCTTCAACTACATCGTCGAGAATTTCTTGATCAACTTCAGAAACATTTTCACTTTCCATATTGGGTCTATATCATTGGTCTATATATTTTTTGCAAGCAAATGCTTCTATCCAACTAAAGTACACTCAGAATTCAGACTACTTAACTCAAGCTTGTCATTATCAATAACTTCGGCAAGCCAATTTATAACAATACTGGTTAAAACGAACTTGTTGTAGATATAAAATTCTTAAAGATTCCGATTAAAACGAAATTTTTGATACTTCTCCAGTTTTTCCGAGTAAAGCACATATCATTTGATAAATAGTGCCAATTTAAAAATTACGAAAAAGTGGTTAAAGAGAAATTAGAAATTGTTGGTCAGAACAATCAGTGTGGCTTTCGTAATTCTAAAGGAACAATGGATGCGCTGACACATGTAATAACAGATGTCCAAATATGTTTAACACATATTTGGATGTATTTTATTTGATATAAAAAAACGCATATGGTTGTGTTATCTTAAATCTTTTAGAGGAAAAGTTAAATAATATTGGTTTGCCTACATTAGCATCGAGAAATATCGTTCATTAATTAACAATATTAAAGTGTTCATTAGATCGGACAAAAATGAAAAAGTGGGACGTAGATATTTTCTACAAAGTTTATTACAAGGATCAAGGCTAAGTCCTATTTTATTTAATATCTAGACTTACGATCTACATCGATTAGCAAGTGACCAAATTAACATCGTAAGATACAGTGTACGTATAAAAACGCAGACGACTTATGTATATATACATACACATGTATATACATATATCACTCACACCGACATTAAAGAGCTCGTGAATAGCATGTCATTTTCTGTGGGCGTATTTCATGCGCTGTTGACAAACAACTCAATATATTTAACTCCCGATAAAACAAAAGTGATCTTTTCACATTCAAAAAACCTTCCAACTCAACATATACCGTTAAATGATAAAAATTGTCCTATTGTTACGTGTTTTAAACATTTAGATTTACACATTGGCAATAAACTAACTTGGATAAGGCATGTAAATGAACTCCTCGGAAAATGTCAAAGTGCCCTAAATATCACGAAGATGATTACGAAAGTGAGGTGGGATTCAGATTTTTTAATTTTAATGAACATCTAGAGAGTATACATTAGATAATTACTAGATTACGGTTGCTCGCTTTACGGTAATACAAACATGAATAATCCAAGGAAATTAGAAGTCATGCAAAATAAAGCTTTATGGGTCTGTGTTGGCGTTGTGAGTTTCACTTCGATAAACGCATTACTAATAAAAGCTGGAGAACCATCTTTCAATCTGAGAAGACAATACTTGGCTACAAAATATATGTTTGAAATTCAAATTCTATATCTATCTTCGATAGTACATAAAGAATGTTGGATATGAATACAAGATTTGATAACGAAGTACTGGCAGAAAAGAAATCCGTAGCTTGTAGAGGCTTTCAGGTTTAACTAATTTTGAAGAACGTACATATATACACTCCGATACAAACGAAGAAAATTATATTCCATTATCTACATCTTTGGTCATTAATTTTCCTCCATATAAAGGACTAAACGTTTATGATAATAAGTTATTCTTATCAATTATACACTAGCTATCGGATGCTCTGATAATATTCACTGATAGTGAATATTATTATACCTTTTTTTTAATCTTATTTTGTAAACAAAAATATGAATTCCTTTATGTTTTACAACAGATAGTGGTCAAATCCATATTGACGATACAATTCTAATTAAGACTTTCCACATAATGACCATTTATATTAACTGCATTTATACATAATAATTGGTAATGTTAACAGTAATCTAATGTTAATGAAATACCTGGCATAAACTATTTGAAATGGCATATAAGAAAAATATCACACTTGAAAAAACATTATTTCATATACTTTGGACATACTCAAGGTCAGTGCTGTCTCCATCACATTCATTTAAATTAATTATAAATTCCTAACGAATATTGACATTTTCCAAATATGCATTTTCTATTTCAGTTATATATCTAATGCAATTTTTCCATTTCTCTGGCGTTATATTGGCAATCGCAATATGCTTTAAAGTAACTTCGCTAAACAATATGTCTTGCGGTAGTGTCCTTGCTTTCATATTCATGCTGTCGTATTAATTTTCGAAAGTCCTTGGTTTTAAAGGTAGTGGTTACCGCTGAGATTATGTTTGAGATAACGGAAAAGGTGGAAATCGCTCGACGCAAAGTTGGAGCTGTAGGAGGGGGGTCCAAAACTTCCCAGACAAAAGAGTCCAATAAAGCTCGGATCTGAGCTGGAGTGCTAAACCTTGCATTGTCATGGAGTAGCAAAATTCCCTCTGTCGGCAGGCCGCGTCTTTTGTTTTGGATCGCTCTGCGAAGCTTTCGCAGGATTTGGACGTAGGTTACCGTACCTTGCACGGACCGGGTAATTCGATAAACTTTTTATAGACACAGAACAGACCGTACCGGTTACCTACACAGCTGCGACTGAGCGTAGTTGTTCCCAAGGAATACTGGAACACGACGCAAACACTCGTTGCGGCGCGCACCAGCTATTAGTGTATACAATAAAACGGCCCTTACTTGAAAAACACGCCTCGTATAAATGTCTACTATATAGTCAATACAAGTTGTTTCTATTACTTCAACGTTTGATTTTACTATCGTCAAAGCATCATCTGTATAAATAGGTAACTTTATGTTAAAATATCAACAAGTAAGAAAGTTTCATATTTGCATAACATGGAGGCACATTTGAATGTTTGCCTTTCTTTCATAATTTTGAATAGAATTAAGTTAAAGCTAAATTGAAGATAAAATTAGCAAGTCCATACAACATACAAATTATTGGCAGTTGTGAACATGTAAACAAAGTTATTTTTCCTCAATTGTCTGGGCTGTGGTATTGTAATATTTGCCATTAATTTGCGGTTATTTATACACGCAGATTCACACGCAGTCTACTGCTAATTATAGTGGGAATCTAAACAAAGCACTGAGTTTATTTGTACAAATATAAACATGATACTAATTATAAAAAAAAATTTTCATAAATGAACTATTATTATATCATGCATGTTCCTCAAAGTTGTTTTGTTCGCCATCCGAAGATATATTTCTTATTACTTAAGTATAAACAAATTAATGGAGTTTTTATACGGCCTTTGATCGCATAACTTTGACATATTCATTTCAATGATAGCAAAAAATAAATTTATGCTGACTTTGGAAACCGTAGAGAGAGAAAGATAGAATAACGAGCCCTGTGTCAGTTGGAATTTGACTCAGTTAACAAAAAAATCTTTATTTATACTAGGGTAACCGTTTATATTTCGAGAATAGCAAACAAAAAAAATTTATTATCGAAAATAGTTTTATTGCTTTTTAAGCAAGACCACGAAGTTTATTCTTCACGTGTGGGAACAAAAAGAAGTCACAGGGTGCTAAATCAGGCCTGTACGGCGGATGGCTCATTAATTCAATGTTTTACCTGGTCAAATATTCAATTGTTTGGACCAATCTGTGAGAGCTCGCATTGTCATGATGGAGAATGATCTGTCGTTTTCGGTTTGTTTTCCTTATTTCTTCAAAAACCTTTTTTGAAGAATAAAGTTGAGAGACAGATATTTATACGTCGTTGTCTCGAATTCGTTTAGAAGATTTAATAAAGACGACTTTTGTTTAAGTAATTACATTATTTACTTCTAGATAACAGTTTTTAATAGTCTCTGTTAAAGCATGAAGCTTACACATTGGACTGGTTGTCAAGGAGTTGGCGACTTAGCATGTCTCAGCTAGACTCCATGGTCACCGGATTTGACAGCCTGTGACTTCTTCCTGTGGGGTTTCGTTAAAAACAACGTTTATGTACCACCACTCCCACAGAACCTGGAAGAGTTGAAGAACCGGATCCGTACTGCCATAACATCAGTGACGAAGGACATGCTTGCCCGAGTATGGGAGGAATTTGGGTATCGATGTGGTATTGTTCGTGTCTCTGATGGACCTTTGGATTTTTATGGGGTGGCTAGAAGGTTGCTGAATTTAGGATACAGTTAACTCTTTGTACTTCCTCTGTGATATGGATCTCTAGCATGAACTCCCCCAATGAACTACAATAACTCGCACTCGCATAAGAAATGGCCAATCATCTTGTCTTCCTGTTCACATCCTCTGCATGAAGGTGTATTATGTACATGCATTCTATGCGGTGCAGATACTTTCTTAGCTGACAATGTCCAGTTAGAGTACTTATTGTTAAGTGAAAATCGCTTCCGCTTAACTGGGTGCTGTATTGAAATGCTTGCGTTTGGATAGTTGTTCAGGAGTGTTTAAGTTTTGCATATATATGAATATTATAATTTCGTTATTCAGAATCTAGTCTATGCTAGTATATTTTATGTTCTTTTATTCATAGAAATTAATACATTTATTAATTTATCATACGTTTTTGGATATTTCGCATGGTTTAGTCATTCTTAGAATTTACTCAAAATTTATAATTATTTTTAAACTTTTTTTATTGTAAAATCCAGACCTATATTTTACTACGACAAGCTGCTGGCATGCATCGAAGAAATTGTATTGTCAATAGTTTCATCACCCAGTTACGTATAGTTGTCAGAATACTTTGTTCTTCAGTTTTAGCAGATTATAAACATTAGCTAATAATTTAAATGAGATTTTCTAATTGATTACATAGGTACATGGTGGAGAATGATCTGTCGTTTTCGGTTTGTTTTCCTTATTTCTTCAAAAACTTTTTTTGAAGAATAAAGTTAAGAGACAGATATTCATACGTCGTTGTCTCGAATTCGTTTAGAAGATTTAATAAAGACAACTTTTGTTTAAGTAATTACATTATTTACTTTTAGATAACAGTTTTTAATAGTCTCTGTTACAAAATATAAAGCACGAACCTTACACATTATATCTAATAAGTTACTATACCTATTTTCAAGAACGCGACTCATACATAACATAGGTGCGGCACTACTACTGATAAATATCAATACTTGGACTGTTAAGTGCTGAAAGTTGTATTCAGCGCTACCCTCAAAATTCCTTCGCTTTAAATTGCTCCAATCTTTTACTAGCTAGTAACAATGACACTGACGGTGTTTTTCACCGATCTGACCCGATGTACTAAATTCACTGTGTGAACTGAACCAGGCGTACACGTTCCGATTCTCGGCAATGCTACTGCGCCACTAATAATTGACTACCCTGTTTATTAACCGATATCCGTATTGGAATATTGTTAATATTACTAATGATATTTTCTTATGGAATCTACTACTCAGCTTGAACATTTGAATTAAATATGCAATTTGATTGGAAAATTAGAAAGAGAATTAAACTGGAAACACGGAAGGACTAAATAATTTTAATTTTTTGAATTCCTTTGAACAGATTTCTTACTTCAATTCTCCAATCAATCAGTTCTGTATTGGCCGCTATATTTCTTGAAATTAAACTGTTTATATTTACGTATCGATAAAACCGTGATATTTTCTGTAAATACGACTTTATTGCTAGTAACGTTGCGACAATTACCGTGTCCAAGCAATGTTTATTTAATGTATTTATTGAATAAAGGCAAAATTCCTACTCATCCGTATGACTCTTATTGTAACTAGAACGGTAAAGGAAATGATTGTAGACTCTGGGTATTTCCGTAAAGACATCACGACCGCGAACTGATAAAAAACATCGTAAAACGTTGACAAAAGAACAACTTTTGCAATGTTTCTACATCGATGTCGGCATTTCAACATTTATTTAGATGTACTGGTGATTCACAACGTTGCAATTGATTAAGTATAAGGTAATATTCGTCATATTTCTTCTTAGATTCTTATTAAATTAAAATTTGTCTGTGAGGTAATATATCGCGTCACCAAAAAGGAGCAATCACGCCTTTAAGTTTGATCAGATATTTCATTATAATAGTCCATGTGTAAAATGTGTTTGATATCTCTATGCATATACAATATAAATCAAAGATGCTGTTTTTATCTGCGTTAAAATAAATTTTATTTGTAGACTTAATGTAGTAAATTTATTCAAAAATATATTGACAGAATTATATTGTAAATTCTACACATAACAGTATTCGAAAAGTCCTTATGTTCCGGGCAGCCATGGAGAGCAAAACGCATGTCTGTACTTAAATCTTTTCTATATAATCTTAAGTAAAACGTCATTCAAAGTGATAGAAAACGAAATTGCATTATGATACAATTAAACAATTGAATAAATGTTAGGTGCACTACAAGTTTTAGAAGTTTGGCCAAGGAATACGTTTTATTATATTCAACGATGTTAATCTCAATATATATTTATCTTAAACACATTTCGCAACTGAAATAAAAGTATTGCGTGCAAAAGATGTGAACATTTTATGATCCAGAATACCAAACTGCATTTGTATTGGATTATTCTAATCTATTAGACACGGTTTATAATGGAACCAGGCAGGTAAAGATTTTATTACATCCGCTCTTTCTCTTAAAGGCTCATCCCTACCCGATTTAATCATTTAGAAAATTTTAATGCGATTTTAGTTTCTGTTTGAATATTATTGTGGTGGCACAGTAAGTTAATAACAGTGTTCGAAATACCCTGTGGTAAATTATTAGGTGTTGCTAAACGATTAACTTTGTATGAGAAAGGCTACGCCGACAGACGAATCTAGTATCAACAGTAAAATACACCATTTGTCGGTATCAAGAAACAGAGAACCGCGATCGTCAAGATCCCTCGCGAATAACCATCCCAGGAGATGATCGTCTACTACAATTAATAAACAAACGAAATCGTAAAAAACAGCTGCAGAGCGAGTGAATTCAATCGCTAACGTCAGCATCCGATTTCAATTACTACAATCAGACATCGACTGGCGGAAGGAAATTTACACTGTCGCAAACTATCCATTGTACCAACAATAAAACACAGTGACAGTTCAATTATAGTTTAGAGGGATGCCTTTCTTCACCGAATTGAAGGAATAATGCGGAAATACCACCAAATATTAGAATCCCATACCATTCCTTCTGGGCTGCCAATAATCAAGGAAATTTTACTTTTATGCACGATAACGATCCGAGATGTACAACCTGAATATGCAAGCAGTATCTGATTCAGTAAAATCAAGCGAATGTTTACTGTGAGATGAGTTAGATAGGAGAGTCTGAACTATCGGTCCTCCTTCAAGAAATAGCTCTGAAAAATTCTACAACCAGAATGGAACAACATCTCCCACTGAGAAAATTAATCGACAGAATACTGCATGTTGTTTAGGTCTCATGTCGACTATAAGGTATAATTGGTTTACTATTTACATCTTGGGACCTCTTAGGAGTTTGACTGGTTTTCTAGCTACTTTAATTTCACACTACTTGCACAAGTTGTTAGTTAGGCTTGTGTAATAAACTCTTGAATTTTACCTCAAGAGAAGATGACAAACTCGTTGAAACTTAGTTGATGAATATCCTTTTCCTCCTATTTAATCTTGATATTCTTAGTTTGTGTTTCGTGATTTCTACAATGATTTTGATTTACAACAACTTTGATGTTACTACAATTTGTTAAGTTTTATCCATGGTATCTTTGACGACATCCAATATGTTAGTTTCGTATTAAGACGTTTCGTCCCTGATCATTCAGGGAGCATAGAAAACTATTCAAAGTACCTGATTCTAAGTAAATTCTGACAATTTTGCAGATTAACCTTGCAAACATAATCAAACTTTTTTGCCATTATCTGAAGAGAAGACTCCAAAGGGACATATATGTCTATCAACGTAATCTCTCATAACTTCAACGCATTTACGTTACCTGTCCTGCAATCACTTTGTTCCGTCAGAAGAAAACTAATTTCTGTTCGTCTTAAAAATAAGCATCTTTCGATTGCCTATCATTTGCAAAATAATATTCTTTGAAGTACTTTCTCAAATTTATAAATAAAAAAAAAGTTGCGAACCAAATCCAGCATGCCAAGTCCAAATTATATATACGTATTTGACATACTCTTAACTTCAAAGTTTCTCGAAAACTTGTTGAATGTACATTAATTAATGATACCTGGCAGATTATATATAGTAATATAATAGGTTGCAGCCTCAGAAAATAGATTCTGGGTGTAGAAGATTTTCAGTAACACTACATACTTGATAAACTTATTAAATACATTTTGCCATGAAATGCTCCATACGGTGAAATGGAACTGGTTCAATATATGAAGAAAAAATATTATCAGAGTAAGGTTATTTCATAACAAGGTCTAGCATCTAAACAAATTAAGTAGTTTCAAAATAAAACAGCAATTTGAAAATAAAACTCACAAATTATTTATGTAAAACATATTATTCTATACACTTTATATATATATATATATATATATATATATATATATATATATATATATATATATACGAGGGAGCGTTTTTATATTCGCGGAATGAACGGGTTGTAGAGGGGTGAGTAGGCGCATTGGGGGCGTGGCCTGTGCAGCGACTCATGATTAGTATAAATACGAAGTTTCATTGTTATTAGACAGTTAGTCTTTGAGCTATCGTCAACCAAGTAACATAATCAGGAGTGAAAAGTGAAATATGGACAAAATCGAATATCGTGCCGTTATAAAGTTCCTTACCAGGCAAGGAAAATCAGTCGCGACCATAATGAATGAGATGTCATTGGTTTACGGCGACTCTTGTCCAGGAAAAACCATGGTGAACAAGTGGCATAGTTTATTTAAACAAGGAAGGGAATCCCTTGAAGACGACCCGAGGCCGGGCAGGAGCATTGAGGTGACCACAAGTTGAACAAATTGTACTCGAAGATGCTCGACTAAAGAAGAAACAACTCGCAGAAATGGTTGGAGTATCCGATACAACAATTTTTAAAATCCTACACGATCATCTCGGCATGTCTAAGGTCAGCGCAAGATGGGTGCCGAGAATGCTCACGCCGCCGCAAAAACAACAGCGCGTAGAGTGTTCGCGTGCATTTTTGGACCTCTGTAATGAAGACAAGGATGGTGTATTGAGTGGAATTGTTACTGGAGACGAAACTTGGGTTCATCATTATGAACCTGAGTCCAAACAAGACTCCATGCAGTGGCATAAAAAGGGCACAGCACCTCCCAAGAAATTTAAAGTGTCACAATCAGCTGGGAAACTCATGGCAACGGTATTTTGGGACTCGGAAGGAATATTGTTGATTGATTATAAAGATAAAGGTGTTTCTATAACCGGAGAATATTACGCTTCAATATTAGAGCGACTAAAAGACGCCATTAAAGAGAAAAGACGGGGAAAATTGACAAAAGGTGTTCTGCTTTTGCACGACAACGCGCCCGTCCACAAGAGCCGCGTTGCGTTAGCTGCCCTGCATAAGGTGGGCTTCGAAATTGTGAATCAGCCACCCTACAGCCCAGACCTGGCCCCGAGTGATTATTACCTGTTTCCGAAAATGAAAAAAGAGCTGCGGGGTAAAAAATTTACTGCCGATGATGAAGTCAAGGAGGCAGTTTCGGCGTATTTTGCAGATAAAGAGAAATCATTTTTTTATGAGGGTATAAATAAATTAATTGAAAGATGTGAAAAATGTATCCGTCTTGCAGGTGAATATATTGAAAAAGAAAAATAATTTGGTTTTTTTATTTCCACCCTTTGTCCCCCATTCCGCGAATATAAAAACGCTCCCTCGTATATATATATAAAGATTTCTGAACATAAATTACAAAATAATGTATTTATCTCGTGTGGAATCAGTTGTATGCTATAATTAAATTAATGCGTTGTTTACTAACTATTTATAAAAATGTTTAAATATTCAAAATTATAATCTTAGAATTTTAAGTTCATGTATTCATCTTCCTGCGTTTAACAAAATTAATACATAAAACTAACTATAATACAAGGAAATATCATAACCTTCCTGGTATGCATCAATAGTTTTATATAATGACTTCTACTTTGAAATTAAAATCTGTCTAATATCTACTATAAACTCTATTTAAAAATACAAGCTTAAGAACATAAAATTTAGGAGATATATCAACCCCTCAACGATTTATATAATTTAATATTAACTTTGAATATTAATACTGTTTAAGAATATTCTCTATTTCTTTAAACTTTAATTATCGAGAAATAAAATGCAAGTTTAGTTGCATATAATTTAGGAATTATATCAACCCTCCCTCATCTTATGCATAACCTTGTATATCATAAAGTTCAACATTAATTGGACACAATAAGTTGTTACTAATAAGCCTGTTATCAAAAAAGTCTTGCAGATACCTCAGAATACATAATGCAGCATGCCAGTCTAGTAAAATCTTGTTGAAAGTATTCAGTTTGAAGATCGCCATCATGAAATTGGTTAATAGATGGTTCAAGGATATTGTTGCGATAAGTTTCTACGTTAATATATCTCCAAAAAAATTTTAGGCCAATATTTTTTCTTTTGAGCATCCACATTTCATACATTCAATGTTAAAACGATGTAAGGCAGTTTCATGAAAATATTGAGTATTCTCAGTGCTCCATGAGCGCATATTTTGAAAATTGACATATACATTTAGATAACTTCGTTATTATTGTTATTGTTAATAATGGCAATATGTAACTCTCTTTACATAACCTGGAGGAAGCAGTTCATTGTACATTTACATTTTGTATGGGAGCATTTGAAGGTCCTTTTCAAGAACAGTATATGTCGATCCTATGCTTAAATTTAATTTCAAAAACAGTATGTGCCAATCTTCTGCTTAAATTTTATTGTTGACCTTCCTGTACCAGTCCGGCAATATTTTCGTTTCTACCAGGTTTTCCCGCTCTTGGTATGTGATTTACAAAACCTGTTTCTTCTAAGCACGTTACTATTCTTAAAACTTCAGCGGAAACATTGCTATTACCATCAATGAAACGCCGAAATCTTTTTGTCGACAGTCACTTATAGAATATCAATTTCTATACTCAATTCGTTGACTATTGCGAAAATAACACTTCCACATATGTTGCAATAGACTCTTTCGTAGGGTTCTCGGGAATGCAAATAAACGCTTTCTCACTATTTTTCTTTTTAATCTAGGTTTATTAGCTTCACAATAGATAACACTAATATACTATTTGATATAACTATACTATTATACATAAGATTTAATATCGTTGATTTTATGACTATGATCTAAATAACGTCTTACTCTGTTGGCGTTGCTCAGCCAACTCCCTTGCTACATCATTCCACTTTCTTCCCCCACCCATATATAGGATTAATATACAGCCTTGGCCATATGTCTGAAGCACCCCCATAAACGTGCAATATTACCTGAACCCTAAGAACGTAATGAAAGGGGCCATTACTAATGTGTATATAATGACTGTTTACCAGGAAAATCTCAAGAAGTATACAAATATTCTGTAGTTTTAAGGTTTATTGCTGTTAGTTGATCTTTACTGTTCAATAAGTGAGGTGTATTAGAAACGATATTGTGTTATAAAATTGATTTAACCAGTTGTATTGAATATTGTGTTTTTGTATAGTGTTGTACATTGTGACAACATGCCTAGAAAACGGGAGTTACATGTAATAGAGCGAAGTAAAGCAGTGTTATTACATACTCAAGGACTAGCGCAATCAAAAATCGCGAAAATAATGAAGCGGTCGCGCTATGCCATCCAAGCGGCAATAAAACGTTTTAAAGAGACAGGTTCTTACGAAAATCGACCGAAAAGTGGACGAAAACGTATTACAACGGAGAGAGATGATCGATTTTTAACGCGACTTTCTCTGAAAAATCGTATGAAATCATCAAAAGATTTATCTGCAGAAATAAATGAGCGCCAAGAAACTTCTGTATCAGCGAGAACAGTGAGAAGACGACTGGTAGAAGTAAATATACATGGTCGTAAAGCTCGCCGCAAACCCTTATTGAGCGAGGAGCAGAAGAAAAAACGGTTGTTGTGGGCAAAAAAACACAAAAATTGGACAGTTGAGGATTGGTCCAAAATCATATGGTCCGACGAATCCAATGTAGAGGTATGATAAATTAATGCAGTTTTACTTTTGTGTTACATAAATATGATATTTTGAATGTGCTGAATAGTGAATTGGAATTTTTTGAACAGCTATTAATTTTTCTATATCTTACGTAGATTTTGCCAACACCTGGGGCTCAGTTTGTTCGTAGAAGACCGGGGGAAGCGTTTGAGCCACATTATATTGTGCCTACAGTAAAGTATGGGGGTGGTAACGTGATGATATGGGGATGCATGACCACTAAGGGTGTCGGCGAAGTGTACGTCTGTGAAGGCAGAATGAACAGCAGTAGGTACATCGATATGTTAGGAGAAGTACTAGAACCGTCTATTGTAAAGCTGTTCGATTCCGATGAAGAGGCCTACATTTTCCAGCAGGACAATGCACCCTGCCATAAATCCAAACGTACAATCGAGTGGTTTAGCGCAAATAACGTGCCCATATTCGAATGGCCGGCACAATCGCCGGATTTGTCGCCAATAGAAAATTTGTGGCGTATTTTAAAGAGAAATGTCGCAAAATATAGACATAAAAACAAAAACGAATTAAAAGCGAGGATATTTGAAGAATGGGAAAAGATTTCACCCGAGATATGTAGCAAATTAGTGGCTACAATGCCTAAACGGATACAAGCCGTTATCAAATGTCGCGGTGGTGCTACAAAATATTAATGTATATTATTAAATTTGCATTCAAAATGTATATACACTTGTAGTTTAATTTTTATACCTCCTAATTTCATTTTACATCCAAAACTTGAGGGTGCTTCAGACATATGGCCAAGGCTGTATATTTATTCACTTTACACCGCTTCAATATTTAAGTATTATTATTTATTGAAAAATAATTAAAAAACAATTTAACTTACACTTGACATATGTCAAATAAATTGTAATTTATGACAAAAACCATAGTGTGGATCTATTACATCGTATTTCCTATAGTCGCCCGGGGCATAAAGACTTCTTATTATACATATTAAATGTCAAATTCTTTCCACGATCGTCATCCAAACTTTCATCTGTTAGACAACAATTGTTGTTTCAATTATGGTTCAGTAGATTGTTTTCTAGTTCCCCTCGTATATTTACAGCGTGTGGAAAAATCATTCCCTAATATTACACATAAATAATAAAGCAACCTTTCGATTTTTATGGGGTGTCTAGAAGGTTACTGAATTTAGGTTACAGTTAACCCTTTGTGCTTCCCCTGTAATGTAGATCTCTGTTAGCATGAACTCCCCAACGGACTATAACAACGCACACTCGCATAAGAAATGGCCAATCGTCTTGTCTTCCTGTTCACGTCCTCTGCATGAAAATATTGGAGTATATCCCATGCGGTGCAGACGTTTTCTTAGCTGACAATGTCCAGTTAGGATACCTGTTGTCAAGTGAAAATCGCTTCTGCTTAACTGGGTGCTGTATTGAAATGCTTGCGTTTGGATCGTTGTTCAGGAGAGTGTTTAAGTTTTGCATATATATTAATATTATAATTTCTTTATTCAGAATCTAGTTTATGTTAGTATATTTTATATTACAGGGTGTCTATAAAAGAACTCCGGGGTTTAAAAAATTAATATTTTTTAAACTATAAAAGATAGCAAAATTTGATCAATTCCTTTGAAACAAGCAGCTCAAAGAGTTTTACTCATACCAATTGGGAATGTTTCTCTCAACAGTTGGCAGCGCTGCGGAGCGTTGACCATGAAATGACGTAGCGGCTGCGGCAGGCAGTCAGTGTCGTCTGGACTGCCGCGCTATGGCGACGCCTCAACAAAAGGCTCAATTTGTTATTTGGCTCATAGAAACTAATTCTGTTGTTACTGTACAAAGAAACTTTCGACGTAGCTATGGTGTTGACCCGCCTACAGACAAAACAATTCGTCAGTGGTTATGTGCGTTCAAGGAAACAAGAAGTGTTTTGAAGCAAAAGTCGCCGGGTAGGCCGCGTGTGTCTCAAGAGAATGTGGACAGAATCCGAGCTTCATGCACTCGAAGCCCTAAGAAATCGTTAACAAGACGCAGTCTGGACTTGAGGTTACCAAGATCAACAGTCCATAAGGTAATTCGTAAAAGACTTCGTTTAACTGCCTACAAGATACAACTTTTACACCATATCAAACCGGCAGACAAGGTTAAGAGATTCGAATTTTCTGTTTCCATGCTGGAAAAAATTGATGAAAATAATGATTTTTTAAAAAGTGTGGTTTTTAGTGATGAAGCTACTTTTCATGTGAACGGAACTGTAAACAGGCATAATTGCAGAATTTGGGGTTGAAAGCCGCCCCATGAGTTTATTGAGTACGAACGTGACACGCCCAAAGTGAATGTTTGGTGTGCTCTTATGCGTGACAGAGTCATAGGTCCCTTCATTTTTGTCGAAAGGAATATCAATGGTGATGTCTATTGTGACATGTTAGAGGAGTATGTTTATCCTCAGTTGGATGACATTGAGGCGGAGAAAGGTTTAGTTTACTTCCAACAAGATGGGGCGCCGCCACACTTCAGTTTGCGTGTGCGTGAGTCACTGGACGCTCGTTTCTGCAACAGGTGGATTGGAAGGGAAGGACCTATTCCATGGCCACCAAGGAGCCCTGATATGACTCCGTTGGACTTTTTCTTCTGGGGGCATATCAAGAATCTTGTGTATGCGGAGAAAATTCGAAATGTTCGCCATCTCAGGGAACGAATAGAGAATTGCGTGGCGTCCGTTCCCCCAGACATGCTCGCCAGGACATGGGAAGAGGTAGAATACCGTTTCGACGTGTGCCGTGCCACTCACGGAGCTCACATTGAACTTCAGTAAGTTGTTAAAAAATCTCGAAAATGTAAGCTTTCTAATCATGTATAAAACATGTATGTACGTTTTTTACTTTATTAAAATATTTTGTCTTAAAACCCCGGAGTTCTTTTATAGACACCCTGTATTTTATCATACATTTTTAGATATTTTGCATGGTTTCGTCATTCTTAGAATGTACTCAAAATGTATAATTATTTTTAAACTTCTTTTATTGTAAAATCCAGACCTACATTTTATTACAAGCTGATAGCATGCATTGTAAAAATTGTATTGTCAATAGTTTTATCACTCGGTTAAGTATAGTTGTCAGAATACTTGGTTTTTCAGTTTTGGCATATTATAAATATTAGCTAATAAATTTAAACGGAATTTTCTAATCGATTACATAGGTACTTGCATGGTACCCGGGGCCAGAAATAAATATAGGAAGCCGCTTTAACATTGTAAATAATTTTAGGTTTCGTTAAGGCAACTCTTACAAATAAATTTCAGTTCTGCATACACATTCAAGTGAAAATGTGGTGGTACATAATAGTATATTTATTGTGTATTAATAAAATAAATTCAGTGTAAGGTTACCAGAGTTGTTTCATTTAATATACAAGAGAACTGCAATCTCTCTTCAACTAAAACCAAGCAACAAAGTTCCATCAAACCAGGTGGAACAATCAATAGTTTAAAGCTCTCCTGGTGATACTGTATGTATTTATGTATTCCTATCTTTTAATAAATTTTTGGTGAAAGATAGCTTTCATTTGTTCCGATATAACTGTTACAGTAGGTTTTTAAAAGTGCTCACGTCCATGTATTACCTTTCGCAGTCTTTTTTCACCAAACTATCTGCCATAGAAGCTATTCAAAAATTTATTTCACAGTTTAGAAGAACAATGTTCTCCTTTTACTTTTATGGTAAACTCAAACTTTTTGAAAAGGAGAACAAAGTTCTGACAGCAATTTTTGGTGGCTACATACAGATGCTATACAATTTCCTGCAGCCGAAACTCAACGAAGTGGGGAATCTCGCTGTGCGATTCTGACAGAATGGCGACACTCTTTATTTAGAAAAACTTATATAATTGTCAATAATTGTCCTAGAATCCGATACTCCGCCTGAGGCACTACCCCGTTTAAAGAATGGCGATACTGCATATGTATCAAAGGAATCGATTTACCCCTTAAGAGACATTTTCCAGTGCGTTTGGTTCTCTTACAATCCATGGCCTGACCGTTCTATTGATCTCGCAGCTTGCGACTTATTTCTCAGCGATACCTGAAGGTTTGATTCTACCAATGGGAGGCGTTCTGAGTTATTATTATATTCACGCTCATGGTTCGTCTTAAGACTTTTGGATGTCAATATTCTGCTTACACGGGAAAAGAAAACCATGAAAAGCTTTTCTGATCCCAAAGCCCCAAGTATGATAAACAGTTATTTTACCACTAAGCTATCAGAAAGCCAACACATAGCTCGCCTATTCATACCATTAGATATGTTTAGGAGAGCAATGCAGAACTACAGGGAGAAATTTCAGCATTGCATAGAAAGGACGGTCGGTATTTGGAAAATATAATTTTCAAGACCAAGCGATAGTGTCTGCATATGTGAAGGGAATGGCAAACATTACTCTTTCAAACTGTGAAATAGATTTCTGATTCTTCGGGAGTTATTTCTGCCTCAGCCTGTATATTCGTGAAATTTTATTCATATTTGAATATATTAATTGTCAGTGACTTAACAAGTGAAAACACATAACATTTTGTATTTTGTATAATTATGACCTTTTACAATGTTCCACTTACGTTAATAAATAATTTTTGTCCCACATTTAGCTGCACAAAACTATACTTCATTTTTGGCCCTATCTCTGTATGTAAGAAACTCATAAACTTACTCGCACACGATCGTATGTATGATATATGAAACGAGTTTTGGTCAAATTAAATGTCCACGTGTGGTTACATCAAATCAATTCAAGTTAATGTTAACACAAAATTTTACATTAATTTCGATATAAAAATACTTAAACACGTGTGTACTTATTCCACGTATTCTCTATGCAATAAAAACATCATTACGAGAAAACAATAAGATGTACTAATGTAATCAATTTTTTTTTTACTTAATTGCGACTTATCCCATCTGCATTTGTGTAAATATATGTGTTCAGTATAACATTAGCCTACTGAGAAATATATTCATTGTGTACGTGTGTAAATTATTCAGTATTTTTCGGGATTGTGCGTGAATAGCATCGCCGCGTATTGTTCTTGTTATTAATATTATTTTATCGCAGTCTGGTACATTGTTTTACCGCTGATACTGTTATGTGCACTCGGGTGGTGTTACATGATTGTGTATTTGTCAGAAAGCAATTGGAGGAGCATTATAAAGTTTCATAGTAATTAATACGTACAAATATAGGTAGATAATGAATTTATTTTATTTGAGTTTGTATTACTATAAAAAGATTTAATGGAATTTGATATTTTGAATTTTTTTTTCTAAATGTTTATAGATAATAAGTGTTTTTATTTAAGAAAATATTCTTTTTAGTTAACTGTAACTTTTATCCGTTTTCGTTTGGGTTTTTCGACCAGTAGGGGATAATAAAACACACAGTTTATATTAATTCGGGCGGACCGAGGGACCTCTTTTTTAAATTATTTAATTTAATTCATTCTTCCCTTTCCCTTTAACCTACAATACAGCGATTTTATATATACTTATTTTATTTCATGGATTTTTTTTAAGAAGACTTTTGCAGTAATTGAATTTTTTTCGATATGTTGGGAATTGTTATCTCTGAGAAATATGTCTAGGGGATTTTAATATTTAAGCTTTATTAAATCCGACGCGAATTTGGACCTGCTTTCTTTCATGACGTCTATAAATCTTTGTTAATTTAACAATGTTATCAATGTGAATTACCAACTCTTGGATTTAATACTTTCAAACGCGGATTATGATTTCGATGTTGGACATGATTCTGACTCTTTTCCGGTTAAAGACGTCCTGCATTGTGGTTCGATGTTACATTCGAATTTAAGTCTATGCTTATTTTTCTCCGCCAACTAATACTAAGATTCAACTTAAGGAACCCTAATTTCATTAAATTATACTCAGATCTACTCAAAATCGCCTGGTCTTTCATTGACGGTTTCACCAATATCGACGAGTGCCTTGCTGTTTTTTACACAAAACTTTATGTTTGGAATTCTACTCTGCTTATGCAAGAATATTCTTCAAATAAGACTTACCGTCCAAGGTTTACAAGGACTATAAAGAAAATGTCTTCTATTAAAGCATTACTACCACAGAACATGGAAAGCTAATGGCAATGATTCGCAGGATTGTTAATGAAAGTTTCTGGCAGTTATAACAGCTATGTACGAGACATATGTACTTATACAATAAAATTACGTTCAGAACAGATGTGCACACATTAAATTTGAGATTTAGGGGCACACTTACACCGCCTGTGCATCGAACGGCATTGTATGAGCGTTCGTTTTCACACCAGATTGCTAAAGTTTACAATGCTGTACCTAGAGAATTTAAGCGCTTCTCTGTCACACGTTTTAGAGTTCTTTTGAAGCAGGAGTTGTCCAGATAGCTGTGTGTGATCTTCTCTGCATCTTACCTGATCATTTGGTTTTAGCTTTTTTGTGTATCATTGAAAGTTGTTTTTTCTCTCTCTGATATATGGACTTACAAAATTTTAGGTTAAGTTAGCTTTTAGGAATTTACTTTTTTTGTTAATTTGTTTGTTAGTCTCAGTGTGCATAGGAAGAAGAACTTTGCTTGAAGTTGATATGCACCCTCTGGTTTCCAGAGGGGGAAGAGGGGAAAAATAAAGGAAATTGTATATTGATTATACTGTATAGATAAATTTGTATATTTCTTTCTTTTTTTTTGGAAATAAACTATTATTATTATTATTATTATACAGAGAGGACGGTGTAGGATAGCTCCCAATTTTGATCTTTTGTTAATTCAAGGAGGAATATGTATATGACGAATTCCTAATAAATTATATCATATTATAACAACAAAGAATATTCAGAACCTCAAGGTTGACGTTCTGCATTGAGTTGTACTTATCTATAAGTTCTAGTACAGGAAGCAGTTGACTATATGAATCATGAAATGTTATAGAACGAAATTCCTATTATATATTATATTGTGTTTACCAGAAAGTTTGTGCGGATTTTTAAAGCAATTTTTTGTTAATAATTAATTTAATCTAATAATAATAATAATAATAATAATAATATTTATTATATATTGTAAATTTTACAAAAAAACAGAACTCAAAAAAACAATCATCTACATTAGTAAGAGGACAGATGGAGAAAAATTTAAAAAAATAAAAAATTAGCAGAAAAAAAGTGTCTTCGGAACTACATACAATTGAAAATTTAAATGATATCAATACGTGGTTTCAATCCATAAACAAAGGCAATTTTTTTTGTTCTTAAGTGAAGATAAATATGGTATTTCCTTTATTCTATGTGGTAGCTTGTAAAGATTTTCTTAAACTCACTGTAGCTGGTGATAGTAAAGTGCTGACCTCTAGATATCGAGGCTTCGACACCGTTTGCTTCTTCCATTCTTGAGTTATATTTAGTTGTCCCAATCTGAACCCAGTGTGTCTCGTTAAATGGGAAATTTCCCATTATGGATCTATTACTCGTGGTGTTCCACAAGGCTCAATATTGGGTCCTCCTCTTTTCACTGTATACTCTTCTGTTTTTTATAGAAGTCTTAGGCATTATAAGATGCATGTGCATGCTGACAATATTCAAATCTATCACTCATTTTCTACTACTGATAATCAAACTACAACCAATTAATTATAATGTAAAAGCAATTTCAGAATAGTCATCTCGACATGCATTTATAGTTAATCCTTCTAAGATAATGGTTCTGCTTTTGAATGATAAGAGTACTGTTGCCCTGCTCTAAAAAACTGCGAATTTTAATACTGCAAAAGTGAACCTGTTTGCTGAATCTAAAGCGAGGAACTTAAGGCCGTTTTAGCATTAGACGCGCGTATATCGATTTAAAATTAATCTTTCCACATAGACACTATCTTACAAATATCACTAAACATAGTCTGCATGATGTGAACCCACTTGTCTTCTGTATTTGGAATATTTAAAATTATTGGTTTATTGAAGGCCCATTATCAAATTAGATGAGTTGCAGGAGCGAATAAAAAACGAATGTCAAATAATTCGGCAAAATACAAAAGAACTCGAAAGAGTAAGAGTTTCTTTTCGACGAAGATGTGAAGTCTGTTTGAAAAAATTAAATAGACAAAGCTGTATTGCAAAACTTTCCTAGTACCCTTTGTAGTCAACTCTATCGTTGAAACACTTAATTATATGGATTTATATTCATTAAAATCTTTTTGTATCTTTCAATGACCACTATATGTGGATAAAACTTCTCAACTTCTTTTTAAACACCCTGTACAAAAATATTAACGTTTCAAATATGTAAATGCCATAGACAATCAAACTTTCATTTCACCTGAAAGCACCTGTACATATTCGATTAAAATCAAAGCGAACATGACACGTAATATAATGCCATACTTTAGAAATGAATAGTAGGACTACGATAAGTAACAAGTGAAACACTTATATCAAAGTGACTCTCTAAGCATATGAAGAGAAGTAATATAATGCCATACTTTAGATATGAATAGCAGGGACTATAATAAGTAACAAGTGAAATACTTGTATCAACTGACTCTAAGCATACGAAGAGCATAACAAAATATTACTCAGTTTAGAGAAGTTAAGTAATATGATTTAATTTTAATGTTTATCTACTTCTACACCCAGTAATCTAACTAAAGCACAACTTGGTATTTTCTTGAATTTTATTATGCTTATTTTATTTGTAAAATTATATACAGTAGGTTCGCTGTATAATGGAGAGTAGCAGTGTATGAACATAAAACTGTCCATTATTCAGAGATATCCATTGTTGGGAGAAAAAAAGAGTATAAATAATTTTTAATTAATTTATTGTTACAACATACTTAAAACTAGCTTATTTAAAAAAATCTGAAATTTTAGTATGTTTTAGATTTTCAATTCTTCTTTTCACAATTAGTGTTTCTACATTGCATATTATCTCAGTGAAATTTTCTCCTTAAGAAATGTCGCCAGACAAGAGAAAGATGTTTTGATCATTCAACTTTTCATAAACGTCGTTAATATTTTTAGTTTCCGAAATAATATCATCATCTTCACTGTCGCTATCACGTACTTGGTACTGTTTTGAAATTCACACTCTTGCACGCTGATATCGGAATTCTCGGTATGTAAATTATCATCAATTTGTGCATACAATAATATGTCAGGATAGGGTTTACAAAGTTCTGACAGTGGCACATCGTCTTCAGCACTGAAGTCTATTTCCTTGCAAATATCTTCGGCATTGTACTCACCAAATCTAGCTTTAAGAAGACAATTGAGGATAGTTTCAGCGCTTACAGTTTTCTAAGCAGCAATGGTCCATGTTAGAGCACTGAGAATGTTAATGAATTTTTCTATATGTTCGGTAGATTTACAATGATCCATAGACGATAAAAGTCTCTTAACTAAAAGCCGTCTGTAGTTGGTTTTAAAATTATTGATAATTGCTTGATTAAGTGGTTGACAATGAGAGGTAGTGTTTGGGGGCAAAAATATTAGTTTAATATTATGAACTCAAACTTTGGGTATGACGTGACGTTGTCTAAAAATAAAAGAACATTTTTATTCCGCTGTTACATTTTTCTATCAATTTTGGTTAACTAAATTTTCATAATTTCCCTCGTCATCCACGCTTTTTTATTAGAATACAACTTCTCTGGCAACTTCTCAACGTTTGCTTCTCTAAAGCATCGTGGGTTCTTACTTTTCCCAATTACTAAAGGTCTTTCCTTTTCTTAAACAATAGTCGCACACAAGAGAATAGTTATTCTTTTCTTAGCAGCTTTGCCACCAGAACATTTTTCACCTTTTAATGCCAAGGTTTTGTTTGGCAAAGCCCGGAAAAGAAGTCCAGTTTCATCTGCATTAAAAATGTCTTTCGGTGAGTATTCCTTTGTGATAGTTATCAACTGTTTCTTCCAGACAGATACTTCATCTACATTTACTGCGGCGGCTTCACCACAAATTGCTCGAAGCGATATGTTGTATCGCTGAGAAAACTTGTTAAACCACCCACTTGAAGCTTTGAATTTATAATTTAGCTCTTGTGCAACTTCGAGCAGCGTGCAACTTCCCTCATTATTTTACCGGCCAATGGAATATTCTTAGCGCGCACTTTGCAAACCCAGTCATAAATTACTTGGTCCAGTGTAGCTCCTTCTGTTTTCTAAAATTTCTTCCTTTGCTGTAAATATCCATTTTCAGCAAATCGTCTATTAATATCGACTTTGTTTTTCAAAATGTCGCCCACTTGACTTTTACCAACACAGAATCTTTCCGCAAGCTGTCTCACACTATGTTTATTCTTCTCTACATACTGAATAACATCAACTTTTTCATCTAAACTAAGAAATTTTCTCTTTTACATAGCCATCTTACTTGTACGAACACTAGAACACTAGATATCTAACTTGTTATAGCACTAAATATCAACTGAATGCTATAAAAGCTATAGCCGTTTTATATAAGACCATCATTCCAGTTGTACTACCTGCCTTAATTATATGTTGTTCATGTCCATTGTTAAGAACGTTACAGCGTTCATAATTATTATACATTTATATGTATGTAATTACATATATTAAACCGAAAGACCATCATTACAGCACTTATTATATTAAAATATGTAATTATGTTTAGAAATTATAGGAACTGCAATAAATTTATTATGTACCTGGCTTAATCCCTCTGTAGGCAATCGTTATTTGTTATATGTTTTAAAATAATTATGTTTAAAATTATAAGAATTGCTATAAAGTACTAATGTCCAGTGTAAAAAAATAAATTTTCATTTAAATTTACTCTAGTGGATGTATATTACTGTCCGTGTCCATTGTTAGGAATGTCCTTTGGTGAGAGATCTTGTTATATAGCAAATAGTATACAAACGGTCGGTACATCAGAAACTGTCCATTGGTTAGAGATGTCCGTTAAGGGAGAATATACTGTATTTTATTACATTTTTATGACTATGAGAACTCACGTTTTTCTTTCATTAGTATTCACAGGATGACATACTCAATATAATGGTAAAATTCTCTCATAGAGTTATTGTGGGTTGTGATCTAATTTCCATCTTTAGCAATATGATGTAACATCTGTTCTTGCAAAACTGTTGCGTTTTATTATTAAAATTTTAATTGAAACTGTTGCTTTATTGAAGATTCGAAAGCGAATTCGGTATTTAATAAGGACATTCTTGCTTATATTATTAACTATAAACCTATACATACACCAATATTATACAATACTGTAAAGTACTGAAAAATGTCGATTTTTTATTTGTGTCCTAACAATAAATTCTACATTCTTTCATTTAAACACATATTGCATGGATGATGTTTAGTTACAAATCTAGTGGCTGGATATATTAGTTTATTAATGAACAGATTGACGGTAAAATTGACCTTATATACAAGGTGACTGATTGAAATCGTTCGTTAGACGTATTAGTAGTACTTTTCTCATGCAAATTTAATATTCACAGAAAGTATTTTCGTGGTGTCTGCACTTCCGGTTAAATCGGAAGTTTCTCCCTATTCGTTTATTTTAAATATAAGGATGTTCTTTCTATTGCATATTTGAATTCTTAAAAGTTATATTAGGAAGACTTAAGACCCTTAAGTTTTTTCTGCACCTAAATTCAACCACTTTAAAGCTTTTACGTCACTATTTCCTCTATCTATTTCAGCACCACAAATGAAAATATTTGCAGCATAAGTAGAAGATGCCTCGAGCTTTACTCCGATGCTTTTATTATTGACAAATCTTGTACAGGATGTTTAAAAGTAGTTTCGAATGGTCCAACTTTAAACCACCAAAATTTTTTTTACGCAGCCGCATATTTTTTTTTTGTTTTGAATGCAAAAATTTATTTCTACATCAACACGTACTAGCATTCAATGATAGCCATAATAAGTTTGTGTTGAATTTGATAGAATGAGGCGTAAGTTGCAATGATTGTTGATAAGTAGCTATCCGATGTAATCGGAAATACAGCCGTCACTAAAATATTTTCTTTGAATAGAACATGATGACATCGATTCGGTAGAGCCATTTTTCCTCCACTCTTTCACACAAATCGTCCCTGAGCTCCTCTAACATTGTTGGCTTGTTGGTATAACCCAACAACTTAACGTAACTTCATAAAAACATAACCCCAGAAAAATAAATCCAACGGTGTTAAATCAAATGAGCGATCGAACCACTCGTTCGAACCATTTTTCGAGATTACACCGTTACCGAACTTCCCGTTCAAAAGATCAATTGTTTGACCAGCTTGTGGCACCAACTTGTTAGAACCGCATATCATTGATATCAAGTCCTTCTAATCGCCAAAAATAGTCTTCCAACATGGTACGATAGCGAACTCCATTGACCGTAACATAGCGTTCATTTTCATCGACGAACAAATATGGTCGAAATCCACACAACACAGTCACTTTTTGTGGTTGTAATGGAGTCTCTTGAAGTAAATGTGGATTTGTTGTTGTCCAATAACGCATATTTTGCTTATTGACAAAGTCATTAATCCAAAAGTGAGCTTCATCGCTGAAGATAATTTTTCGATGAAATTTAGAATTTTGTTCAAACTTTAGCAGAGTCCAATCGGAGAAGTTCTGGCGCTTCAGATGATCAAGGGGTTTCATTTCTTGAGTTAATTTGATCTTGCAAGAGTGTAAGCCAAAATTTTTTACACAAAATTCGCCATAATGTGGTTTGAGTGGACCTGATTTGTCTCATTTTGAACTGAAGCGCTTACAACTGCGATATTTTCGGTACTTCGACCGATACATTGTCTCACTGTTACAGGAACATCCAATGCGGACTTCTGTTAAACATCTTTCCTTAATTAAGTATAGAAACATTGTAGGTGGACGTGTATCATCTTAAAAAGTAAATTTACATATTTCCAATTTTTGCCTGATGATAAGGTGCAAAATCATCTTAAGTAATACTATTAGCTGTATTTTTAAAATGACGGTTGATGTAAATACTGCTTCAACTCGAATTTATTCACTAAAGCACGCACAGCCTCTCTGGTTAGACGATCATTGCGACCGAAAATTGGAGTAAGTGCTCTTAAAATTGCGACCATCACTCAGAATTGTGGTAGTAATTTTTAATAATTTCTAAACTTTGCTTGTCCGTGAACTTCACATGACAAAAATGTTAACCTTGATTGACGTTTTGACGTTGACAGATCATGAAAAATATTCAAAGGAGCGTTCGTATTAAAAAACAAAAGTGTTATGTCCCTATTGGAAAGACGGTTACAAATGAAGCAGCGCATTACTTACATGAATTTAATCACTAAGGTTGATATATAACCCCTTTCCACATTAACTTTCAAAATTCTGTATACGCATTTCGACAACTAAGTTGTCATCGTCAGCAGATAATTGCAAAGTGTCGCACCTGGTAAACCATGGCGTAAAATACCTGTACGAAAACAAACTCTGTACGCGATTTGTTCCGTTGAGAACCAAAATGTACACTGTATGTTCGTTTCACAAGATTTTTAAAATTGTTATACTTAAACTAGGATGAATGACATTGAAAAAGAAACGCGGACAAGACCGTTAAGTACCTGCATGTGATTTATTACTTTTTTTCAGACATTAAGCAGACCGAAAAAAGATGTCTGAGCCGGGCCAGTGTCACTGTTTACCACATGGTTTTTATTCTTTGAAATGTACATGCTTTCATACGTGTCTAATTCGCGATAATTACACACGTTCTTTATCAAATGTAAACAATCCATCTTAACACTATGATTATTTTCTAACACATGCCTTGCTATACCTGATTTTTCTGGTCGGTTGAATTTTATGTGCGCAAGATGTTCTTTATACCGGGTTTCGATCAATCGTTTTGTTTAGCCGATGTATTGTTTACTGCAATCTAAACATTTAATTCCGTAGATTCCCGACTTTTTATTTTCTTTGATTTTGTCTTTTGCATTTCCTAAAAGGGTTTTGATTGAATTGCTGGACCTGAATATGACTTGAAAACCGCGCTCTTTAAAAATACTATTTAAATTTTTTGTCATACGATAAGGTTAACATACAAACTGCTTGTCCCGATTGCTCTGTGGTGATAGACATGTGGTATCACGGATTGTTTTTCTCATGTTAGCCTTTCTAATTAATCCATTGATTATTTCCGAATCAAAACCATTGTATCTCGCGACATTCTTAATGAGATTCAATTCTCTTTCGTATCTTTCATTTGTTAGTGGGACATTAATCAAACGATTAATAAGAAAGTTGAACGAAGCCATCTTTTGTAGCATGCTATGATTTGAGACCGCCGTGATGAATCTATTGACATTGGTTTCTTTTCGGAAAATATCAATTTCTATTTTGAGACTATTCCTTATAACTAAGGTATCCAAAAAAGGCAGCTTGTCATTGTTTTCTTTATCTACTGTAAATTTAATTGTCGGAAATTTTGAATTTAACTATTTGACGAAATCATCCAAGTTGCATTTATGTGTACTGAAAATCGCGAAAATATCATCGACATACCTAATCCAGATTCTTGGAAAATATTTAGCCTAATGTTTTAATTCAATTTCAAAGTTACTCATAAATAAGTCCGCTATGAATGGAGAAAGACAACATGTAACTTCTTACATGAAATTAAAATAAAAATACAAAGAAAAAAATTTTGAGAGTTCAACAAAAGACGACATGAACGATTATTGCAATCTTGCTACTTTTTTTTTAATATTTATTATTCTCAACCCAGTAATAATTTGTACAAAATTTGATTTTCGCCTTGCAGTATACTTCAACTGCTTCACGCGAACATTAACTAAATTAATCAAGAAGCTTAATATCTATAAAAAGTAGTTATCCTATGTAATACGTAAACAGCAAACGTAATTAAATAAATTAACAAAAATATGAGGTTATTTAAATAAACGAAAACAAAAACTTTGAAAAAATATTCCAAGGTCTACATAAATATTGATACAAGCAGTATGATACAGACAATTTGAGATTACTAAAGTGGTCGTAAATGAACAATAAATAAGCAATTAAAGCATTAATCATTAATTATATTTGTCTCTTCTAAACATTTGTTTTACGTAAGTCTCGCTTATCCAACAAGGTTATCTATAAAATCATCTGTGTGAATGAATCTCCCAGTGAACATGTTTAGACGGAAGAGATGAGAATGCTTAATTGGAGGTTATATAAAGTAGAATTTATTGAAAACAGATATTATCATTATTAAAAGATCATTAAAATTTATTCCTCGAAGCAAAATATGTTGATACTGCAATACATAGGGTTTTTCACGCAATTACATTTACTCGTTAAAATAAATGTAAAATTAATTCTTATACAGTACCTGGTAACTGAATTAGTCCACCATACAATTTTAGAATTTTAACGAAATAAAATCCAGATTTAAAACACACACACACACACACATACACACACACACACACGCACACACACACACGCACACACACACACACACACACATATATATATATATATATATATATGTATATATAATGAGTGTTTTTTAAGCTGCATGAGAATTATCGATATCGATAACTATGGTTTGATAGCTGATAATGTCAAACTGTTTTGACATTTCTGTTCAGTAAAGTTTGGAAAGTCATCATGAATCGTTTAACGCCAGAACAACGCTTCCAAATTGCGGAAATTTACTTTGAAAAAAATAAATCTGTTCACGAAGTTCATAGAGCACGGCCATTTTACGGTCAACATAATCGGCCTACGGAACAAGCAATTCGTGCAGTTATTGATCGTTTTCGCACTAATTTTACTTTTCTTGATTCAAAACCATCAACAAGACAAAGAAATGTGCGTACCGAAGAGCATATTGCTGCTGTAGCGCGAAGTATTGAAGAAGACGCCAAAATGTCTATTCGTCGTCGTTCTCAACTTGTTGGCTTTTGTCCTTCGACTACGTGGAAAATTTTACGTAAGAATCTTGGCCTACATGCGCATAGAATACAGCTTGTGCTAGAATTGAAGCCAAACGACCATCGTTTGCGCCGCATTTTTGCTGATTGGGCTCATTTGAAACTGGTCGAAGATGAGCATTTTTATCAAAGAATTGTGTTTAGTGATGAAGCTCATTTCTGGTTAAATGGCTATGTCAATAAGCAAAATTGTAGTAGTTGGAGCGAAGAGAATCCTCAAGCCATTAACGAATCACCATTACATCCATTAAAATTGGCTGTTTCATGCGGTTTACACGCTGGCGGCATCATCGGTCCTTATTTCTTTCGAAATGAGGAAGGAGCTGTCGTTACGATGAATGGCGGGCGCTATCGAGCCATGCTGACCGAATTTTTACTTCCGAAAATTAATCAGCTAAACATCAACGACATTTGGTTCCAATAAGCCGGCGCAACTTGCCATACAGCACCCTAAACAATCGATTTATTGCAACATCAATTTGGTGACAGCTTTATTCCCAGAAGTGGTCCTGTTTACTGGCCTCCTCGTTCGTGCGATTTAACGCCTCTAGATTACTTTTTATGGGGCGATATTAAGTGATAGGTTTATGCCGACAAACCAGCAACTCTTGAAGCATTGGAAGCCAATATTCAAACCACCATTAACACCATACGACCAGATTTATTGGAAAAAGTAGTGAAAAATTGGACTGATCGAATGTAACATGTAACTCGTAGCCGCGGCGGACATATGCCGAAAATCATATTTAAAAACTAAAAGCCATGAAATTATCTACCAGATTATAATTAAAAAAATTTCATTCCAGTAATATCTCTGTCTTGTATTATCATTTAAAGTTTTCAAGCTCTTAAAAAACACCGGATATATATGTATATATACGTAGATATATTTCACATACTAGTATCGATTTCAACACTTATTTACAATTGTAGGATACATTTACTTCAATATTTGGTCAAACCTCCCTTAGCTCGAATGACCGTTTGCATTCGCTTCGACATGCTATCGGTATAGACTTTTACGATGTCTTGCAACTGTATGTTTTCTTTCCAGGCATTTTCGATATTTTCTTTTAAAATATTTAAATTGGGATTTGGGATCGTGTAAACAATAGATTTAAGAACACTCCAAATATTTTCGATTGGATTGAAATCCGATGAATTTTCAGGCCGGGGCAATACTAGTATACCGAAATCGCCAAAAAATCTTGGTCGAAATCATAACTTGCAATTTCCTATTGGGTGCAATTCGGGGCTGTTTCCGGGCCATAGCAATGGTATTACGCGCACTTCTGTTAAATATCTTTCTTTAATTTTTACTTAAGACCGAATGTATAGAAACATTATATGTCGACGTGTATCAACTTGAAAAGTAAATTTATATATTTTCAATTTTTGCTTGATAACAAGGTGCAAAATCATTTAAGGAATACTATTACCTGTATTTTTAAATTGATGGTTGATGTAAATACTACAACGTTAAAAGAATAAAATATACCAAGGATTGATTTGATTACCCGTAGTTGTTCACTGTCAAGTGCAGGTTGCTAGTTTGCTCAGTCGAAAATGGTCATGTCGATCGTTAAATAAATATTTTGTTAAATGTATTTATAAACAACACCCTGTACATTTGTACATCGAGGTAAGGAACAAGGAATCTCATACCATTTCCCATTCCGAATAAATTACGAGGCAAAAAAAATAAAACTAATAATAGAATTCACAATATATTATTATAACACTTTAAGAAACTTCTTTAAACGAGCACGTAGAAATCTAACTAAAATTGGATAATATTTATAGTGCTTTCACATATTTCATTATCTATGTTTAGACCCTAGTAATAGATACCTGACCTAAAACCTATAATAAATGGATTTTCCTAATAATGTAATCAAATTGTTTTCGTAATAATAACGGGTCTTCCAGTAGGGACCTCCGAACTTTGACAGTTTATAGCGGCCATATTGTTGAAGCTACATCTGTGGAATTCGCTGTCTTTTATTCAGTCTCTTTTGTCAAATCATTACGGATGGATATGGCGTTCAACAACACGTACAAATGATAAAATTGTTTTATCAAAATTGGTGTTCTGTTCGGGCAACGTTCCGCGCACTTCGCTCATTTTACAGTCGCCACAATCGTCCTATCGAGAGAACTATTCGCAGTGTGGTGGATAAATTTGAATCCACTGGTTCAGTAAACCCGTACGACAACGAAACGCAAGATCTGCCGATAACATCGCCGCTATCCGTGACAGTATGCATAAGAATCCGAGACAGTCGATTTCGCGTCGCTCACAAGAACTCGGTCTTTCGCAGACCACAACATGGCGAATTTTGCATCGTGACTTGAGCCTGCACCCGTACAAAATCCAACTGAACTAGGAGCTGAAGATAAACGACCATAGACAACGACGTGTATTCGCTGAATGCACCTGAAACAGTTGGAATCTGAAACTAATTTTCATCAAAAAATCAACTTCAGCGATGAAGCCCATTTCTGGATGATTGGGTACGTCAATAAACAAAATTGTCGGATTTGGGACGATACCAATCCACATAAGATCCAAGAGCGTCCAATGCATCCCGAAAAAGTTACTGTTTGATGTGGATTTTGGGCTAGCGGCGTCATCGGTCCATATTACTTTGAGAACGACGTTGGCCAGGCCATCACCGTCAACGGCGAGCGCTATGGGTCGATGATTACCAACTTCTTTTGGCTTGAATTGTATGATAGGGACATCAACTACATGTGGTTTCAACAGAACGGCGCTACGTGCTACACAGCTCATGCTATATTGGACACTGCACGAGCGATTTGAGGGCATGGTCATCTCACGCGGAGATGATGTAAATTTGCCACCGAGATCGTGCGATTTGACCTCGTTAGACTTTTTCTTGTAGGGTTTTCTTATATTGCAAGTCTATGCGAACAAGCCACAAACCACAGCAGCCCTCAAAGCCAACATAACCCATGCTATCAGTCAAATTCAATCTGCGCCAGAGTTATGGAAAATTGGACATTTCGGATGCGTGCCACCCAGCGAAGCCGCGGCAGACATTTGCACGATGTTATATTCCATACATAATGGCATCAAACGCCTTTCAAACGAATAAAAAATTTCAATGTTATCTCACACACACTTTGTTTTATTTAAATTTAAAGATCGGAAAAGCTTAATGAAAGTCTCGTAAAATCAATTGTCAAGTATTGTAGCGCTAAAAGAAGTTTAGAAAAATAAATGTTTTTGCAAAAAGATTTTCTTCCTCTTTCGTTCTAAGGATTATACGATCTATCCTCGTAATTCACTGAAAAACTTTCTTTACAGCATTAACACAAGCTTTAAGTTTTTCTTTTGGTTCTAAATAAATATACATCCTTTGCATTAAAAAAACTCACGAGAGCTGCTCGTGTACTTCCTATACAAATACATAATTTACATACAAATGACCTCTAATTTGTTTGTTGTTTTTCCTTTTCTTCACCTGTTTACTCATGCAGAGTATTATTCACGCTAATGGTTTACCAAATTCCTGATTTTACTGCGATTTAGTTCTCGTCATGTACTCAATTTGATGGACGCATAAACTATACGTTTTTCCCATCGTTAGGGACTTCCCTGGGAAACTTGCAATTAGACAATCGTCTATATATGTTCTAATACACGTCGTAAGTACACATGCTTGAGTGATTATATCGCAAATTATATGAACTTTCGTACACGGCACACATTATATACTGGCTGTTCTGTGCCGACTTTATTTTCCTCTTCCTGTGTTTACCCGGTTAATGTCAGTGAGTCTGGTTTTTATTGTGTTTATTCTTAAAGCAAGTAATCACTTGCATTGATGATGGGTGTCTTATTTTTGTCCTTTTCTTCTAGATATAAATTCGTTTATGTGCATATGCTTGCGTCATATAATTCCGTGTAGACTGGGTGTACGTTGTATATATGTACAGGCATACATACATATGTATACAGTCTCCGACTGCATGCGGTTTTACTTTCATGTAAGTCGGACGTATGTAAGTATATCATCTCAAGATACATATGTGTATGCTTGTGTACTTTCACACATGGTATTTTATAATTAACGTGTTGAATATCTCAGACGATGTTTATAAGTTTATGGCTGAGGTGAGATTAAAATCATTTTAAATATTTACAAAAATGTAAAGCATATTTTGATAGGGAAAGTGTTGGCTTATAATTTACAACGAATTTAAATTATTCGCCCTTTATTTATGTTACGTTTCCGTGTGTTAGAATAATAATTTAAATTTGGGCAAATATCTAAAAATATGAGAAGAAATGACAACCAGATTCGTTTCACCATACTCCTTTTAACCTGAGCTTAAGCCAAGCTAAGACGTAAGTCCTTACGTTCTAGTGAGGAAGGGAAATAGCAAGACTGCTATTTCCCTTCCTACTCACTAAAACGTGATTGTATGATGCTCAAATGTGTTGACGCACCTAAACTTAAACGTAGTTCTTATTGATATCTGCTTCTAGGCTTCCGGGCTGGAACCCCGTTACTTGTATATCTGCCGACGTTTGGTACCCATTTGCATGGGTAGTTCTTATTGATTTCATTGGGCATAGCTGGTCTTTATTGGCCCACTGGTTTTGACAGGCCAGGAAATTTATATATTACACAAATGAAATAGAATATTCGAAGATCATGGCCAAATAGAAAACTATAGACGTACTTATAGTAAGATTTCTCACTGCTTTTGAATAGAATGAAATGTATATTAAATTTGTTTCAATATGTGCATCTAGTGACCGAAATCATTAATTTCTTAAGTTATTTGTAGCGTTAATCAAGGGAATAGTATGTGCATACATTATAAGAAATAATTTGTTTTACTTATAATATTTTTCGTAGCTATACCAGATGTACCGGAAAGTTATTACCGATTTTTTCGTAAAAGAAACTACATAATTTTCAAGAAAACATTTGATTCTCTACATCTTGCCTATTTTTGAGGAAATTTATGGATGCCATCCCAAAAAAACTGTTTGTTCTTTGACCAAAACTATTCATCGAGCCATTTTCTAACTTCTTCGGAATTGGCGACGTGCTGCTCTGCAAGCGCGTGTCCCATTGATGGGAAAAGGTAATAGTCGGGCGGGGCAAGGTCTAGAGAGTACGGCGGGTGCTATCCAAGTGCTTTTAACGCTTCCTTGACCAGTTTTTGGTGTATGAGACGGCGCGTTATCATGCTGTAAAATCACTTTACCGTGTCTTCAGGCCCACTCTGGACGTTTTTCTATCAATTCATGGTTCAAATTGATAATTTGTTGTCGGTAGCGATCAGTATTAACTTTTCGCCAGCTTTCAACAGTCCGTAATACACTACGCGAATCTGGTCCCACCAAAAAAAACATTCCTGCGACCAAAACGATTTGGCATTGGAGTCGATGGGCCGGCTTCGCCAGGTGAAAACCTTAATTTTTTGCTCTTAGAGTTTTCGAAAGAGGTTCTTTTATTGAAATGGGGATGTATATTTTCAAAAAACCGAAGGATGTGATTGCCATAAAATATTCATCTCTATTAGTTATCTCAATCATTGTTTCACAAAACTCTATTCTAATTCTTCTAATATTGTCCCGAGAGAAAATTCGAATTTTGAAACATTTATATTTGCTGGACTTTAAAATAATCCTAACAATCATTTCCTTAATACTAGTTTCGTCAGAAACTTGTCTACTAGAGACTAGGTTTATTAATTTCTACGAATGAACAAGCTCTCACCTCTCTCTCCTCCTTAACGAAATTAGTAAGAACTCGAGGTCATTGATTCCTTTTTTGAAATTTCAATCGTTTTACAAGATGGGGCAGGTCGACCGACATACAAAACAGAAAACAAATCAGAAGTTTGTTGAGCAGAAGTTCCAGAGAAATACTATTGAATTAGTTGAACCTTTTCTTTAGTTGCATAAACAGTAGTGTTTTAAAACTTTATTCGTAAATATAACAAAAATAAAATTATTTGAAACTATGTTCGTCCGCAACAAAAATCTTCCTGAGCTTTTACCAAAGATCCCTCAGTGTTTATGTCTTCAGTAAATCAATAATACCTATTGATCTAACAATTCATCTTTCCAAGATTCATGTCGGATGGCAAAAGAATAAATTCAATGATAACAATTAAAATCATAGCAACTAGTGCAGAAAGTAATATTGGAAGTTCAAAAATTATAGCAAATTAACATTTGTAGTTTGGCAGAGACATTATGTATAATTGCTAGTATAGTGGGTGATACATATGCTTCAATTAGAGCATGCTGGCAGTTCATGCACATGTATAATTGCTATACAACGTTATTTTTTGCCAATATTGTATAACATATACGTAAGACAGTAATTCAAATAAACACAAATTCTTGTTCTACCGACACTATAATTTTTGCAGAAATTTAGAAACACAAACTATTCAAATACAGTCCTGTATTCAGATTTAATCTAAATAAGTAAATAGAAATCATATGTTGTCGATTCAATAACAGTCATATACATATTTGTTCACGTTCACAAAAAATTTCCCTTCATATTTCAGTAATGTAATGTAAGTTAGTAATTTATTTACAAATATAATTGTGGATCTATCCCGAGAATTTTTTATGTGTCAGCTGTTTTGTAATTTTTGTAAGTAGCAAGCCATTTTCGTTTGTAATATCACAAATTAAATACAATGTCAAGTATAATACATTTTTTTTTAAATTGTAAACGTGAAGTGTAGATTTAAATTTCAACCGGGGTACACGTATTTTATAATAATGTTTTCATAGTTAAATCTAATCAAAACTTAGTGTACATTTCCCTTTGGTTTTATAAGGGTGATGCATTGCTTTCTGCTGCAAGTTCTGGGGCAAGAATACTAGTCAAATCAATTTTATTTTAAGTATAATATATAATTTCCACAATTAATATATTAAAAAATTCTGTATAAACATTTCGACAATACAGTTGAAATCATCATACGCGTAATTTCAAAGTGTCGCACCTGAATAATATCACTCCGTACGCGATCAAAGCACGAAAACCAAGATGTGCACATCTTGGTTTTCAAAATCAAACTCCGTACGCGATCCACACATCTTGGTTTTGAGCGGTGTGGATCGCGTACGGAGTTTGATTTTCGTACAATTGTTTTTCGCCGTGTTTTACCAGGTGCGACACTTTGAAATTATCTGCTGATGATGACAACTTGGTTGTGGAAATGCGTATACAGAATTTACAAAAGTTAATGTGGAAAGGGGTTATATATCAACCTTATTGATCAAGTCAATCAACCACAGGCTCCATCAAATTCAACTTAATGCGGATATTAACATTATATTTGTCTAAATGTATAATATTAAGAATGTTTACGATGCATTGATAGTTTACAATTTCAAAGATAAAATTCGGATTTAACGTAAGATATTAACAGAAACTTATCCTTGTCTACCTTTGTGGTGATTTCTTTTCTGATGTCTGTTTTCATTGTGCGTAAAGTCGTAGGCTCCCGACGTGAAACATGTTTGTGCCAACGTTTCCTCCCCGCTAGGATTGATTTGTGAATTTGTAATTAATTTTCTTCTTCATTAACAGTCCATTTCTTATTAAAGTGACAATATGATCCCGACGGCCAACAAAATGAAGAAGGTATAACAACGGTTTTATGGTAATATAGACTTTATAATTTAATATTATAAATATTATTATCTATTGCAACCTATATAATTATCTAACGAATTTTTATTGTGAAATTGTAGCTATGTCGGTAGTAGTGAAAATAATCTTTATAAAATTAAATACACGCCGAGATACGAGGATAGTTTGACAGGTAGTGAGAATGACACATAGGTGGCGCTCTAATTGGTAAAACAAATGCACTGTAATTTAGGTTGCCTATTTATATGTTTACATTCCGATATTTAGATAAATATTATTACGCAAGATCGACGACTCAAAGTGAGAGAGATAGCAGTCATGGTAAACATTTCAACAGAACGCGTACACCACATTTTAACGAAAGAATTGGGCTTTGCCAAGCTTTCGCAAGATTTGAACGGCGATTGGACGACTGTGTCAAAAGTTCACTCGTTCGTGCATTTCCAATGAGTGTTTTACACCTTTATAAGCGGAATCCGGTTGATTTTTGTAGGCGATTTGTTACTTGCGATGAAACTTGGATACTATTGTGTAACAGTCCATTTTTACACCCGAAACTAAACAACAGTCGAAACAATGGTTAGAACGTGGTTCTGCACCTCCAAAGAAAGCGGAAACCACTTTATCGGCAAACAAGGTGATGGCATCAATTTCTTGGTATTCAATGGACATTTTGCTCATTGATTACCTTCAGAAAGGTGCTACAAAATATTATGCAGAACTTCTACAAAAATTAAATGTTGACATTCGTGCTAAATGGCCAGGAATGGCAAAGAAAAAGATTCTGTTTCAGCAAGACAACGCTCCCTCGCATACCAGCATAGTTGCCATGTCCAAAATCCACGAGTTGCATTTCCAATTAGTACCGCATGCGCTTTATTCGCCGGATCTAGCCCCTTTCGACTTCCACCTTTTTCCTAAATTGAAAACGGCACTAGGTGGAAAGAAATTTTCGTTTTTCATTTCTTATTCATCTGACAATGCAAGCCTTCCGAAATCGAACAAGAGATGGCATAAGGGCATTGGAGCACCGTTGGAATAAATGTATTGCTCTTTTAGGAGAATATATTGAAAAATAAAAATTATTTTGTATTTAAAAAATTCGTTTTTCTTTTAAAATTAAATCACTACTATGTAAATTACCTTCGTATAATAAATTTTCATTTAAAATACACAAAATTCGTTCCTCCCCATCTAGTATCCTACGTGGTCCTCCACGGCCACGGCCTTCATTACTTCAATGCAATGTACCCCGATCTATCAATCTGTACACCGTTTGTAAGATTAAATCACTTGAAAGTTATCTTCGGTTCGGAAACCTCCTAAACTTCGGAAACTTGCAAGTAAAATCCGTCTAATTTAAGGTAACCCCGTCATGTTAACAAAATAGACCATTTTCTTAAATAACGTAAGCATAATAGTGTGCAAAAAATGTAGAGAAAGAAAATATCCAACATTCCACTACTATCTAATTTAAGATAACCGAAAACATGATACAAAGGGTATGAGTACAAATAGAAGCACGTATAATATTACACGCTGGATTATTGATATTTCATTATCTCCGTTTGTTCAGGCAGCATGCATATAACATCAGGTCATAATGAACTAATAAAGGTTAACCACTATATTAACAATAAATTTATACAAATATGGAAAGTGTTACAAAATATTATTTTGTAATCTATGCAAATTGAAAGCAATTTGTGATAAATATTGCAGAATAATATTTTTGTTTCGTATAAAGTTTCGATTTAATTCATTATTTTTCATATTTACTTTTAATTACACCTAATGGTTTTTGTATCTAGTAGTTTTGAATTGTTGTACAATTCTAGTATAGTTAGTAGCAATGACTTACCTGTCTCATTTTTTAAAGGAAGTCCTTCGTGGATTTAAAGTTCTTTTAAAACGAAAGCTAAATACATGAGTTTTGTAAACAAAAAATTATATACATACATAAACCACGCTGCTTCTTGTATATATCCCGTCCGTGCCAAGAGGCCAAAAGTTTTTAGATGTTCGTGGAGATTACACGCGTTACTAATCTCTATTTTTTTGGGAAAATTATTCCATTCTTCTTTGACAGTAATTCATAATGACTGGAGTGTTTTTTGTCGCATATTTAGTGCAGCCTGCGTCTTCCCCAAACATCCCAAACTTATTCTATTTGATCGACATGCTTATTTGCCCACATTCTACAGGTTTTTTACGCTCAGCAGGAAGGGGTCTTCGGGCATACAAGTCAGACGAATGCAAACCATCTCTTATTATTTACGTTGATAGTAGCCTTCCAATGGCAGCAGCAAACTCACTTCGAATCTGGATTGTATTTAGAGCCCGGTTTCTGTGTGTCAAATGTAATAAGTGTCGATCGCCTTTTTTGTGGTGTTGTTATTGTTGGCCGACCATTCCCATACCTTCATAATCACCTCCAGTTTTCAAAAAGCAATTCTAAAGTCTATAAACTATGCTCTCGCTCACTTCAAGTAGTTTTTTTAGCATTTATTGTGTTCTTCCACTTTTCAATTGGCATATGGCCTTTCAAGCCTCTGTTTATGACAAGCTGTGATGTGTGTCAATTTCAAACAATAGGAAATTGCAAATCTTTACTTCTAATCACAAAAGTGAACTTTTAAATACCGACCGAGGAGCGTGTTGAAGCACGATCACTTTAACATATTCCTAAATATTTTAGGACAATTTGTATAAATATTTGTAGGTGTTTCATTAGCTGGCACTACCTTTTACGAGGGAGCGTTTTTATATTCGCGGAATAGGGGACAAGGGGTGGAAATAAAAAAAACAAATTATTTTTCTTTTTCAATGTATTCACCTGCAAGACGGATACATTTTTCACATCTTTCAATTAATTTATTTATACCCTCATAAGAAAATGATTTCTCTTTATCTGCAAAATACGCCGAAACTGCCTCCTTGACTTCATCATCGGCAGTAAATTTTTTACCCCGCAGCTCTTTTTTCATTTTCGGAAACAGGTAATAATCACTCGGGGCCAGGTCTGGGCTGTAGGGTGGGTGATTCACAATTTCGAAGCCCACCTTATGCAGGGCAGCTAACGCAACGCGGCTCTTGTGGACGGGCGCGTTGTCGTGCAAAAGCAGAACACCTTTTGTCAATTTTCCCCGTCTTTTCTCTTTAATGGCTTCTTTTAGTCGCTCTAATATTGAAGCGTAATATTCTCCGGTTATAGAAACACCTTTATCTTTATAATCAATCAACAATATTCCCAAAATACCGTTGCCATGAGTTTCTCAGCTGATTGTGACACTTTAAATTTCTTGGGAGGTGCTGTGCCCTTTTTATGCCACTGCATGGAGTCTTGTTTGGACTCTGGTTCATAATGATGAACCCAAGTTTCGTCTCCAGTAACAATTCCACTCAATACACCATCCTTGTCTTCATTACAGAGGTCCAAAAATGCACGCGAACACTCTACGCGCTGTTGTTTTTGCGTACGGAAGTAAATAAATGACAAGACAATTTAATATTTTCTTCCTAACATCTCTTCCCTCCTACTATCTTACACTTAAATATAGTATGTTTTTCGACCAATAAACTGATTAATTATCGTGTTTGTCGACAAAGCCAGAAAGACTGACGAGTATTGGTATTATACGAAACGGATATCTATCTTTTGTCGACATACGTGGTAATTGATTTTATATTTGCTTGCAATTTTCAATTGCGGTAAAGATGTAAAATCCTATTTGCATGTATTGTTGACAGCATAGCTATCTAAAGGTGGTATAAAACACCAACGACACAATACATCCCTTGTTCAACCAGTGAATTCGCTATTTGTTGCGTTAGATGTCAGGGCAGTGGTGCTCAGTGTATTAGGTATAACCCTATGTATGTCTCGAAATTGTTTCCGAACAGAAGGTAAATTCTGTGAATAAAAACAAGGAACAGCAATAGATAGTTGTCTTTCTCCACTCATAGCGAACCTTTTAAATTTAAACG